>CM077196.1:20647826-21195326 GCA_039654625.1 Rhinogobio ventralis
GATCCATACTAGAATAATGATTTCAGAATAATACAACATAAATCAAGATTAACATTTATTTTGGCCAGACAGAATATAATTAAACACCAATCCATTGTACACAACTTTCAGCATAAAAATATAAAATACAATTACAAAGTAATATGAAAATAGTTTCAAAGAGTCATTATATCAGGCACAGTACACACAGTGTGTGTGAGTGCCTCTTGGACACTGACACAGCACTGCATGGGGGCTCTGGCTACAGAATGTTCCCAAATGGCAGCCCTGCTACCCTTCCTTAAATACCCAGACCAGAACAAAGGGTTTGTAAATATTTGCAACACAGCACCTAGTTTGGGGGAGAGGATCTGATATCTTTGAAGAGACCACTCAAAAAGGGAGAACATAATTCTCATATGTTTCAATCTTTCTCATCCTACCAATCACTACAGTGAAGTTGAGACCATTTTACCAATCGCACTGAGACCTTTAAAAAGATACCACACATGACAGGGGAAAAACAATAGATTTACAAGATACATCATCTGTGGTATATCTGCATTCTGTGACTTGAATCAAGGGGAGGGAAGGGAGGAGGGAGAGGGCGAGGGAGAGGGCGAGGGAGAGGGAGAGGGCGAGGGAGAGGGAGAGGGAGAGGGCGAGGGAGAGGGAGAGGGAAAGGGCGAGGGAGAGGGGGAGAAGGTTTTGGGCAGGCCGATGTCCTACACTCTTTCTGTGAGATCTTCTCTCCAGATTAGTGAGTTTTGTTGTTCTATTGCAGGGGGTTGGATCTTCAACTTTTGTCTTAGCAGTAAAACCGATTCTTACAGTACAACGTGGCCATGAAAGTCGAGGGAACTAATTATTATATTGTGTGTGTGTATATATATATATATATTTAAGATATTTTGCTCTGGTTCCATTCATTGTCTGTGTCAGGGAATATCCTCCAGACAGCAGGCAGACAGCACCATTCACTTAACTACATTACATGCATTTTATACATCCATAAAGTTTTTATCAACTAGTCTGGATTTGATGTTCTGAAATTCAGCACACCTCTGTGAGAATTAGGAAGGCCAAACAGATTCACTATCTGCTGAAGTCTGTGTGACCTAAACAGACCTTCAAAGCCAATAAGGTTGCAGAGAGGTGTGGGTGTGTGTGTGTGGTTGTGTGTGGTTGTGTGGGTGTGGGTGTGGCTGTTTTACATCCAAATAAATTACAAAAATAAAATAAAAGGACTCTAAGCTATTCCGGACAGGAATAGCACACATGATGACGTGCTCATGCATTTATGCCAAAACACATATTTATCTTTTTAGGTCTATGAACATGCCATATAACACAAACATTAAACTCATACACTCATACATAACCAATCATTATTCTTAATGAAATACAATAAGTATTGTATTACAGTTAGGTAACAATGCTACTGTTTTGGGGCCAGTAAGAATATATATATATATATATATAGACTCTCCATAGAAGGGGTATCCTCTTACACTAACCCTATCCCTAAACCTACCCCATCACACAAAACTTTCTGTATTTTTACATTTTCAAAAAAAATCATTCTGTATGATAAGCTTGTTTCCTCACAGGGACCTCAATGCGTCAATGTCCCCATGCGTCAGTGTGCATTGCATTAGAAAAACACGAACACACCTTTAAAAACACACCTCATTCCCCTCTGTATTGCTTTAACAAAGCTCTTTTGACAATTACATCATTACCAGAACAGCATAAAGTGGGAATGACATCATCCTTTTAAGCAAAAGTGAATGTGGATTCCTGTCTGTGGTAGCCATGATTGGATTATTAGTTTATATCTCACATTCACTCTCCAGATATTGCTGAGAATTGAATGCAGCTTAATGGTATTATAGCTGCAGCAATCTATCAGCCCCTATTTTTTTTATTATTATTATTTTTATAAATACATTATTACATTATTATGCATACTGTGCCATCACATACTGTATGGCTTTTCGGATGCAGTTTTTTTTTTAACAGTGTAAGGGTGGTTCACCTACAGTGGTTCAGGCTGCAGGGTTGTCGAATGACTAAAGAAACGTTATCAGCAAGATGGTAGAAAACTGAACATTTCTCGTCTATTACCACGCACTGCAACTTATACCATCGACGGAAATGTGGGATATGTGGGAGAGCGATGCTATAATGTGACTATATTGTATTGCAATAGGTAGCACTTCAAAGTCAATAACGAATCAAAACTAGTTAGCACATCATTTGTAATGACAAAATCTGGTTATGGTTAGTGGTTACACTAATGTGAGACATTTAAACTGACCAATCAGATCATTTCAACTTCCCCCACTGTACTAAAGGTGTGACACGCATTTTGGCCTACAGGCCTTGAGGACTATCACCACCTCTGTCTTTAGAAATTCCAAATGGCCCTTGTGGGGGTTGAAACCATAGATATGTATACATATCTATGGTTGAAACAGTAAAGCAAATGTCTTTGTTTATTTTCAAATATCTTAGATTTTTTTTAACCCTACAACAGACACCTGTTATATTGTGTCACTATTTGGAGTAGTCACAGATGTTCATCTATGTGTTCATCAGTGTGATACATCAAATCTGTAGGATTAGTGGATTGGTTTGATTTCAGCCAGCTAATGTACAAGTGTGTTCATGTATACAATGACATGTCCACCTACATCAGTTTCATTCTAGACTCTCAGCCTTATCATAGAGGCAAACTTCACTGTAGCTCATTTCTAATTGGTTAACTGGTAAAGCTTGTTACAACACCCCTTATACATTGAGTGTTACGAGGAAAAAAAACTGCAGTAGAGTTTCTATTTTTTGTCTCTTGTCTCTTTTCTAGACGGATCAGTGCTTGTGGAAATGCTATTTCTGTTTCACTAGGCACTCTGAAAGTATTGCATGTCTGAATTGCTCTGGGAGAGTGTTTGTGAGGGAGAAAGAGTATAAAAGAGGAAGTTGTGGCAGCACTCTGAGCTTTGAGTTCCCGCTTCTGTGGCCTCTCGGCACCCACAGAAGAGCATCCCTCATCTCTTCCAATCACTCTCTCTTCTCTATTCTAGCACTTTATCATGGCTGAATATCCATTAATCTTATCAAGGCAATGCACACTAGCTCAGTAGAACTATATGAAATATAAGTTGCAAGCTTAAAAGTGATGGGATTTGATGTACCGATCCACTGCAGGTATTTAAACAGATTACTACGGCCTTGAAGACACCAGCAAGAGAGACAGATGGTAGATGAATCATACATTGGAAAATATGATTTTGTAGATTAAAGATAAAACAAAGAAAAAATAGCAGGTGGTTTTAACAGGGTTATTATACAAACAAAGGAGCTATTGGTTTCACGGTCCCGTCACCTTTGTGAGTTTGTTTCTGGTCAACAGTGATGGTATTGTGACCCATTTTTGTGTGGATTGGTCTGTATTGGTCTTATTGGTTTATTTAAAGGAATTCAATTATTAAAGGATCAAAAGGGATTTAAGGAAATAAAGAAAAAGAAATAAGGACAAAACATAAGTAAAAGTTTCAGTTCTATTGTAGTTATGAAGTAAACTATTTGCAAATAATATATATATATTTTTAAATATGCACACATTCACTCTTATTTTTGCCTAATATGTAAAAATGCAAAATGTTTCTTGTCACAAATTCAGCTATGATTTACATATGTCATATTTTCAATTCAAAATGATGAAATTTCATTAAAAATGTCAAGTAGTTTGCATCATCTTCCGACACTCTTTCGCTATAACTATAGCTGCGTCTCATTTCGAAGGCTGTGTCCTCCGAAGGTCGCATTTGAAGGCTGCATACGTCATCAAGGGTGTCTTATTTAAGAAAAATAACCGTAATAAAACTGACTGTTTTTCCATGTTAGGTGTAAAATACTGTCATTTATTTCTTATAATGCAATCTAACGGTTACTTTTCTTAAATGAGACCACCTCGATGACGTATGCAGCCTTCAAATGAGACCTCCTTAGGACGCAGCTTTCGAAATGAGACGCAGCTATAGTTATAGCGAAAGAGTGTCGGAAGATGATGCAAACTACTTGACATTTTTAATGAAATTTCATCATTTTGAAAGTGTCGCATTGGAATTCGCACTAAAAGCATTAAGCCCTGTCTACTTTGATTTGATTGGCCATCTCACTCATTCTGACAGTGACGAGCGACGTTAGACTGCTGAGACAGACCAAACAAAAAAATTTAACATTTTACTTTTGTCTTCCTAGAAACAAACAGAGCCGTGTATAATGGAGTACAGCAGAGCAGCATCAAGAATATCATAAATTGGCGGGGACATTTTGGCCATTTCTAATTATTTGCGGGGACTTGTGGTTACGGCCCTGGTTTGCGGTAAAAATGCGGACGCTAAAGATGTAGCTAGGCCTAATTAACCAACTCAACAGAAGATATCTGACAGTTAGCGTCGCAAATGTTTACTTTTTGCCAAGCCCTTTATGTAAACTATTGATTTAAAAACACTGTCAGGACTGTAGTGTGCATATACTGCTATAATGGTTACCTCTTTTTTTTTTTTTTTTTTAGGGTCAAACCCTTCCTTATCGATGAAAGAAGCCATGCCAGTCCTCTCTGCAGGAGCAGGTGCACTGCACAAATGTATAAATATAAACATACACACTTATGAACAGTCACAAAGATGCTTACTGATCCCGTTTGCATGTAGGGTTGCATGAGACGCTGGCCCTGCTGACCTCACAGCTGCGTCCAGATGCCAATCACAAAGAGGACATGGTCTTCCTCAAGGATGTCTTCAGTGAGAGAAGTCTCAGCTACCTGATGAAGGTGTGTGTTTGTGTGTGGGCTTTGCATTGAATTCGCCTCATATATGCAGCATCCTATGTTATAAATTATTCACTAGGCCTACATGCATTATTTACCTTAACTTATTTTTAAGGTATGGTAGCAAATGTGTAAGAATCTTCTTCAGCTCTGTATACATGTGCATTGTACTTGTCTTTTTTTTAGATTCATGAGAAGTTGCGTCAGTATGAAAGGCATAGCCCCACCCCAGTTCTCCACAGTGCCTCCACTCTGGCAGAGGATGTAAGTGCTGCAGTCTGTCATATCACATCACCTCAGGCAAGATTAAGGGCCTTTTACAATAATATATGAGACTACAGTTTAATGGTATCTGTGGGGAAATGAGGGAACCCTAAAATGCTTGACACAGCAGATTTCTGTGTTACACTTTCTTGAGAAAGTTAATTAAATTTGTGTCTCTAATGTATCTATACTCTGAGGACAAATTTGCTCAAAATGTCCCTTAAAGTTGCCTAAAGCAATAAAAGAAATTAGAAGACTATATTTTTAAAGATAGCTAGCTTGCTAAATGCTTTGATTTTGGTCTACCCTAATTGATTGATAGGTGGCAGAGGAGTTGCAAAGTGGACCGATGAGTGTTGAGGAAAAAGAACTGCTACATTTGCTGACATCACCTCATCTCAAGGTACAAACAAAGCTTAATTGTTAGATCTTAATTAAAATGGTTGGCCAGAAACAAAATCTAGTTTTTCACATCCATCTTGCTTGTTAGGCGGTTTTGTCAGTTCATGACACGGTGGCGCAGAAGAACTTTGACCCTGTGCTGCCTCCTCTTCCCGATGACTTTGAGGATGAACTAGATGAGGACTCTGTCAAGATCGTCCGCCTAGTCAAAAACAAAGAGCCACTGGTGAGAGAAAGAAACAATGCCAGTTGCACAAATACCTTGAACCCTTGTGTTTTTAGTATTATTTACATACAAATGTATTTTTATATTTTCAGTTTTTATTTTAACTTTAGTTTAAGTTTTAGTAATGTAAAACTAAATACTTGTGTGCTTGTCATTTTATTTTTGGTTTTAGTAATTTTAGTACTTAAACATAATTTATTTCAGTTAGTTGCCAGCATAACATTTTCTTGAACAACACACAAGAAAGCAAAAGATGCAAGAACATGTATACATTGTAAGTGTGACTAAAAAGTCCAATAGACTTTTTAAAGTCACTGAATATGATTTTTAAAAAAACATTTAAGTAAGATAAAATGCTCAGGGTTCAAGACAATTTAATCTGTCACCACCATCAATATTTAAGTCATTGTTGTTTGGTGTTTCTCTGTCTCTCAGGGTGCCACTATTCGGCGGGATGAGTCCACAGGGGCTGTGATTGTGGCTCGGATCATGAAGGGCGGGGCTGCAGACAGAAGTGGTCAGTGAAACTTCAAAAAATGTGTCTTTAATCACGAGGTCTCATTTTACTCCATGCTGGATTTCATAATAATCATGATGCAAAGTTATTTTACCAAATATACTCCTGAAATGTGTTTTATCTTTTTCAATTACCATTGAGTATATCAATGGAAAACAATTGCAGTCTTCAAAGGTTCTGTATTCATCTCTAAACCCATTGAAGTGTCTGTGGGTGTGCTAGATATGCTTATTTTCACGTCCGTGATGGGCACTGGGCTGCATGTCTGCTGCAGTGGTCAAAGAGGGTCTCCTGAGACTCAATCAAGAGAATCAAACAGACTCACTAACCACCTGACCACAGCTGTTGCCATGGGAATAGAATCCAGATTTGCTGTGTGTGTGTTGGGAATGATCTTGGGTCATTAAAAATTCATTGAACTATGCCTATAAAGTGTATTGTGGATCAAACACAGCAGGTGCAGCTTGAACATGTAGTAGTGAATCTGTAAATCAGGTATTCTTCCTCTCTCCATAGGTCTGGTGCATGTCGGAGATGAACTGAGAGAAGTCAACGGCAGCTCTGTAATGCACAAGAGACCAGATGAGATCAGTCAACTACTGGTAAGGACTTCCTTTACATTCATTTGGCATAATTAATTATAAAACAAACAAGACAATGAAATGCATAAGCACAAAATTAACAACACATGCTTCCTAAATTCTGTATCAAGGTATTTTTCTATCATCAAAGCATTTCAGGCTTGAAACAATGTCTTAAAGGGATAGTTCACCCAAAAATGCAAATTCTGTCATCATTTACTCACCTTCATGTTGTTCCAAACCTCTATGTCTTGTGTTGAACATAAAATATGATATATTCTGTATATAATATAATGTGTCCATACAATATATTATTTTCTAAAGCCATTTATTTTTTGCCTATTTAATGAATGTGTATGCCACAATGTAATTATCCCATATAATATAATAATATAATTAAAGGTACACTATGTAACTGTTTTGTTCAAAATTAACAAAAGTCAATACATTTTTTTTTTTTTACATCATCAATCCTTCCAAAGTGTTTTTGTCTTAACCTGATTCACTATGGTAAGCCTATTATAAGTGTACATATTTTAGACTTAGTAGGATGGTTTTTACGGGGAATTCAATTATAACTAAAAGTTTCTCAAATATAAAAAAATGATCTCTGCTAATGCTGTAAAGTGTAAACACTTGCACATTACTATAATATAACAACAGAGCCCAAATTAAATTCAGATGCTATTTATTTTTATATATAATAATCAACACTCAAATAACATATTGTATGCAAACATGTAAACTTCACATAAAGCAGTTTTTGCATTAAAGGTGGGGTAAGTGATATTTTCGTTAGAAAAGTGTCTCAGGCTGAGTACCAAAACAAACTTGTAGCCAATCAGCAGTAAGGGGCGTGTCTACTAATGATGGGGAGGAGAGAGCACTCAGTGCACGTCATTATTCAAAAGACACGACACACAGGACGAACATTAGCCAGAAAAAGAGAAATGAAAGAGAGAGATGGCAGATAGATGGCAGAAAGAGAGAGATGTTAGATAACTAAAGTGGAAGATGTCTGTGGAACAAACGAAGGCTTACGATCAGGCAAGAAGTATCAGCTTTCCAGCGCTGGAGAGAACTCAAGGCGCGGGAAGGCCAAGGTTTCTTTATTTCTTCTTGATAGGCGAGCAGCATTGGTTTTGTTTTGTTTCACAGAACTAATTATATGCTGGCTTTTGCTTGAATATGCTCGTGTGTCATGTCCACTTGTTTGTCCATTTGCGATCGTATTGTCATTCATTTCAGCAATGATAAATACCAATTCATTTCCACACCCTATAACAGTTAAGCCTGGAGTGTCTAAACCTCCTCCACTGTCTGTTTCAAGTGTCAGCTCCCAAAGTGTGTCCGAAAAGTAAGATATACTCCTAATATATGTTTGTTTCCTTTGGTTCCTTTTTTCGTGATCGATATAACCCTCTAATCTTGTCATACTTGTAATATGTTCGTTATTTGGACTGTCGTGCTTGTGTTATCGAGTTTTTCATGAGAACTGTTTATGTTTTTGGGATGGAAGCCATAGTAACACACAAATTCCGCCATAGTAGCTTATGTGTGGGGCAAGGCTATCAAAATAGGGGCGTGTTTGTTTGGGTGATTTGAAATATCAACATCGGCAACCAGAAAGCACTTACCCCACCTTTAAATTTTAAATCTAATTATAAAATTATGTTTTTACTCCAGTCCGTTGTTGAAATCTAATCATTTATACACAGTGGCTGTCATTTTCATGACAGATTTATTTAAATATATATTAAATACACTGTAAAATCCAACAGTTACTAAGACTATTTAGTTAACTTTACTTACTATCCAATAATTTGTTGAATTTACTTAAAACAATTTAGTAATCTGAACTATTGGCATGCTATGCCTTCGGTACGCAGAAAGTATTACTTGACTGGTTTGAGTACCATTTTGCCAAAGCAAAAAAAAATAAAAAAATTTGGTTGGCCACTTAGAACTTCATTTATATTATTGTAATTCTCTTCCTATTGATGCAGCGATGCAACAAAATGAATTGATATATAACATGACTATATTTCATGTCAAATAATGATCTTTTAACATTTTATTGCTAACACTTATGACATAAACTTTTAATTGGGTTGATATAATCCCTCTATATTTGTGACAATATCTTGCAACTGACCATGCTTGAGTCACACACAGACTTTAACATTCAGCATTTCTTACTTAAGACCATTACAATTTTATTTACTGACAAAAGACAGCAAATAAAATAGTAAAATAAAGCCAAAAATAGTAAAACAAAGCAATTAATTTATTAATGCGACAATTCTGGGAGTACACTTCCTCAGATCACAGATAGAATTAAATTGACAAACCTTAAATGGTTTAAATAAGAACAACTTAATGCAATTAAGCTTATTTAATTGAGTGTTAAGCCTTGTCTATACTTGACGCGTCCGCATGAGCGCGAGGGTGCGCACGGCAAAAATGACGTCATCGCGGAGTGGGCGGTAGTGCGCGTTGAGTGCGCGAGTGCGTAGTGGTGCACAAAGTGCGCACCACTACACAAATGTGCTGTCCCCACAGTGTCACAAGCACAAACCAGCCGGGCGACCTGGTCCCTATTACAGAGTAGCCCCTCTCCAAACTTAATTTGCTATGCGGGCTGACGCCACAGCGAGCGCTGTTGTCATTCAAAGCTGGCCCTTACACTCCTCTCAAATGTTTTCAGAGGATGTTAGGTCTTATGGCCTCAGCATCTGCAGTGCTCAAACTGGGTCTATTATACATAGTCCGATGCTGGTTAAAACCTCGCGATCGGGCCAGTTACACATCAAAGTGAACCACGGCTGTTTTTAAAGCCCTGGCTCCTTGGAAAGCAACTAAGCGGAGATCGATCTTTTCGCCTCAGAAGACAATGCTCATTGCTCAACATTCTTCTCCAAGCACAGGGATGCGCTGGCCCACGACTGGCCCAGCCGCCCGCTGTATGCTTTCCCTCCAAATGCAATGTTACCTTAGGTCATCAAACAAATCAGGGAGAACAAGTGCGCAGTGCTTATAATAGCCTCGCTATGGAAGATCCAGCTATGGTTCTCCGAACTGATTCAGATGCTAGACACAGCCCCATGGCCTATTCCGCTGAGGAGAGACCTCCTCGTGCAGGTGAAGGGGAAGCTCTGGCATCCCCTCACCGACTTGTGGTCCCTTCATGTGTGGCCCATCAATGGATACCCGGGAACCTCCCTAAAAGGGTGCTGAATACTATTTCTGAAGCTAGAGTGTCCTCAACCAGGCGGCTTTACGCTCTGAAGTGACAGAACGGATTTCCTTCCTTCAAGAGCTGATGGACGCGGGTTGTTCCCCTTCCACGCTCAAAGTATACATGGCGGCCATAGCAGCGTCTCACACTCGCGTCGCCGGACAGTCACTGGGGAGAAGCAACCTCATCAAGCGCTTCCTCAGAGGGGCTAGGAGGCTTAACCTGCCTCGACCCCCTTCAGTTCCTATATGGGACCTTTCCACGGTCTTAGAGGCCATGAAAGGTTCCCCATTCAAACCGCTTCAGTCTGTGACCTTGAAGCACCTTTCGCTAAAAAAAAAAACTGCTTTCTTGCTGGCACTAGCTTCAGTCAAGCGAGTTGGCGATTTACATGCACTCTCTATGAGTGCTTCCTGTCTCGAGTTTGGGCCTAACGACTCCAGAGTCGTCCTCAAGCCAAGACATGGTTATATACCCAAAGTGCTCTCCACTCCGTTCATTTTCTCCACTCAGGTTATTTCGCTAACACCTCCCAAGTAAATTAAGTAATAAATATCAAGTTAGTTGAATGCCAATTCTAGTGGACATACTCTAGACTATTTACTAATCTTACTTAAGATTTAATAGTAAGATTACTTAAGTAATTCCATTTAACAGTGTTATATTATGTTCTGCAAACATCTTAAATACTATTATTCTCAACATAGTTTTAATCTGTCATTTTCAGCTATGGCGACTTAAACTATGTGCAATCGGTTTCCACATTTTCTTCAAGTTTCTTATGTGTTTATTGAACTGTGTGGACCTATGTAAAATACGGGAGAGATCCGTCATTTTGCCTGTAAATACGGGCCGATTACGTATTTCACGGGATGGGTGGCAACCCTAACTGTACCGGAAGTCCTGTACCGAAAAGGTTCGGTACGAATACGTGTACCGTTACACCCCTAGTTGACGTGGACCCGCTAAATCTCAAACCTCCGGAGAACCCAATTAATTGGCATATCATGTAATTGATTTGATTTACTTTAATCACTTGACAGTCAAAATAATTACCTTAATCATTCCCGTTTAGTGTCATAACAGAATCATTTGAGCAGTTTTCTCTTTCTTAGTCTCAATCACAAGGCTCTATCACACTGAAGATCATCCCAGCGATCAAAGAGGAAGACAAGCTGAAAGAGAGCAAGGTGATTGACTATAAAAAAAGCATAAAACCTAGTAATTTAACAGTAATCCGCCCAGCATCTCTCCAGTATTTTTGTCTTGTCTACTGAGTTTGTATCTTGTTTGTACGGTGTGTCTTCTTCAGGTCTACATGCGGGCACTGTTTGATTACACTCCATTGGAGGACAAAGCCACACCGTGTCAGGAGGCAGGGCTTCCGTTTAAACGTGGAGACGTCCTGCAGGTGGTCAGTCAGGATGATCAGACGTGGTGGCAAGCCAAAAGAGTGGGAGATTGCAGCCTGCGCGCTGGACTCGTCCCATCCAAACAGTTTCAAGAGAGGTGGGACAAATCATCCATAAAACACACAGCCTATTACCTCAGAGATGTTTAGCTTGCATCAAACGGCAAAATATTTTAACAAAAAAAAAACATCACCAACTTCACCAGAGAGAATATGTTGGTCGACCAACCTCTCCAGCTAAATTTTGCTGGTAAACATCTTGGCTGTGCTTGTCCCACACTTTGACAAGTACCAAACCATAATTTACCAGCATAAGCAAAAATATACTTTAATATAATTTCGGTAGCACTTTATTTTACAGTCCTGTTCCCAATTGGGTAATAACTAGGCACCAGGGGCGATTCTAGGATTTTCATTTTAGGGGGGCTCAGCCCCCAGTTAGAGTATGAAACAAATGGTAACACTTAAGTTTAGGGTCCAATTCTCACTATTAACTAGTAGTTTTTTAGCATGCATATTATTAGGATATTGGCTGTTTATTATTAGGCTACTTATAAAGGAAAATATTAATGCCATATTCTGCATGACCATATTGTACATCCCTTAATCATACCCAGAAATTTAGGTAGGGTTTTATAATCAGTGAGATCCCAAATGTGACGTAGTTAGGGTGGAGAAAATTTTGATTTCTATGATCTACATATGTGCATTTTAAGATGTTCTGAAGGCCAAAAAATTTGATAAGAATATAGCTTGAAAACCATGTCTGTGGGCAGTAGATTATTTGTCTTTCTTCTTATCCCGACATCTCTCTTTTTCTCTTTGTTTTTAAAGCTGAGCTTTGACTGATGTTGCTTTTTTAACTTAATGAAGGCTACAAATGGAATTATATTAATTTATAGTATGTACACATTCATTATTAATCTTATGCCTAATCTGATGAAAACAGCTTTGTTAATATTTCTTGTTCGTTAATTAGGCTACATTATGAATCACATTAGATAGGCCTATTTTCAATTCAAAATGGCAAAATTGGACAAAAGTTTAATTTGCCTGAATATTTTTGTCATTTGTTTAACATTTCTGAATTAGCAGCTGTCATATATAAAATGTTTAGTTTAACTACTTACATATCTCTTACTTGATGTCGAGTCTCGCTACTAAAATTTGCTCTCAGCCTACTCTGATTGGATTGGTTTTCTTAAATATTTTGACATTGACGAGCGGTGACCGACCAATGAGGCTTAGATGAACACACACACACACACACACACAACTCTGCTTCTGACGTGCACTCTGCTCGGATTGAAGAACGCGCTGATTAAAAGACAGGATGAAGCCGAAGCCTCCCGCCAGTTTCATATGTTTTAAAGGGGAGTTAATCACATATTTTTTAGGGGTGCTGGGCAGAATTTTAGGGTGGCTGAAGCCCCCCTAAAAAGGGCCTAGTGACGCCCATGCTAGGCACTAACCCTGAACCTACCCCTAAACCTAACCTTAACCAGTTATCTTATATTATATACACTGTAAGTACATGTAAGTGCATGTACTGTAAAATAAAGTGCAACCTTAATTTATATTTAAACTTGCATGTCTTGCATTGAAATATTCGTAATTACTCATTTGTAATAATGAAGTTGCTATTTAGTACATTGAAAATATAATTGTAATGATGAACAGACTCAGAAAAGAGGGAGAGCTGAATGCAAATGCAGTGTTATTTATTTACCAAAAAAAAAAAAAAAAAAGACAGAAAACTAACTTAAAATATCAGTGAAACACAGAACATCAGGAACAGAACTGAAAACAGCCTAGAAAACACATACACAAGATAACAAGGGACAGGTAATTAAGTAATAAATTACAATAACAATTAACAAGGTTAACTATGAAGACAAACAAGGGAGCTAAGGAAACAAGGAAAACACAGGAAGTAAAGCACAGGAACAAACAGGAAATACACTTCAACATAAGAGTCTTTAAACACAAAACAGGGGAAACGAGACAGGAATGTAACAATACAGGGAGTGCAGAATTATTAGGCAAATGAGTATTTTGACCACATCATCCTTGTTATGCATGTTGTCTTACTCCAAGCTGTATAGGCTGGAAAGCCTACTACCAATTAAGCATATTAGGTGATGTGCATCTCTGTAATGAGAAGGGGTGTGGTCTAATGACATCAACACCCTATATCAGGTGTGCATAATTATTAGGCAACTTCCTTTCCTTTGGCAAAATGGGTCAAAAGAAGGACTTGACAGGCTCAGAAAAGTCAAAAATAGTGAGATATATTGCAGAGGGATGCAGCAGTCTTAAAATAGCCAAGCTTCTGAAGCGTGATCATCGAACAATCAAGCGTTTCATTCAAAATAGTCAACAGGGTCGCAAGAAGCGTGTGGAAAAACCAAGGCGCAAAATAACTGCCCGTGAACTGAGAAAAGTCAAGCGTGCAGCTGCCAAGATGCCACTTGCCACCAGTTTGGCCATATTTCAGAGCTGCAACATCACTGGAGTGCCCAAAAGCACAAGGTGTGCAATACTCAGAGACATGGCCAAGGTAAGAAAGGCAGAAAGTCGACCACCACTGAACAAGACACACAAGCTGAAACGTCAAGACTGGGCCAAGAAATATCTCAAGACTGATTTTTCTAAGGTTTTATGGACTGATGAAATGAGAGTGAGTCTTGATGGGCCAGTGGCTGGATTGGTAAAGGGCAGAGAGCTCCAGTCCGACTCAGACGCCAGCAAGGTGGAGGTGGAGTACTGGTTTGGGCTGGTATCATCAAAGATGAGCTTGTGGGGCCTTTTCGGGTTGAGGATGGAGTCAAGCTCAACTCCCAGTCCTACTGCCAGTTTCTGGAAGACACCTTCTTCAGGCAGTGGTACAGGAAGAAGTCTGCATCCTTCAAGAAAAACATGATTTTCATGCAGGACAATGCTCCATCACACGCGTCCAAGTACTCCACAGCGTGGCTGGCAAGAAAGGGTATAAAAGAAGAAAATCTAATGATATGGCCTCCTTGTTCACCTGATCTGAACCCCATTGAGAACCTGTGGTCCATCATCAAATGTGCGATTTACAAGGAGGGAAAACAGTACACCTCTCTGAACAGTGTCTGGGAGGCTGTGGTTGCTGCTGCACGCAATGTTGATGGTGAACAGATCAAAACACTGACAGAATCCATGGATGGCAGGCTTTTGAGTGTCCTTGCAAAGAAAGGTGGCTATATTGGTCACTGATTTGTTTTTGTTTGGTTTTTGAATGTCAGAAATGTATATTTGTGAATGTTGAGATGTTATATTGGTTTCACTGGTAAAAATAAATAATTGAAATGGGTATAAATTAGTTTTTTGTTAAGTTGCCTAATAATTATGCACAGTAATAGTCACCTGCACACACAGATATCCCCCTAAAATAGCTAAAACTAAAAACTACTTAAAATATTGATACAAAAATATTCAGCTTTGATATTAATGAGTTTTTTGTGTTCATTGAGAACATGGTTGTTGTTCAATAATAAAATTAATCCTCAAAAATACAACTTGCCTAATAATTCTGCACTCCCTGTAATAACTCTAACTGTAACATTTAATAACACACTACAGTTCAAATGATATTCAAGTTCTTTACATGTACTTTAGTATGTTAATCAACACATTACTATACAATAAACTGTAACGTGTTGAGAGATCCAGTTATTCAGTTGATCCAACGTTATTGAGCATTTGGTAAATGGACAGTGTGGCTGCTGCATCATTGTTATTAGTTACAAATTACATTCACTCGCTTAAAGCTGTGGTTTCCTTAGGCTAAATCAATTAAGTTAATTCTGAATTATTCTCCCTGTGGGACTTATTAGACAGAGATGGGCAGAGTCTTTTTGTCTTTCATCTCAGCGGGGTGTATTTTGGCTGGATATACTAAGAATAGGATTTTTTCTTTCACCAATGAGTTTGTTTGATCTTGCGCAATAGTATATGATGGTTCAAGTCAGACCAGTACAAAATATATTTGCCAAGGGATTTGATGTTTTTCAGCTGTTTGAAGTTCCTCCTCATATGGTTTTCTCCCTCAGGCGGATCGCCTACAGATTAAAAATGGGCACTCTTCAAAACTCCAAGTCTCCCAAAAAAACTGTCTGTGAGTATTTCAGTGATTCTTCTTTTCTTACCGTTATTAATCAGTGTTGACTAACGGGGGGCATAATTTGCTCATGTGTGTGCTTGTGTGAAGTGGCCAGGTGATTATTGAGCTTCAACCAAGCGCTTCATGTTCACTAATCTAAAGCTGATTAGAGAACAAACACATCTGCAGTTTAACAAGCCCCCCCCCCCCCCTTACTGCATCTCTGTGTTGTTTTTACTTATGGGCTCACTGTTTACAAGCATGATGTGGGAATGATGTCATTTTATGAATAATCTCTATTTAATAAATAAACTTCAGGGCCAGTGTAGCATCTTTTCCCATTCAGAGTAAATGAAGTCTTGACTTCTTTTGTTGTCATCATATATTTTTCTTTTCCTTTTACTGCTGACACCAGATGACCAGGGATGTGATAAAGGTGGGACTTCTAGATCTGAGTTCACACATTCACACTCTAATACACACACAACACACACGTATTGGTACCACAGTGATTAGGAAATTAGGCCAGTCTGTCACCTAATCTATTTTAATTCCTGAACAGAGACTACAACTGCTGTTCTACTGTTCACACACACATTGGGTTTCCATGTTTTATGATTTACCTGGGGCTAGTCACCTCATGGGGGTCATGCAGAGATCACATAACCATCCAAATACAAGTACTTTATCAGTAACACTTTCGCATATGGAATAAATGAATCTGGCTGACTGTAAATAACAAATTTTTACAATGGCACCAGTAACTGACAACTCTTGCTTTTGCATAATACTACATTGACACCATTGGGTGGTCCAATATGGATAGCATTTAGACCAGTAGAACAAAAACAAAATTACTGATTACACCACCTACAAGTATTCTCATGTTTTCTTTCTTAGATTGTCTATAGCTGTCAGGTGATGTTATATTCCATTCAATTTTTTTTAATCTCCACCACCTTTTCTCTTTTTCAATCTAAGGGCCTCATTTACATTTACTGTAGGTTATAAAATACCCATTGTTTCCTTTGAGTCCCACTTAACCACACAAGCAAATCCTAATATTTACACTCTATCACACCATAATTTTCTTCCTGGCAAATAACAAAGCCTCTTGGTTTGCCACAGCCGCCACAGTCTGCTGAAATACCTGCTGCCCGCCCGCCTGCCTGCCTAATCGTTGAACCTGCTTGTGTAACTGTAGTTCTGCAGCCCTGCTTTTTCTCTCCTGATCTCCTCTGCTCACTCCCTCTCTCCCTGCTTGCCTCCCTACAGAAGACTGTGACTGTGAGGGCTATTTCAATGGACAGTACATAGGTGAGAACCTGCATGCCCATTCCTGTACCCAGGCAGTGCCTGCTAAATCTGAAATGTACTAACCTTCTGCCTGAGTGAGCATCTATTGCTGCCTGCCTCTGTGCCAAGAGCTATGGCCGAGCCCTTGATGAGGGGAGGCCGGATTGAGGGGTATTTGGCAGCGTGAAGGGAATTTTAGGTCAGTCAAATCTTTCACTGTGAAGAAGCAGTGGTGTAACTGATGTTTCTCTGGAAAAGAGACTGTGAGTCAGGCTGCTAATTTTGTTCACACCTTTGATTTTGCATAGTAATAGAAAGAGTATGTGAGTGGAGCGGAACAACAGCAATTTCTCCTCAGTAATCACTGCTGGGTTTTCCATTTCTCGCTTCTTACTCACTGGTAGGCCTATTTACCCATGGTCATTTCATGCATTTCCTCAGATCGGCTAGCTATCGAATTGTGAAAAGACCAGGTGTAAATGCCTTCCAAAATGCATTTGAGACGAATCGCAATCCAACCCAAAACGGTAAAAAATAAAGGTGTAGGTTAGTAAAAGGTGTAGCCAGATACACCGCTACAACATGCAGCTCCATAGATATGGAGATATGAGTATCTCTTTTCAGCAAGCAGACACACAAACTGCCACAAATTAAACCCAACGTTCTGCATCTCATCCTGAAGCTCACCACATAGTCATATTCATTAAAAGTGGCGAATGCTAAATTCTCTCACCAGTGCTGATTCCGCTCTCTCTCCTCTTGTGGTCTTGAAATCAGCTGATGATAAATAAATTACTTTTCTGTTACTTTCAGTGACGTGAACTTGAATTTGCATATAGCGTGGGAATTGAAGATCGGATTTATATTCATTTTGCAGAGACATTTATGTGGCCAAGTGTAAATGGAACCATTTTAACTGGGACCAGATAGCTTTCGAAGTAAAAAACCATGAAGTGGTCAAGTGTAAATAGGCCCAGTGAGATAAACTCTGTTAAAGTAATAGCATGAGTGTCTGAGCACAAGATGTATTATGTAGGCTAAAGCCAGGTGCACACTGTACGATTTTGGCCACGATTTGGCCGTCTGAGACAAATTTTGCAAATTCTAAAAGATTACATGACATGTTCACCGGCAGCCAATTAATGGCCGCTGCGATCAAATTTGACCTCAGACGAAATTCTGGCAGTGTTAGAACATTTGGCAAACAGTCCTGCAGTGTGACTGCTAGGACGACCGTCAAATTATCTGCATTTTTCAAGACAAACCATGAACAAAATGAGCGCTAGAGATTTCTTTGTAGCCACCATTTCAATCCCGCGTGTATGCAGCTCACGGTCACCAAACGATTGATGATATAAACTTAGATCTTAAAGTGTGACATGGCTTACAGCGGGAAACATGTTCGTACAGTCTGACAAGGAACAATCGTAAAGGACTAATATAAATCGCACAGTGTGCACCCGGCTTAAGTGAAATAAAATTTGTACAATTTATGTACCGTTGTGAGCAAAATTATGGAAGCCTGTTTCCAACATGGAATAAAATAAAAAATATCTCTCAATTCATACTTTTCAAACCCACAGTATCAAGTTCTCACTATTCAGCCTTTTTATAACCTGTAATTCTGAATTTTTCTCAGAATTCTGAGATATAAACTCACAATTGAGAGAAAAAAATCTGAATTGCGAGATTTAAATGTGCTAATCTGAGACAAAAGCCAGAATTGTGAGATATTAATTTGCAATAGTGAGAAAAAAATCTGAATTGTGAGATACTGCAATTACCTTTTTTATTCTGTGGCAGAAGCAAGAATTTTTCACCTGTCACATTTGTGACCCTGGACCACAAAAACAGTCATAAGGGTCAATTATTTGAATTTGAGATTTATACATCATATGAAAGCTGTCCATTGATGTATGGTTTGTTAGGATAGGACAATATTTGGCTGAGATAAAACTATTTGAAAATCTGGAATCTAAGGGTGCACAAAAATCTAAATATTAAGAAAGTCGCCTTTAAAGTTGTCCAAATGAAGTCCTTAGCAAGGCGTATTACTAATAATAATACATTTTTGATATATTTACGGTAGGAAATTTACAAAATATCTTCATGGAACATGATCTTTACTTAATATCCTAATGATTTTTGGCATAAAAGAAAAGGGATAATTTTGACCCATACAATGTATTGTTGGCTATTGCCACAAATATACCCGTGCGACTTATGACTGGTTTTGTGGTCCAGGGTCACATTTGTCTGTCATTATTTTTCACAAACGATTTTGTAATTTTTGTAACACCTTTCCGGTAATACAATTAATATAACATAAATTTTAAATAATATGATTACAATAATATAAAATTAATTTGCTTTTACTTTTATGATTACTGCTCATAAGCAGTGGTTTTACCATGGTGAATTCTTGCTCTCTTGTGGTATGGAACAGGTTTGGAGGGATTGAGAACACCTACACCCAGACTTACAAATAAAACATCCAAAATCATGCTCTGCAACACTCACATACTCTGATAGTAACAAGAGAGGCAGGGTTTGTAATCCTTTTGAGTTAAAAGTGTTAGAAACATGTTTACCATGTTTCAAGTCTAATTTGTTAATGAGCGCTAATTTGACAAACTGTTAAGAGAGTGTAGAAAGAGAAGTAATATTCAGTTCATATAGTGTTAGATATTTAATTCACAGGCTATCACACTATTTTCAAAATGTGTAGCAGAAATCTGGCCTAGGCCTATATGTGTTGGTGGAGACGACCAAAAGACAGAAAGTGAAGATATGCAGTTGAGAAACTGTCAGACACCAGAAGTCTCTGTGAAGATGAGCTTGATAAAGTTTAGATTTATGTGACTTTCTGTGGGCTGCACGAATAAGGCTATGATATTTGAAACACTAGTGCAATTTTTCAGCACAGAAACCTTATTGTTCACCAACCACCTGCAATTTTTTTTTCCCCAAGTGAAAAAAAATTCGCTGAAATAGCATTATTTACATTAGTGCAAAGACAGTCCTCTTTCTTTTTCTTTTCTTTTTTTTCTTTTTTACTTTTTTTTTACCGAGCATGGCAATAGTAACTGATTAAATAATAGACAAATATGTAACTTTAAATATATGCTCTACCCTTCAAAAGTTTGGGGTCAGTAAAGTTATTTTAAAAGAAATTAATAGTTGTATTCACCATATACATAGTAAAACATTTATAACATTGCAACTGATTTCTATTTCAATTAAATGCTGTCCATTCATCAAAGAATGATATTAAGAAGAAGAAAACATTAAGCAGAACAACTGTTTTTAACATTGATAATATTGAGAAATGTTTATTGGACAAAAAATCTGCATATTAGAATGATTTCTGAAGGTTCATGTGACACTGAAGCATGTGACTGAAGTAATGACTGATGAAAATTACATTTTAAAATATAAAAAAACCCCAGTTATTTTAAAGTGTAATAATATTTCACAATATTACTCTTTTACTGTATTTTTGATCAAATAAATGCAGACTTGTAGGCCATAAGAGACTTCTTTCAAAAAAATTAAAGAATCTCACCGACCCTAAACTTTTGAACGGTAGTGCAAACAGACCAACAACAGGGTCAGCATGTGAAAATATGCTATTGTTAGGCGAAATTCATTCTTAGTGAGACTTGTCTTCTGGTTCAAATATGACCAAATCTTAGTTTACATTTTAAACTATAGATGAGAATAATTTACCTTACCTTCCTCCCCTCTGGCAGGTAGTACTTTCCCTTGCTGGTCTCTGTGTGAATGTATACTTCTGCTACCTTCTGCTTTATTTAGTCCTCCATCCCTCCATCCCTAAAAACCCCTCTAAATCCACTGTCAGGCTGCTGCCCTTCTATAGGACACTCTGCACATTCCACCCTGCACGATTGGCTGTGCACTCACTCACTGATTCAAGTGTGTGATAGCTAAAGTGCGTGATGGCAACTCTCTGCCCTTAGCCACTGACCTAGAATCATTTCAATAATCTAATAGTGTTAGACTGGGAAGGTCTAGAAGTCAGATTTACTGACAGCAAAGAATTTGCCTCCACAGAATATTATAAAACATGTACATTTCGGTATAACTCAAATATCTGTCATTTAAAACGTTCTGCATATCCCTTAAATGTTTTTGATAATTTGTTGTTGCTTTCAGCTGCCATTAAGAGTGCTGCTCTCTCTATTACATTTAGTACATTTTACTATATTTAAATCCTATTCATGCTGCAGATTTTTCCTCACAAACGTGACAGAAATTGTGATGAATTGCGCACATTTTGAGCAGGGTACTTTTGGGGTAGTGCTGATGCAGAATTCAGCAACTCAAGGTCAGTTCTTAATGATCTCAGAAGTGAAAGTCTAAACTGATTTTGGGTCAGTTGTTGAAGGCAGAGTGTAGCTTATGCACAAGTGTGAGGTGGTCTAATGCGCATTGTAGTCTCTTCGAAGTGTAATGCAGTGGCACCCTCCTGTGGCCAGGTGTTTTCCTGGGAGTTTTACTCAGGTACAGTCCTCAGTCTTCCCACACAGCTGCCACCACTAACCTCCATGTCCTGAAATATAAAAACCCTTCACAACATTTTTCATAACATCAGCAATTCTGTTAGAGGTTGGAGTGAAGATTACAGGAGTTATGACACTAGAGTTTCATTGGAGTTAAAACTAGTTAAGGGGCAGAAAGTGTCAGTTAGTTGTAGGATATGGCTAATCACTGCTTGGTTTCAATATTTTATCATTTGGCAATGCCTTTATCATTACCATACAAAGTGAAAGTGTTTAAGAGTTTAAAGAGAGTAAGTTGACTGCTGATAGAATTTCATCAATTAAATTAAACTATGATTGCACTTTTGATTGTCACATTATTCTTTCATTATAACTATAAATACATTAAATACACTACTATTCGAAGGTTTGGGGTTAGTAAGATTAAAAAAAATTATAATACTTTTATTCAGCAAGGATGCATTAAATGCATTAAAATTGCAAAAAAGAAATCGTGTTTACAAAAATATTATATAATACATAATTAATAAATTAATATTTTAATAATACAGTATATACACTCACCTAAAGGATTATTAGGAACACCTGTTCAATTTCTCATTAATGCAATTATCTAATCAACCAATCACATGGCAGTTGCTTCAATGCATTTAGGGGTGTGGTACGGGTAAAGACAATCTCCTGAACTCCAAACTGAATGTCAGAATGGGAAAGAAAGGTGATTTAAGCAATTTTGAGCGTGGCATGGTTGTTGGTGCCAGACGGGCCGGTCTGAGTATTTCACAATCTGCTCAGTTACTGGGATTTTCACGCACAACCATTTCTAGAGTTTACAAAGAATGGTGTGAAAAGGGAAAAACATCCAGTATGCGGCAGTCCTGTGGGCGAAAATGCCTTGTTGATGCTAGAGGTCAGAGGAGAATGGGCCGACTGATTCAAGCTGATAGAAGAGCAACTTTGACTGAAATAACCACTCTTTACAACCGAGGTATGCAGCAAAGCATTTGTGAAGCCACAACACGCACAACCTTGAGGCGGATGGGCTACAACAGCAGAAGACCCCACCGGGTACCACTCATCTCCGCTACAAATAGGAAAAAGAGGCTACAATTTGCACGAGCTCACCAAAATTGGACAGTTGAAGACTGGAAAAATGTTGCCTGGTCTGATGAGTCTCGATTTCTGTTGAGACATTCAGATGGTAGAGTCAGAATTTGGCGTAAACAGAATGAGAACATGGATCCATCATGCCTTGTTACCACTGTGCAGGCTGCTGGTGGTGGTGTAATGGTGTGGGGGATGTTTTCTTGGCACACTTTAGGCCCCTTAGTGCCAATTGGGCATCGTTTAAATGCCACGGCCTACCTGAGCATTGTTTCTGACCATGTCCATCCCTTTATGACCACCATGTACCCATCCTCTGATGGCTACTTCCAGCAGGATAATGCACCATGTCACAAAGCTTGAATCATTTCAAATTGGTTTCTTGAACATGACAATGAGTTCACTGTACTAAAATGGCCCCCACAGTCACCAGATCTCAACCCAATAGAGCATCTTTGGGATGTGGTGGAACGGGAGCTTCGTGCCCTGGATGTGCATCCCACAAATCTCCATCAACTGCAAGATGCTATCCTATCAATATGGGCCAACGTTTCTAAAGAATGCTTTCAGCACCTTGTTGAATCAATGCCACGTAGAATTAAGGCAGTTCTGAAGGCAAAAGGGGGTCAGACACAGTATTAGTATGGTGTTCCTAATAATGCTTTAGGTGAGTGTATATTCTCAACATTGACATAATAAGAAATGTTTCTTGAGCAGCAAATCATCATATTAGAATGATTTCTGAAGGATCATGTGACACTGAAGACTGGAGTAATGATGCTGAAAATTCAGAACAGAAAACAGTAGTTTTAAATTGTGATAATATTTCGCAATATTACTGTTTTTACTGTATTTTAAAACTTCTAAATAAAGCTCCTACTGACTTCAGACTTTTGAATGGAAGTGAAAATACATAAAACAATTAGTCTGGTAATTATAATTTTTTTCTTCTCTTAGACATGTAATAAATAATGTTTTTTGATTTTGTGACTCTGTCTCAGCCGGTTTAAGGAGAAGTTTTCGTCTAAGTCGGAAGGACCGTCGTGGTTCTTCAGGAGAGCCCAATGTTTCTGACCAGAATGACACAGAGTTCCTGACCTATGAAGAAGTCACACGTTATCAGCAGAGGCCCAATGAGAGACCCCGATTAGTAGTTCTCATTGGTAAGATAATATAAAACATAACATTTCAACTACAGTTCAATGTTTTGTATACTGTGTATATTGTGCAATGTTTAATTTTGGTGCAATAAACAGCCCACTGATTAACTGAGATATAGAAACTGAAAACTAGTTTAAATATAAATTGGAGGCATGGTGGTTGTCTAAGTCCTCGCCATTTTACAAAGTAAATAACAGATTAATCAATATGACCTTGTGTCCTATTAAGCACCATTATAAATAAGATTTGGAACACTTGGCAGCAAGAACATGGAAGCTAACTCAGCATACTTAGAAATTCCAGAAAATATGCCTGTAAAAAGAATTACTGTAAAATATCAAATATTAATTAATATATTATAATTAAGCACAGGCTGGAGCTACACTATACCTTCCATAAACCACTGCTTGTATCAGTAAGATGTTTGCCAACCAGATTCACTGCATCCCACATTCTGATGATACACTGACCCCCAGTGGCAATAATGATTTTACTCAGCTTCAGAATGTCTATAGGATTTCAGTCACTTTCTGAAGTACCTTTTTTCTTGTATGTTGCACTTTAAGTAAATAAGTTACTATAAATGCTCTCATTTTAACTGCGCAGGTTCTCTGGGAGCACGCATCAATGAGCTGAAGCAAAAGGTCATTGCAGAAAATCCCCATCGCTATGCTGTGGCTGTGCCCCGTAGGTCTTGCCTCATTTCCTATTCAGGATAAAAAGAGTTTCCTGATAAATACACTAGTTACATTATACACACATAGTTCAAACCAGTAACATTCAAACTTTCCAGTGTTTTTAGACTTATCTGTGTGGAACTTTAAATCACCAAAAATTTTCATTGTTTACGCACCCTCATGTTCTTCTTCAGATAACACAAAATATGAATTTTGGAAGAATATCCTGGCCATTTATATATATGAAAGTGAAATAGGCCTCGGTGCAAAATCACAAATAGACCACTTTGATGATATTTTTATGGTCCTTTTACATCCTTTTTTGAGCTTCCCATTATAATTGCATGATAAACAGTCTTTGGAAGTTTCACACAAAGAAAAGTCATACATGCTTTGAAGTGCATATGGGTGAATAAATGATAGCATCATTTTTCAACTATCCCTTTAAACCACATGGCATTTTTGGCTCTCTGTCCTCCATCACAGACACCACACGGCCCAAAAAGAGCCATGAGAAGGAGGGAGTGGAATACCACTTTGTGACTAAGCAGGCGTTTGATGCAGATGCACAGAATAACAAGTGAGTGCTGCTGTGATGTGGTATTCTTGTACTGCTGCTCTTCTACTACCATTTGAAAATATATTGCCCTGTTGTCATACCCTGACTTGTCTGCAGGTTTATAGAGTATGGAGAGTATAAGGAGAATCTGTATGGGACAAGTATAGAGGCCATCCGCTCTGTTCAAGCCAAGAACAAGATGTGTCTGGTAGACGTACAGCCTGAGGTAAATTACAGCAGCTTTTGCCCTGGGTGTTGATTCAAGAACTACTGTAAACGTTATAATTTATAATTTACATGAAAACAGCAAAACCATTCTATGAGCAACTTAAATTATGCATAAAAGCATATGTCTTATTACATGTTTTCTACATGTTGTTTTGGTTATATTTACAATTTTCATGCATCACTTAGCCAAAAGGAAGTCATTCTCCAATGCTGATATGTACTGACTGGTTTCACCTTCAGGTGGAGCTACTTGCTTATTGCAACAAGCATATTAGTTGTGCAAGACCACATGCAGCACTTTACCCCAATGGCAAGAATCCTTCTTATGGTTGTGGCAGGAAATTTAACTCATGCATTATTAATGTGAGATTTTACCGCTACTGGCTGAAACTGAACATGAAGTTTATCAGCGCATACAGACCTCATAATTTACTTAATATTTGATTTTGTAAATGAACTTAAGAAGTTAATTGCAACTGGGTTTAAACCCCTAATCTATATAAACTGTATTGCTCATTGCGTTCTAAACTGCCATCACGCGGTGAAGCCACCGGAAGTGTTCGAGCAGCCATCTTACTATTCCCTACAGCCAAAACATTGACCTAAAAATCACACGATTTGCAGCGTCTCAGTCTCACAGGATTAGTTTTACGATATGAATGTAAATTAACAGACCATTTCAGATGTTATCTGAAATATTTATGGTCTTTTCAGAGAGGATAAGTCATATATTGAAATCATTGATGTGGGTGTCTACTGTCCACTGCTGACACAAAAATATATTTCTTTATGTATATATAATTATGAAGGAAATATTAAACATTAACATATAAGCCTCTGTTACTATATATTGCACTATATTGTATTACAATTCAAAGATTACCATGCATACTCTTGGAAATAAAGCAGTCAGCGTTATTTGTCTGAATAAGTTATTATGCGTTTATTTTATTTCCCGATTGAGCAATATCTATTTTAGACTCTTAAAGGCAACTCAATTTTATGGCATTTACAGTTTCCACATGAGTAAAGTGTTATGTATGCGATATTTTGTTGAATTAATTAAGTTTAACCATCGTTTAAATCATTAACTGATTTGAAATGAATGCTGTTAACAGTCAACAGTACAAGGCGATTTCAGGTTACAAGGCAAAAATCTTTATTCCGATTTCAGAATGCACACTTTGACATTTGTAATACATATGCTGAAATGTCTCGTCAGTCCGCTGATCTGATGTTCACTACTGTAATGAATATGAACGTAACTTTTTAATAAACGGGAAATTCCCGACTTTAAACGAATAACCATTTACATGCTTGGGACGTTTATATATAAAAACGGTGTCTCATTAGGCAATGTTTTCTCAGTAAAATCACATAATTTCCTATTAATTCAATAAAACGTGTGAGTTTACTAGGGAGTACCACTATGGCTGCGTGGTGGCTTCACTTTTTATGACGTCATGAGCAATTCAGTCCTCTATATAGATCAGTGGTTATAACTAGACTAAGAAAATCTCTTGGTGAAGATTTAGTTTTTGAAATGTCAAACCTAAATAAAGAAAAGGTTATGAAAGAGTCAGTTAGTTCTTTTATGTTTTAGAATAAGTAAATAAGTAAATAAGTAAAATAACAAAAATCACATGTACATATGTACATACAGTCTGGGCTCTGGCTGGGCCACTCAAGGACATTCACAGAGTTTTCCGTAGCCACTCCTTGTTATCTTGGCTGTGTGCTTAGGGTCGTTTACCTGTTTGAATATGAACCTTCACCCCAGTCTGAGGTCCAGAGAGCTCTGGAGCAGGTTTTCATCAAGGATGTCTCTGTACATTGCTGCATTCATCTTTTCCTCGATCCTGACTAATCTCCCAGTTCCTGCCGCTGAAAAACACCCCCCAAAGCATGATGCTGCCACCACCATGCTTCAGTGTAGTGATGGTATTGGCCAGGTGATGAGCGGTGCCTGGTTTCTTCCAGACATGACACTTGCCATTTAGGCAAAGAGTTAAATCTTTGTTTCATCAGACCAGAGAATTTTGTTTCTCATGGTCTGAGGGTCCTTCAGGTGCCTTTTGGCAAACTCCAGGCAGGCTGTCATGTGCCGTCTGGCCACTCAACTATACAGGCCTGATTGGTGGAGTGCTGCAGAGATGGTTGTTTTTCTGGAAGGTTCTCCTCTCTCCACAGAGAAACGTTGGAGCTCTGTCAGAGTGACCATTGGGTTCTTGTCGCCTCTGGCTTGCTCAGTTGGGGACACATAATTTTCAAATAAATATCCAAATAAATGTAATTACTAAACTAAATTATATCAACTACATTACTTGAATATATATGATAATTGAAATGAGCTGATGACATCACCGTTTTCTCCAGAGCGGCTGTACAGCCGAATCAAATTCTGTTCATTATTTTCCTGTTTAACACTGTGAAGCTGCTTTGAAACAATCTGCATTGTAAAAAGCGCTATATAAATAAAGTTGACTTGACTTGACTTGACTTCTTGGTCACCTCCCTGACTAGGGCCCTTCTTGCCCTGATCGCTCAGTTTTGCCGGGCGGCTAGCTCTAGGAAGAGTCCTGGTGGTTCCAAACTTCTTCCATTTACGGATGATGGAGGCCACTGTGCTGATTGGGACCTTCAATGCTGCAGAAATTGTTCTGTACCCTTCCCTAGATCTGTGCCTCGATACAATCCTGTCTCGAAGGTCTACAGACAATTCCTTGGACTTCATGGCTTGGTTTGTGCTCTGACATGTTCTGTTAACTGTGGGACCTTATATAGACAGGTGTGTGTCTTTCCAAATCATGTCCAATCAACTGAGTTTACGCCAATCAAGTTGTAGAAACATCTCAAGGATGATCAGGATGCACCTGAGCTCAATTTTGCATGTCATGGCAAAGGCTGTGAATACTTATCTACATGTGATTTTTTTTTTTCATTTTTATTTATTTATACATTTGCAAAGATTTCAAACAAACTTCTTTTCGTTGTCATTATGGGGTATTGTTTGTTGGAATTTTGAGTAAAAGAATGAATTTAATATACACTCACCTAAAGGATTATTAGGAACACCATACTAATACTGTGTTTGACCCCCTTTCGCCTTCAGAACTGCCTTAACGTGTACGTGGCATTGATTCAACAAGGTGCTGAAAGCATTCTTTAGAAATGTTGGCCCATATAGATAAGATAGCATCTTGCAGTTGGTGGAGATTTGTGGGATGCACATCCAGGGCACGAAGCTCCCATTACACCACATCCCAAAGATGCTCTATTGGGTTGCGATCTGGTGACTGTGGGGGCCATTTTAGTACAGTGAACTCATTGTCATGTTCAAGAAACCAATTTTAAATGATTCGAGCTTTGTGACATGGTGCATTATCCTGCTGGAAGTAGCCATCAGAGGATGGGTACATGGTGGTCATAAAGGGATGGACATGGTCAGAAACAATGCTCAGGTAGGCCGTGGCATTTAAACGATGCCCAGTTGGCACTAAGGGGCCTAAAGTGTGCCAAGAAAACATCCCCCACACCATTACACCACCACCACCAGCCTGCACAGTGGTAACAAGGCATGATGGATCCATGTTCTCATTCTGTTTACGCCAAATTCTGACTCTACCATCTGAATGTCTCAACAGAAATCGAGACTCATCAGACCAGGCAACATTTTTCCAGTCTTCAACTGTCCAAATTTGGTGAGCTCGTGCAAATTGTAGCCTCTTTTTCCTATTTGTAGTGGAGATGAGTGGTACCCGGTGGGGTCTTCTGCTGTTGTAGCCCATCCGCCTCAAGGTTGTGCGTGTTGTGGCTTCACAAATGCTTTGCTGCATACCTCGGTTGTAACGAGTGGTTATTTCAGTCAAAGTTGCTCTTCTATCAGCTTGAATCAGTCGGCCCATTCTCCTCTGACCTCTAGCATCAACAGGGCATTTTCGCCCACAGGACTGCCGCATACTGGATGTTTTTCCCTTTTCACACCATTCTTTGTAAACTCTAGAAATGGTTGTGCGTGAAAATCCCAGTAACTGAGCAGATTGTGAAATACTCAGACTGGCCCGTCTGGCACCAACAACCATGCCACGCTCAAAATTGCTTAAATCACCTTTCTTTCCCATTCTGACATTCAGTTTGGAGTTCAGGAGATTGTCTTGACCAGGACCACACCCCTAAATGCATTGAAGCAACTGCCATGTGATTGGTTGATTAGATAATTGCATTAATGAGAACAGGTGTTCCTAATAATCCTTTAGGTGAGTGTATAATAAGGCTGTAACACCAAAATGTGGAAAAAAGTGAAGCGCTGTGAATACTTTCCGGATGCAATGTATGTCTTTACTGTCGTTTTTTTCACCAATTTAATGTATCCTTGCTGAATAATAGTAATAATTTCTTTCAAAAAATATCTTACTGACCCTAAATTTTAAACAGTACTATACATGTATAGATAGTGTCATTTAACCCTTCACATTACTGGTTTTGTTGTTTGTCCTGCCACAGGCTCTGAAGGCCCTCAGGACAGCCGAATTCAAGCCTTATGTAATTTTCGTAACACCACGAATCCCGGAGAGTCGCAGACGCCGCAGTGCCGGCACCTCGCCGGGAGGAGGTGAACATGGGCGAATCACAGTGAGTCTCATCACAGGTTTACATCACTCAGCTCTCAAGAAACCTTGTGGCACTGATCAACAACAATTCTCCCAACCTCTCAAAAATCAGCCCTGAAATTGTCATTTAGTAATAATTGCAATACAATTGCCACGACTGTCTGGCTTTGAAAATCAGCTTAAGGTTTGTCTCGCTTGCAAAATGTATGGGAAAATCACAGAATCTACAGGCACGGTATCGCTAGCTTGATTATTATATATTTTTGCACACATCTTCTGACATCTCTTTCATTTCATTCTCACTATTAATATTCATGCCCTACACTCTCTCATCTCTTCATTTTCAGGAGGAGGACCTGCAGGAAATGCGTCTGTCTGCGCAGCAGATAGATCAACAATATGGTCCTTTTGTGGATCGGGTCCTGATTAAGGAGGACACTGCCAGTGCCTGCGCAGAACTACGTAGCATCCTGGAGAGACTGGAGCGGGAGACCTTCTGGGTTCCTATGAGCTGGGTCAAGGCCTAGGACCCCTCCCCCTTTAGCTTCATTCCAGACTGTTGATCAAGTGGAAGTCCACTAAAGGCTTCTTTTATTCGATAGGGTGCAGTCGGACTGCACATGTCCTCCTTGGCCTGGCTTCTTTTAGCAGTCAACCATCTGTAAGGGAAGGTAGAGGTCTGCATGTGATCGATTTTTCAATCCTGCTTCCGCAAGATTCTGTCCTGCTCCCGCCCACTCCTACCAAAAATGTGAGATATTTTATCCTGTTCCCCCACAACTTTCATGTTTTGTTACGTTCCCGCAAGCAAAAGCCCGTAGGAAGAGGTCTGTAAGGTCTGTCTTGTTCCAGTGTCTATAGGCTATTTTTTCCTATTTCCATACACACACAACACTTGTGTGACTCCATACACGCACAACACTTGTATCTCCAGTGACAAACTTGTGCGTGCAGTTATTATATTAGATAATTATATTTTGCGGAAGCCAAGAGTCATTTCAGCACATCCTGATTTTGCAGACGTGTTCCTGGGTCAACATATTTAGTTGATCCTGAAACAATATTCCTTTGTGAAAATAGAATGCAAATCATATCCCTACCCCTAAACCTACCCTACCCATAAGTTATCCCTAAAATCAGAAGGAAATGATAGGTGAATAACACTGATGTAGAATCACCTAACTCTGGTTGTAAGCCTAAATATAGCATAAACTGTAAAAGTGTCCCTCAAATCTGATTGGTTGATTGGAATGTTGTTCCAGGAACATGTTGCATTTGGTGAAATCAGGTTCTGCCACATATCAGTATCTTCCCACCTGCATGCACTCAGCAATTCAAAACTTGTGTCGGGTTCCACAGACCTCTAAGGGAAGGCATAAAGAGACTAAACAAGAGACTCAAAAAGGGGAACAGGCCATTGAGGGTGTCTGTCTTAATATAGATTTTGTTTCCAGTCATGGATATTCAGGCACATAAGCACTTATATTGGCATGAATTATATAATTTATTTTTTAATGACTTTAGTTATTTATTATTTGCCTTGTTGTGTCATAACATTTGTTTATTTGATACTGTGTGGCTTCTGTAGACTGTTCATTAAAGCAATACTTCAGTTATAAACAGATTATATTTTCAGAAAATATATGACCTTTAGTATTAAATGTGGAATGTGGTTACTATAGAACTCCACATCTGGCCAAAGCAAGTGGGAAATTTGCAATTTGCATTTTTCTACAATGCACAGTAAGCCTTTCCCACGCACACCCATGCAGAGACTCATTTAGCAACCATAACTACTTCAAGTTTGAGATAATTTGAATTTTTAATTTCATAAAGTGTTGCCTATCAGACTTTGTTGTCTAATTTAATCACAGAAATCCAGTTCCTTTTTGAAGAGCATGATTGATCAATGTTTCACAGGAAAATATTAAACTCCTGCTGTGCCAACAACTGTCTCAATGCACCAAGCTTTTCTTCTCAAAGGTTTTTTCATTCGGAGGGTTATGAAATACCATGCCAAAGCACTTAAGCTACACATTATCTATGTAAATATGTAACTAAGCTTTGTGGAGGTGGAGTTTAGGGTTGTTAGGTGTAGATGAACTGAGACATTGTTGAGTTGAGACAGTAACACAGGCCCTTTATTTTAAACCAGACTTTGGTTGTAAAGGTCTAAGCGTATGTTACAACTCATGCATCTTTTGCCATTTAACTTTCAGGTTACACTTTATTTTAAGGTGTCCTTGTTACAGTGTAATTATACATTTAAGTACTGAGTAATATTAATTAACTACGTGTACTTACTATAGGGATAGGGTTAGGTTTGTTGTAGGGTTAGTTGCATGTAATTATGCATAAGTTATAGTTATTACTACAGTAAATACATGAAACATGTGTAACAAGGACACTGTTAAATTAAGTGTTACCAACTTTCACATTCACAATTTCTCGAGAACTTTCTACCATTTCTCAACATATCATACAAATCCTCTTGATCCTACCTCACCCTGTTTTTGAACTAAAATCTGTCGCTTTGTGTAAGCTGCCATTCTTTGTTGTAAATTCTTAATTGTATGTCATGTACTGATTGCAAGTAAAAATCATAACCCATCAAGAAGCTGCCGGTCTTGAATGTGTGCAAATGTGAATATTATGACAAACGCTACCTCTTATTAATATTTGTCTATTGCATTCAGATTGCAATGACAGTAAACAGTACTACGTGTTTTTGTGGATTATTCTGTCAGCCACTCTATTGTGCATTAACATTATGAATATATTCTTTGCTGTGGGCAATCAAACCCGAGACTGCGTTATCCCATTTCCAAAGCTCTACAGGCTTTTGTTTTCCCTGCTTCATGTTAGATTACATTTATGACATTTTGACAGCTGCTGTCCTAAAGCAGAACTGAAGTAAACAATGTTAAATCTGAGTTCAATATTTGAGATGTCCACAACACTCAGATGAATCATTTCACCTAATATGCAAGCAAAAAGGTATACGCATCAATCAGATGTGGGGTGCTAACTCTGCCAAATTCAATCTGGAAGTGGTGAAAAGATGAAGAAAACAGCTAAACAACACATTCCTTCAGTGGAGTCATCCTTTAATCCTTTAAAAGCATGAAAGAGAAGCCAGGCGTCCAATCAAACAACCCACTGGCGTAGACCTCTGAGTGTCAGACTTGCTTATTCATTAGTAGATCATGGTCTTTAATTGGAAAATGGCTAGAAAGGCCTGGACTCAGTGAAAGCTCGGCTATCTTTAGCCAGCATTATTTCACAGGTCTCTGAGCAGTGGCATATTTGTGTTATAGCCTTCTGTCCTCTTAATTGGGCTGAGAGGGAGGGGATGTGATGCTTGCTAAATGACATTTGTTTGATTTTGTGGCAAGAGCTGTTATTTGTTTGGTGGCAAAAACATCCTTTGAAGTAATCCTGTCTCAGTCTTGTTCTCCCTCTCGAGCAATTAAGTTCTGGAACATTTTGGTTGCCCTATAAGACAGATGGGAAGATGAAGAAAAAACAATTAAAATGGGTGGTGATTCATCTCATTAGTATGGAAGTCTTGGCAGAGGAGTGGATTTCTATTACCAGCACAGAATCATAATGTCATAAACACAACATTTTAAGAAGAAACTGAAAAGTGAAGCTGAAGCCAACACCACACTTGCGTTCATTTGACGCACACACACACATACATGAAGACATTGCGATTAACTACTGAGAAACATTACTATATTGAAAATTCAAAATATACTTCATCCTTGCGAGGTAACAGTATTCTCATTAGCTACTTTATTCATTTATCTGAGACATTTTGTAGCAGGCATCTGACAGAAAGCTAATTTACTATACTGTGTTGTTTATCATTAAGGGCATTGCTAATAACTGCTAAAGGCCAACATTAATAACATATTCAAAGCAATAGTCTGTTCAGCTTTTTCATGGCCTACTTTATTTATGTTCACCGAATGTCAGCAATTGATATTGCAAATATGCAATGGGGGGGAGGGGGGGTTATAATTGTATCATTGTTTAGTGTAGCCTGGACTATCAGCTTTTGCAGTATTGCTTTGCTGTTCAGACTTCAAACTCCTGATTTTCATTACACAGAAGTAATTTAAAATGTTCCACAAGCATCCTGAGGCTTGACTATCAGCCTGTTACATCAGACATGGCATGATGTCTGTTTACAAAAACTGCACCACTGGCATTATAACTTGTTAAAACTTAATGAGTATACTGTACTGTATACTGTTACTGTTAGCAAAAATTTTATCTTTAGGGGTATGACGACAGATTGTCACCGTTGCCTAAAGGGTACATTAGTACCTTAACGTGTACTACAGGCACAAGGAGTGTATTTAAGGATACTGCCCCGCTGACAAGCTGCTGTTGTACCCCCTAAAGGTTTTTGTTTTTTGTTTTTCTGACAGCAAACTTTTTTTGCGGTTGTGATGCAGAATTACCTTACTTTCTACTTTAGCTCAAAACCAACTGGGTATCTGTGGTCTTTCTTATTAATAATTAAACAATGCAAATGTAAAGTGGCCAATGAAGAGGCTGAGGATAGCTTTGACTTTATGGACAAAAATGAATGAATTCTATTTGACTCATCAGAACTAAAATGTATGTTACAGTAACATAACAGTGGACAAAGTTTTGCTAAATTTTGATTGGATCTTGGTGGACTAACACAAACAAACTGTCCAACACCAACAGATAAAGATGCTAGGACAACAGCCAGACTCCTCTTAGAGGGCAAGAAGAAAAAGACCTCTGGTACCAGTCCTTGACACATCAACTACTTTATAACTTGGCCTGTGACTGCCATAAAAATTCATCAGGACTTTCAGATGCAGCAGCAGTGGCTGAAAGAGAGACCACAATAATTCATCCAAATCCATTCATGACCATGTTTTCAAACCTTAAGCAGCAGCCAATCACAGCACTGGAATGGAGAGCCGCCGAATTGCAATCTCCTCCTCATCGAATAGGAATAAAGGTACCCTTTCAACAGACACTCCTTGTTCTGAGTCTCCCATTAGGCGAGACATAACAGATATGAGTCTGTCCTGTTAGGGGATAGACAGAAACAGATCAACACCATTCTGGGTCTCAGTCCTGCAAGGAGAGAGACATTAACAGATACATTATCATTCTGAGTCCCTGGCCTGTTATAGAGAAGGCAGCAACAGATACTATGCACCGTTCTGAGCCTCCAGTTCGTCCAAAGAGACAACAACAGATTCAATGATCTGGGTCTACAGCTTGTGAGGCAGCAACAGATACGACCACGTTCTGAGCTTACAGTCTGTGAGAAAAGAGACTTTAACAAAAACTATGTTCCAAGTCTCCATGCCAGAGAGACAAATGCAGATTGACCAAGTCTGGCCCAGAGAGGCAGAAGATACACAGACTTCTGCAATAAGTTTTGGCTCAGGAGAGCAAACCCTCACTTTAAGGTTCCTTTGTCTGTGTGTTCCAGATTAAGGACCTTCTGCACTTATTTCAGGGCTTCATCTGCATGTTCCAGATTTTAGAACCCTTTTGGTGCACCAGGAGATCAGCATCTCACAGAGCTTTGTGTTCAAGGTTGTTGAAACGGATTCCGGCTCTTTTCTCCACTACATTGTTACCCAGCACAACCAGTAGAAGTCACCGCCATTGGACTGCTTACTCAGCCATGTGAAACATAAATATCACTTAACCAAACCTTTTTCCAGAAACCGTGGCATTATTTGGTTCATCTGATTATTATTTTAATAAACAAGCATCACTTTTGTTTTGTTTAGCATCACTTTTGCTATAGTTTAGTTTTTTTTTTTTTTTTCAGTTGCTAACAAGCATCAATCAATGCTAAAGCCACATGTTCAAAACTCTTTACACATTCAGCAAAACAGAAGTTTATGCAGACCAAACTGTGAATCATTTTTCATTGCTTTCACACAAAAGCATTCAATGACCACATTTTTCCAAATCCATAAACTCGTCATTCATAAAGTCACCATCTGTAAAACATGCTAATGTGTATCGAATGCTAACACACTGCTTTCAAAATTGATAAAAAAGCACATTCAAACCAGAATGATAAATATAAATGAGATGAAAATATAAAATCAGCATAATATTGACAATAAAATAATAATTATTCCGAACACAGCAATTGCTATTTCAGCCAGTTCAGACCCAGTTTTAGTCTCTATTTCTCAAATAGTAAAAAAAATTTCAGTCATCTTTTGGTAATCTTTCAGAATGATTTTGTTTGGAAACATGGATCAAGGAGACACATTGGTGGGGAAAGAAGAGTGGCAGAGCGAGTGAGGACTAGAACCCACACAGTTCTGTACATCCATCCATTCCATACATTTTCCAAAGCGCTTGCCCTATGTAGGGTCGTGGGGAAGCTGGAGTCTTTCCCTGTGTCTTGGGTCGTAGGCAGGAAAACACCCTGGACAGACAGACACACATAGCTACATATATATAAATAAAATGCAAAACCTATGTTTGAAAACACTCTTATCTGAAATTAGTATTAATGCGCAGGAAAACATAAGCTTTGTGTCATCTTTGAAGGATTTAGATAAATTACCTCCTGCAGATCATCTTCTCCCTGCATATACCTGTTGTATTTAGCCTCAGGGGGTTTATTCAGACACCGTATTTTCTTCTACAGATTGGCTTCATGTCATCAAATTCCAAAAGAATGATAATGAATAAAAAGCACAGATTTGAGGATTTAAACGTTCCAGACAGACTGTCAACATCACAGAGCCCTTGGCTTGTATGTTCTTTCATGGACTGGCAAGAAACAAATATAGGTGCACTAATTAATAATACAATTGATATTTTCAGAAATAAAAGGACAAGACTATAATATAAAATTAAATGCCAGAAGACCTCGGTGGGGGCATTTATACATGTTTGGGTGCAATTGTAACACTGAAAAATAAGTCCTATTAACCCACTGTATCTCAAATAAAGAGCATGAGTAGTCAGAAACGTAAGGAGTCTGTGGTGAAACAGTGTATACTGTGACGAGACCAGACAAGGAGTGAATGGTGCACAGGGCATATAAAGGGTGAGTCTCTGATGAGGTGCAGGTGTAGCGAGTCAGTACTCTGGTGATTGTGAATGAGTAGGCGGGTCCTGATGATTCGATGATGATTGGGGGCTGAATCTGAGATCGCCCCCTATACCTTTAAATAGGGCACTATTTAAAGGCACAGCCATTTGTAGTGGTGTCTGAAACCATAGTGGACGTTATTGAGTGCACTCATTCAATCCCACATTGCACTGCAATAACGAGTGTATAGCCGATGTACATGTAACATTGTATTCTAATAAATAAGCAACCAAAATTTTAGATACCAGTGAAACTTTACAATTCTTGATTCCAACTGATATTCCACAGCAAAAACTACAAGCCTAATAATATAAATTTAAAACCTTATTGAATACAAGTGAATAGTCAGCAATAAAGTAAGAACAGTGCTAAGAATTAAAGGAACACGCAGTCTTTTTGGGACTTATTGGCAAAACGTTTGAGAAAAATGGAAATTGGCTCCTGATCGATTGCTCCTGTCTCCTGATCGATTGCTCCTGTCTGCCGGTCGCAGTGTTTGCAGCTCTGTACAGCTTTGCTTTTGAATCTCTATTTGATATCTTTTCTTGTTGTTTATACTGCTAAATATAACTTACTCATCACCATATATTGTTTAATATTGCCTGTCACGTTAAAATTGACATTGTTAGCTTTTAATTTAAATCACTGTCACAACGTGTTAGCATTTCACAATGCGTTAGCATTTCACTAGCCTGTTAGCCTGCCATTTGTGCATCTGGGTTTCCTGTTTTTGTCTCTCGTGCCTTTACTAGTCCATCAAACAACTGTGGTAAGTTGGATTAATCAACAAATACGGTAAGCCATGTCTTCTCCTTTTATTGTCATCTGCACTACATGTTTCATGTTTAGTATATCTGTCTCCGTTGGTGAACAGGGCTTCACATGTGATAAATGTAAGGAGATAGTCAGAGTGACGGGGAAGATTTCAGAATTAGAGACACGCATCCAGACTTTATTTGAAAGTAGTGAGAACAAAACAGCTTTAGACACTGCTTTGGATGCGACTAGCTTAGTGAAATCTGTACATTGTTCGGTTCCGGCTGTAGAGCCCGTGCAGCAGGGCAACTGGGTGATGGTGAGACGGCATAGTCGCAGATCAAAAAACCACTCTCCCGTTCCGATTAGAACATCAAACAGGTTCTCCCCACTCAGTGATGCACCCACTGAGAATCTTGTTGAAAGTGCCCTAGTTATTGGCGATTCTATTACATGGAATGTAAAAATAGAGACACGAGCCACCATAGTCACATGTTTACCGGGAGCCAGAGCGCCTGACATCAAAGCAAATTTAAAAGTGCTGGCTAATGCTAATCGTAAGTTCTCTAAGATTATTATTCATGTCGGCACAAATGATGTTCGACTTCGCCAGTCGGAGATCACCAAAATTAAAATTAAAGAGGTGTGTGAACTCGCAAGTACGATGGCAAATCGGATTTTTTGCTCTGGTCCCCTCCCCATTAAAAGGAGTGATGAGATACTTAGCAGACTATCATCACTCAATGGCTGGTTGTCTAAGTGGTGTCCGCAAAATAACATAGGGTTCATAGCCAATTGGAAAAGCTTTTGGGGCAGACCTGACCTGTTGAAAAGAGATGGTATCCATCCCTCCTGGGGTGGTGCCGCTCTTCTCTCTAGTAATTTGGCACATAGTCTTAAAGCTAAACCTTGACTAACTAGGGCCCAGGTCAGGAAGCAGACAGACTGGCTTACCCGGGCTGCTGAATATTCGATCCCTTTCCTCTAAAACGCTTATTGTTAATGATATGATTACACAATACACACTTTATCAGAGAATTTGCTGATTTTTTATCAGAGTTAGTACTGGCTACAGATAAAGTCCTAATTGTTGGTGATTTTAATATCCATGTAGACAATGAAAAACACTCATTGGGATTGGCATTTAGAGACATTCTAAACTCTATTGGATAAACTCTATATGGAGTTAGGCAACACGTATCAGGACCCACTCATCGCCGTAATCATACTCTAGACCTAATATTGTCACATGGAATAAATGTAGATACCGTTGAAATTCTGCAGCAGAGAGATGACATCTCAGATCATTACCTAGTATTATGTATACTTAATTTAGTAAAGGCTGCAAAACCGTCCCCTCGCTTCAAATATGGCAGGACTATCACTGCTGAGACTAAAGATTTCTTTGTAAATAAACTTCCTCATCAGTTTCATCTCCTCAGCATCCCAGATAGCCCAGAGGAACTTGATGTTGCAACAGAAACTATTGACTCTCTCTTTTCCAGCACTTTAGACACAGTTGCTCCTCTGCGCTTAAAGAAGATTAAAGAGAATAGTCCAACGCCGTGGTACAACGATCACACCCGGGCCCTTAAAACGGCAGCCAGAAAAATGGAGCGCAGCTGGAAGAAAACAAAATTGGAAGTTTTTCGCATTTCGTGGAAAGAGAGCATGATTTCATACAGAAAGGCCGTAAAAACTGCTAGATCTGCTTATTTCTCGACTCTCTTAAAAGAAAACAAACACAACCCTAGGTATTCATTCGATACAGTGGCTAAATTAACCAAAAATAAAGCTTCAACTTCTGATGTCTGCCAACAGCACAGCAGTAATGACTTTATGAACTTCTTTACTTGTAAGATTGATAATATTAGGAAAAAAATTATAACCATGCAGCCGTCTACTACTGTATCACATCAGACAGAGCATTGTAGTGTCACTGAGGAAAAATTACATTCATTCACTGCTATAGGAGAAGAAGAATTGGCTAAACTCGTTAAATCATCTAAATCAACAACATGTATGCTCGACCCTATACCGACTAAACTACTAAAAGAGATGCTTCCAGAGGTCATAGATCCTCTTCTTAATATCATTAATTCATCCTTGACTTTAGGATATGTACCGAAAACTTTTAATTTGGCTATTATTAAACCAAAAAATTTGTATCTGTGAGGTTTTCCAGTCAGGATTTAGACCACATCATAGTACTGAGACTTTCTTCACGCCCTGACGAAACTTACCAATTCACAAGATTAACGGAATGCATAGTTGATATAAAAAATTGGATGACTAGTAATTTCCTGCAACTTAATTCAGAAAAAACAGAATTTTTAATTATTGGACAAAAAAACTCCACATATAGTAGCCTGTCTAACACTTGATGGCTGCTCTGTCAAGTCCTCGTCGTCAGTTAGGAACCTGGGTGTGCTCTTTGATACCAATCTTTCATTTGAAAGCCATGTTTCTAACATCTGTAAAACTGCATTCTACCATCTTAAAAATATATCTAAATTACGGCATATGCTTTCAATGCAAAATGCTGAACAGTTAGTTCATGCGTTCATGACCTCAAGGCTAGATTATTGTAATGCTCTACTGGGTGGTTGCCCTGCTCGCTTAATAAATAAACTGCAGCTGGTCCAAAACGCAGCAGCTCGAGTTCTTACTAGAACCAGGAAGTATGACCATATTAGCCCGGTTCTGTCAACACTGCACTGGCTCCCTATTAAACATCGCATACATTTTAAAATCTTGCTAATTACTTACAAATCACTAAATGGTTTAGCTCCCCAGTACTTGAGCGAGCTCTTAACACATATACTCCATCACGTCTATTGCGGTCTCAAAACTCTGGCCAGTTGATAATACTTAGAATATCAAAATCAACTTCAGGCGGTCGATCCTTTTCCTGTTTAGCACCTAAACTCTGGAACAGCCTTCCTTGCATTGTTCGGGAAGCAGACACACTCTGTCAGTTTAAATCTAGACTAAAAACACATCTCTTTACTATGGCATACACATAAAACATTTTTAAATTATATTTTATTCAAATTGTTAGGCTGCATTAACTAGGTCAGCCGGAACCGGGAACATTTCCTATAACACCTGATGTACTCGTTACATCATAAGAGGAATGGCATCTACGCTAATGTTAGTCTCTCTGTTTATCCCGAGGTTTACTGCAGTCAGCCGGATCCGGGCCGGATCCAGATCAGATCTCCTATCAGGTGGACCAGCGCCCAGACATTACCAACGCATCCCTGAAGTGTCTGCAGAGACCGTGTCAATTAGTCTACCCTCTGAAATTGCTCATCGACATGGCATCCTCAATGGATCCATCTCCAGCGTGATTATTTCGAATATTCCTATTTAATAATTGTTTAATCGACACGCCATCCTCAATAAACCCGGCGTGATGCCTTGGATCTTTCGAATAATCCGATCTAATATTACTTCTGACCTATAAGGCTGCCAAAATAATAAACATACACTGTTTGTTAATTGGCCAGAGGAGAACTGGCACCCCGACTGAGCCTGATTTCTCCCAAGGTTTATTTTTCTCCATTAGGACACCTGATCGAGTTTTGGTTCCTTGCCACTGTCGCCTCTGGCTTGCTCAGTTGGGGACACAAAATTTTCAAATAAATATCCAAATAAATTTAATTAGTAGATTAAATTATATCAACTACATTACTTGAATATATATGATAATTGAAATGAGCTGATGACATCACCGTTTTCTCCAGAGCGGCTGTACAGCCGAATCAAATTCTGTTCATTATTTTCCTGTTTAACACTGTGAAGCTGCTTTGAAACAATCTGCATTGTAAAAAGCGCTATATAAATAAAGTTGACTTGACTTGACTTATTCACCGTATCCCCCACCGCTAGCCTAGCTTAGCACAAATACTGGAGGTAAACACCTCCAGCTAGCCTACTGCTCAAGTGACAAAATAACACCAACATTTTCCTATTTACATGTTGTGATGTGTATAGTTACATTGTGGACTAAGACAGACGGAAAATGTATGTGATATGGCTAGGGACTATACTCTCATTCCTGCGTAATAATCCAGGAACTTTGCTGCCGTACCATGGGTGCAGTGGCGCAATGATATTACGCAGCGCCTGAAAATAGTCCCCAGCACACTCTCTGTGCAAGCAGGTTGTCACGTTGATTATGTTGACGGAAGTTAGCCTATTTTCAACTATTTTGTAACTAAACACATCACAACATGTAAATAGGAAAATGTTGCCGTTATTTTGTCACTTATTGAGCAGTAGGCTAGATGGAGCCGTTTACCTCCAGTCTTTGTGCTAAGCTAGGCTAACGGTGGGTGCATCAGACAGAGTTATGGCACGCACAGAGATAAAAATGGTATATATGGACTTATCTAACTCTGGGGGCTACGGTGAATAAGCTAAAGTCCCAAAAAGTCGGCCTGTTCCTTTAAGTGCTTGAACAGTAATTCAGGTAGAAATTGAATAATCAAATGTAAAATAACATTGCATAATCCTTACTGTATAAATTAAATATAGATTAATGCATGTTAAAACTAGCTACAAAAGTTCAGTCAAGATCAGTGGGTGATTTTTTCTTTTGTTCTTTAAATTAACTTTAATGACAGACGGCAAGAGGCTATAGGCTGCTGTCTCTTTAGGATCAAATGCATAATATTGAATCTAATACTGAAACATCTGATATTACATACAACTGCTTACATATGGTTAAGACATAGCCGACTGTATTAACTATGATACTCACTATTTTTGGCATACCTTTATGTGTATTTGTCCGTTCATGCGCAAGACGCGCTCTCTGTGTGCGCGCTATGGATGAAACGCCATATGCCGCACACCAGGCGCATCGCGTTCTCATGTTCAAGCTGGCAATGCAAAACGGTGAATCTAATCACCATACAAGCAAAAAAGTTAACTTAAAGAATGAAAAAATGGGCGTTGATGTGTTTCGCTGTAAGAACTGCACAAACAGAAACAGAAAGGGCTATCTACACTCACCTAAAGGATTATTAGGAACACCATACTAATACTGTGTTTGACCCCCTTTCGCCTTCAGAACTGCCTTAATTCTACGTGGTATTGATTCAACAAGGTGCTGAAAGCATTCTTTAGAAATGTTGGCCCATATTGATAGGATAGCATCTTGCAGTTGATGGAGATTTGTGGGATGCACATCCAGGGCACGAAGCTCCCGTTCCACCACATCCCAAAGATGCTCTATTGGGTTGAGATCTGGTGACTGTGGGGGCCATTTTAGTACAGTGAACTCATTGTCATGTTCAAGAAACCAATTTGAAATGATTCGAGCTTTGTGACATGGTGCATTATCCTGCTGGAAGTAGCCATCAGAGGATGGGTACATGGTGGTCATAAAGGGATGGACATGGTCAGAAACAATGCTCAGGTAGGCCGTGGCATTTAAACGATGCCCAATTGGCACTAAGGGGCCTAAAGTGTGCCAAGAAAACATCCCCCACACCATTACACCACCACCAGCAGCCTGCACAGTGGTAACAAGGCATGATGGATCCATGTTCTCATTCTGTTTACGCCAAATTCTGACTCTACCATCTGAATGTCTCAACAGAAATCGAGACTCATCAGACCAGGCAACATTTTTCCAGTCTTCAACTGTCCAATTTTGGTGAGCTCGCGCAAATTGTAGCCTCTTTTTCCTATTTGTAGTGGAGATGAGTGGTACCCGGTGGGGTCTTCTGCTGTTGTAGCCCATCCGCCTCAAGTTTGTGCGTGTTGTGGCTTCACAAATGCTTTGCTGCATACCTCGGTTGTAACGAGTGGTTATTTCAGTCAAAGTTGCTCTTCTATCAGCTTGAATCAGTCGGCCCATTCTCCTCTGACCTCTAGCATCAACAAGGCATTTTCGCCCACAGGACTGCCGCATACTGGATGTTTTTCCCTTTTCACACCATTCTTTGTAAACTCTAGAAATGGTTGTGCGTGAAAATCCCAGTAACTGAGCAGATTGTGAAATACTCAGACCGGCCCGTCTGGCACCAACAACCATGCCACGCTCAAAATTGCTTAAATCACCTTTCTTTCCCATTCTGACATTCAGTTTGGAGTTCAGGAGATTGTCTTGACCAGGACCACACCCCTAAATGCATTGAAGCAACTGCCATGTGATTGGTTGATTAGATAATTGCATTAATGAGAAATTGAACAGGTGTTCCTAATAATCCTGTATATCTGTCTATATTAGCCTACTGAAAAATGCCTATACACACTCTTCCAGCTTAGGGTGAAGTCATTATACAATATAGATTTGAGACAAATTGTGTTGTTTAATGGAAAACAATGTGAATGGCACGGCATGATTTTGAACAACTCTGCACTTATGCACGACCCCCTTTATTCTTAATCGTCTGTTTGGCAACTAACGTTAATATAATATGTGCCGCGCCGCAGCACGTCAAAATAAATGCTTCTTTCAATAGGAGGTGAAATGGAAGTAGCAATCTGAACACCCTGAACACCCCTCTGGCTCCGCCACTATGTGGCTCGGGGAGTCTGGGGCAACTGTAATAAAATGTTACAATTGCAGCCATGATAAAATCTTGTATGCTAGCTAGCCACTATATTAGCAAAGGTTGTTCATGTAAATTTTTTATCAATTCGCAAGTTTAAATTCACAGTCATCTAAACTTTACACAGCAGAAGAAAAATACTGTATATCCAAAAAGTCATAGTCAAGTCAAGTCACCTTTATTTATATAGCACTTTTTACAATGCCGATTGTTTCAAAGCAGCTTCACAATATTAATCAGGAAAATAATGCAACAGAATTTCTACAACCGCTCTGGAGAAAACGGTGATGTCATCCCGCTCTGTTCAATTATCATATAGTGACAATGCGGGCAGATCAGTAATTTAGTTGAAAATTTATTTGAATATTTAGTTGAATATTTAGTGTCCCCAACTGAGCAAGCCAAAGGTGACAGTGGCAAGGAACTAAAACTCCATCAGGTGGCATAATGGAGAAAAATAAACCTTGGGAGAAACCAGGCTCAGTCGGGGTGCCAGTTCTCCTCTGGCCAACGAACAGACAGTGTATGATTATGATTCTGGCAACATTACAGGTCGGAAGTCATATTAGATCGGAATATTCAAAGATCGGAGTTATCACGCCGGAGACGGGTTTATTGAGGATGTCGTGTTGTGAGGCAATTTCAGGGGGGAGTCTAATTGACGGTCTCTGCAGACACTTCAGGTATGCGTTGGTCATGTCTAGGCACAGGTCTATCATCTGATCTGAATACGGCCCGGATCCGGCTGTCTGCAGTAGACCTCTGGATAGAGACTAACATTAGCATAGATGCCATTCTTTTTATGATTTAACCAGTACATCATGTGTTATGGGAAGTGTTCCCGGTTCCAGCTGACCTAGTTAATGCAGCCTAAAAATCATTTAACTGATTTGAATAATATAAATTGATAATGTTCTATGTGTATGCCATAGTAAAGAGATGTGTTTTTAGTCTAGATTTAAACTGACAGAGTGTGTCTGCTTCCCAAACAATTCTAGGAAAACTGTTCCAGAGTTTAGGTGCTAAATAGGAAAAGGATCGACCGCCTGCAGTTGATTTTGTTATTCTAGGTATTATCAACTGGCTCTGGGTTATTTTGAGACCGCAATAATTGCGTCTATTGCATTCTCAAAATTCTGACCAGTTGATAATACCTAGGATATCAGGTAATAGCAGTTTTTACAGCATTTCTGTGCAATCATGCTCTCTTTCCACAAAATGCGAAAAAACCTCCAGTTTTGTTTTCTTCCAGCTGCGCTCCATTTTTCTGGCTGCTGTTTTAAGGGCCCGAGTGTGCTCATTGTACCACGGCGTTGGACTATTTTCTTGAATCTTCTTCAAGCGCAGAGGAGCAACTGTGTCTAAAGTGCTGGAAAAGAGAGAGTCAATAGTTTCTGTTGTAACATCAAGTTCCTCTAGGCTCTCAAGGATGCTGAGGAGATGAAACTGATGAGGAAGATTATTTACAAAGCAATTTGAGTCAAACTCAGTGTTTTGTTAAAAACTTCTGCTGAAGTGAAATGATCATGCTCCTTTTTCACAGGCAGAGAGAGAATCCTATTGAGCATGTGCAGATGAAGTGTCATCACTCTAGATTGTTTCTGATTGGAGGAAGTGTGCGCAAAAAACAAAGAAACTAAAATAACGAATTTCTTCTCTTCTGTGTCAGTCTCCTACACTGGTCACATTGTACACACAGTGCAGCGCTTCCAGGTTCTACGTCAGAATGCTGGCTTAGTATTGGTCACTGATTGGCCAGCTCTGATTTTGTTTGTTTTTTGCTCACAAAAGGTCACTTCATAACATTAAGGTTGAACCACTATAGTCACATGGACTATTTTAACGACGTCTTTACTACCTTTCTGGGCCTTGAAAGTGGTAATAATGTTGCAGTTAATGTGGGGTCAGAAAACTCTCAGATTTCCAAAGATATACAAAGGTCTTACAGGTTCGGAATGACATGAGGGAGAGTAATTAATGACACAATTTTCAAAGTTTAATGCTTTCACTTTGCAGACTCTGCTGTGTGCGTTCATGTGTTTTGAAGGAGGCGAGGCTTTGGAGGCGCTATGAAGGGAGGGTGGGATCTTATGTTTTTAAAGCTAGCATGCTATTGCTTGCATCTCTGAAAATTGCCTACCCTACCTGGCACAACTAAGTCCTGGGAGAACAGGTTCATAGAATTGCTTTAAATACCTCATACTGAGATTATTATTTGTCAGCAGGCAGAAAGGAACATTATTCCAAATGGCTACCAATCCAAATCAAAGTTCATCATTAGTTGTTGGGCCACTGTTTAAATGCCATTGATTTCCCCAGGCCTTGTTATGTTTTTTAGTCCAGCACCCTTATCATCAGGGTATATGCCATTCAATTAGCCAGCAGCCTCTCAGAGGCAATAAACAAGAGCATATGACTTTCCCTCAACATAACTGCTGCCTGTGAATTACAAAACACATCTAAAATATTCCTGGTGTTTGGGTGGGGAAATAATGCGTGAAATCACTCTTTCACTAATTCTGATTACTTTTGTGATGGAAGGGACTGACGGTTAAAACCCTAAATTACAATGAAAACATAATTTCTACCAGATAAGCAGTTTGGAACTGGAAATACATAGTGAATAAATGTGAGCTTGATCAAACAAAAATTTACAGTAATCAAGCATCATGAGAATATCGTGTTAGCCTCACACCTAAAATCTGAGCAGTACGGAAGTTGTGACTGACTTTATTTCAGTTTTGTGATGTATTTTCAGTGTGAAATGGAATAATGGCTGCATCCATAAACTTAGACAGCTGACTTGTTGCCTCGCTGCCTTATCGGGCAATGACTTTGTAGGCATCATTTGCATACAAAGGCATCTCACAAAACAGACTACTGAGGCAATGTAACGGTTTAATGATCTACAACGAGCTTTGGTGATACTAAGCAAATATTAAATTACTACAATAGTAATTTCTCACTAGAAATGACATCAGAAGTGGAAAGCTTTGGTCAAAATTTACATTTAAACACAAACTGACCAGCAACTGAAACAGACACCATCTTTTTTAAAAAATGTTTTAGCTCAAGTATCACAGAATGGAACGCACATAATTGTATATCAAAGGCAGTGAAGGATACATCTATGCTGCCTTAAAAAATCGATTAAATGAAATGATCCCTTACGAAAAAGAAGTACTTCAAGTTCATTTTATGAAGTATACTTAAGTAATGTTCAAGTATATTTTTAAATATACTTTATGTAGCAAATATCAATGTACTAGTTAAGTAAACTATACAAGTGGTGAATAATCAAACGTAAAATAACATTGCATAATCTTTACTGTACAAATTAAATATAGATTAATGCATGTAATAATAGTAAGTGTACTATTTCAATACTGCTTGAGACTAAATTGGCCCACTTTTAGAATATAAATGTGTACGTTTAAGTGTACTATAAGTGTAACAGTTGTAAACTTTAAGTGCACAACTAGTTCACAACTACGCTTCTCATTTGTACTGCAACTATACTACAAGTGAACTTATAAGTATACTAGTTTATAATAGTTTACTATTATTAGTTTACTAGCACATTTTTAATTTATGAAAGTACACTTTGAAGTATACTTTCAATAAACTATTAGTTTAGTAGTTTTATACTGCAAGTATACTTGTAAGTTTTCTTTAAGTGAACAAAACATCATCGCATCTGTACTGTTAGATTTTGATTTATATGATGTTGAATGTTTGATGATTATTTTACATTTGTGCAAGCAATTTTCTATCACTTGTTTCTGCTTCTTCTTCTCCTGTGTTTTGATCCGGTGATTCTGTACTAGAAGAAGCGTAATAGCGTCCCCTACCGTGTAACAGTGAAAACATGGATAGCTGGAAAATGTTGTCAGTGGCAGGGAAAAATTAAAATTTGAAGTAAACTCCTATGTACACTACCAGTGGACTAGCCTACACACACACACACACACACACACACACACACACACACACAAATCAGATACTAAGAATCTGTATTCTTTATAAATCAATATTTTCAAACAATGTAAGTGTAACCCAGGTTACTAAGAGCTTATTGATGTAAAATTAAAAAGGGAATAAAAACTATAACGCTCGAGAATGTGTAAAGTCAGTAATTTATTTTAATAGCAATTGTGAAATAGAAAATAAGAAAATGCATAAATTTAAAAACTCAATTGAAAAGTTGATATTCAAATAAAACAAAGTGCTGATTGGACCAATGAGGAGAGCGTAGAGTTAGCCCCGCCCTATGATGGGAGCTGTGCGAGGCAGATGACGAGAGAAGCAGCAGTTCAAACGCGCTCCTGAAAAAGAAAGAAGAAACAGAATAAGAACAAATAAATTAGTGAGTGTGTCAAGAGAAACGACAGATTTTGAGGAAAAATATGTGAATTGAAAGTCGTCAGTCGATCATCACGGCTGGTGCTAGCGCAACTGTCACTGAGAGAGAAACTTCCAGAGGTTGGAGTTTTGCCTGACTGAAACTTCATAACTAGAAAATTCGAATTCTCTTGGTAAGTGATTAAATCCTCAGCTACAGAGATTTTCTTGTGTTTAACCATTAAATCAGGTTGTATTATGTGCAATCGTGCATAAAAGATGCGTAAAAGCTAATCCTCTGTTTAAAACGGAGGAATATCAAGTAAATGTGTTTAAATAACTAATGTTCAGGTTTCAAAACTTTTTTTTGTATAGTTACAAGTGTTATTTTAGTGTTTTTTTGTTGTGTATTTGAGTTCTGAGGAATGGCGGATCGTGATGCACGTGATACGGGCAGACGAGGCCTAAGCGCGCCATTTGAAAATCCCTTAGCATGTCTATGCAATTTCAATGTGTTAATGTTAAATGAACATAGTTAAATATGTGGAAATGTATATCTTGAATGGAATTTGTCTAATTGTATTTTTGGCCTTGTCTTTTGCAAGGTTGAGTTTTTTTTTTTTTTTTTTTTTTTTTGGTTGTTCCCACTTTTCTCGTTTCTTCTCTTCTATTCTTCTATTTTTTTTTTTCTTTTCTCATCACTTCCTGAGTCGGGTGCTGCACGTTTGATGGACACTGGTTAAAACCTGAAGAAGATTTTGAACCTGTATTGTCCCTGCTTCACTTCGAGAGTAACACTGCGAGCAGGAATTGGCGAGCCATGCCCATATAAGGATCGAGCTACTAGGACCAACAAACCAACGGAGTGGTAGGATTGTGCACACGCTTTTCCTTAGCTTTTCTGACCTGAACTGTGATGCTCAGAACTAAATTGCGGAAGAAGGATCTCGTGTAACAGCATCGAACTGGAGCTGAACTTTGGTGAAACCTTAATTCACATTGGGACTGTTATTGTAAGCAGCGAGGTTGATTTATTGTAATTTATTTTATTTTCAACTGATTTTCTACTCTCAAATTCCATTGTTCTTTTGTTTCATTTAATTATTTGGATTTTATTGTTTTTCTGAAGAACAAGAGTGAAAGGTGTATTTCAAGGTGTTAATTGGGGAATTGTATTAATAATCAAATTCAAAGTGTTCTCTACATTAAATAAGCTAATTAGAAACAAATTGAATAAATAGGTGAAAGTAAGAGTCAGTTAATTTTATTAGCTTGAATCTAAATAGGTCAAAAAATAGATAGATAAATAATAAGTACTAAAACAAAATAGAAATTTTATATATAAGGATTATAAGAATACATTAATTCCTAAATGTATTTCTCCATTACCCTTTTCTTTGTTCACTATTTCTCTTTTCTTTTTTTGTTTTGACGATGTATTGAATCTCTGACTTATTTTTTTAAAATTATTATTATTGCATTATTGATATTCTTTTAATACAACTTACCTGTTTCTAATGCAGCCAGTGTTGTCGTCATTCCTTCTACCCTTGTTGCTGACACAGTCTCTTGAGCGGATCTGATTCTTCTGGTCGCTGGTCCAAATTTTGAAACGGTGTACTCCTTTTCCGCTCATTTCCATTGTCCATTGTTTGAGAGGGAGGGTCGCACTTGTGCCGCAACGCGCGTTACATAAGTTTGTAAGAATAATTAAAATACTTAAATATACTTTTAAGTATATCTTCATCAAAATATTGAGTAAGTATAGTAAATGGCCCCAAAGTAAATAACTAATAATTGTTTACAACGGAAATGAATCAATCAAAAACCTACTTCAGCTGGACAATAACTTTTTCCCTAGAGCTGATGTACAGCCAAAACAATCTCTCTTCCATTAATTTCCTATTATCACTGTAAAGCTGCTTTGAAACAATCTATATTGTAAAAAGCACTATATAAATGGTGACTTGACTTCTGTCAGTATAAGTCAAGTATACTTAAGTGTAATTTTAAGCATTTCTGAGAAGTACATAAAAAGTAGACTGAAAGTGTATGTTCTTATTTTTAGTTTAAAAGAAGTAATAGCACACTTAAACTTCTTTTTCGTAAGAGACCGCAGAAGACATAAAGTGAAGCTAACATTGGATTCAGACGTGCCTTGATGCCTTCCTACCTTGGAATGCATCATCTGAAGGCAGCATTTTTAAGATTTCGGATGCAGCCATTGAATGAGACAAATAGAGGGCGTGGCTTCTTTTTTTCCTTTCTGGGAATTGATTGGATCTAGAAAAGTGGGTGTTCCATTCAGCTTGCTGTCAAAGCTCGCAGCGGATTGACAGTTGTTCTAAACCGTCAAACTGACGTCATCAGAGAAGGAAGGCCGTTCCAGAGGGGAAGTACATTTTCAGATTTTGGATTAATTTGCATGGATGAATTGTTCACCACAAGACTAGTGCACTAACAAAGTAAATAGGGTAAATTTGGATTTCATGATAAAGGGAAATCACTACAATAAAATTGCAATGAAGATTAAAGTTAAAAATGCACATATTTACTTAAGAACCATGTGCATTTACTTTTAAAAAAATACTAAAACATTTAACTAAAATGACAGACAAGGCAGAATCCCAGTAAAAGAGATTCATCTGGAAGGTAGATTTGTTCTATGACTTAAAATTTTTTTTTTAATTGTCCATATTTCAAATTGAAAAAATGTCATAATAGCAACACTATGAATTCAAATGGAATGATTTCACTAAATTATCCATGTTTTATTGAATAATGTCTGAAATGTACATTTATCTCATGGAATTTATAACCATCTATAATCAAGAAACAAAAAGGTGTGGGTGGAGGGGTGGTCATCTTACCTACTTTTGATGGTACATATCAAATAAATAAATTAACACATCAGCAACAAGAACCACAACAGCAAGGTAACATTTGTTTTCATAAATCAGTAATAAAACTGGTATAGCTAGTTTTTCTTAGAAATAAATGGCATGTAGAGCTCAAAGACAGCTCTTTTGTTCCTTGTGATGTTTATTTATGTGTATCTCTGTTGAGGGGTGGTGGAAATGAATTTGTTTTTCTTAAACTAAATTGTGTTTCTTGCTTCTTCACTTTCTTTCTTCTTTAGGCAGAGCCACAAATAATCATATGCTGTCAAAATTTGCATTTCACCATTTGTTTCTGACAACCTAGACAGACATGCATAGCCTTCATTCGTGCTCACGCACACATGCACGCAAATATAAAAGAAAAAACATTTCCATCTAATATAAAAAAAATCTGCGGTTATCGTTATGAAAGCAGTCCTGGAATAACTATATATATATATAGTAGGCAGGCAGGCAGGCAGGTAGACAGACAGACAGAATGATCGATCAATAGATAGATCGATAGATAGTTGAAAGGTAGACAGACAGACAGAACGATAGATAGGTGGGTGGGTGTTTGGGTGGACAGACAGAGGTAGGTAGACAGACAGACAGAATGATCGATCGATAGATAGATGGGTAAATAGATGATAGATGGGTAGGTAGATAGATCGATGATTGATAGGTAGTAGGTAGGTAGATAGATAGTTGAAAGGTAGACAGATAGATCGGTGGGTGGGTGTTTGGGTGGATAGACAGACATACAGAATGATCGATCAATAGATAGATAGATGATAGGTAGGTAGATAGACAGACAGATAGGTGGGTGGGTGTTTGGGTGGATAGATAGACAGACAGACAGACAGACAGACAGAATGATCGATCAATAGATAGATGGTAGGTAGATAGATAGCTAGATAGTTGAAAGGTAGACAGACAGACAGATAGGTGGGTGGGTGGATAGACAGGCAGGTAGGTAGACAGAATGATCGATTGATAGATAGATGATAGGTAGGTAGGTAGATAGATAGTTAAAAGGTAGATAGATAGGTGGGTGGGTGTTTGGGTGGATAGACAGACAGACAGAATGATCGATAAATAGATAGGTGGGTGGGTGTTTAGGTGGACAGACAGACAGATAGGTAGGCAGACAGACAGAATGATCGATCGATAGATAGATAGATGGTAGGTAGATAGATAGATAGATAGATAGTTGAAAGGTAGACAGACAGACAGATAGATGGATAGATAGATAGGTGGGTGGATGGATAGGTAGACAGATAGATAGATAGATAGATAGATGCAAGTGAGACGTAGGCAAAGACACTGGTGCGGTAACCCATTTATCCTTTATTGTTTTCATATAAGGTTTGAGGTACTCAAGCAATTACCTTGGAATTAGAAACCATAACCCCCAAACCCCCCCCCCCGGTGACATGGCAAGAAACTACAATTGCTTTTTAACACTGTGAGTGACTTCTTAGTTCACAGTTTTATCGGATGCTGTGGGTTCTGCTTTTGTACTGTGTATATGTCTGGTTATTTTTTCCCCTTAAACTCCTCTGAGGTTCACAGATCTATCTTTGACACAGATTTTGAAGAAATCATCACGTTAGGGCAAATAAGGATAAGACGTTCATCCTCTACAGCCCATTACATTTAATTATAGCGAACTGAATTGAAAAATAAAAACATCTACATTTGGTCACAGAAACTTTGCAAATCAGGAAAGTGTCCAGACTAAGTGTCTTTCCAAACTATTTTTACAGAATAAAACATAACATACATTAAGCAGCATGTGTTTGTATTAACAATCACATGGCTCTCTCACATGCCACAAACAACCCAGAGTACACATTCATTATTCTATTTCCTGTGGCAAAGTTATAGTGTTTCCGCTCTTAACGTTATTATAAAATTTTGCATTACGATATAAGTGCAAATCACACCTCTTAATACTGTTGCCCCAGAAGGGGGGCACGAAAATAACTACTAGTAACCCTGAAGCAAAAATAGCTTAAGCATGGATTTTTATGACCGATATTTGCCAGGTTCAATCTGATTGGACAAGGGTGCCCTAGGTCATGTGTAGAAGCCTGGTCTTATTAAACCAGATTAAATACCCTTTATTTATTCATAGGGAGATTCTAGAAGCTTGTCAACAAATGCATGGTGTAGCCTAACACACCTGCCAGCGGCCTTGGTGTCCCAGAACAATTTGTTCAAAAGGTGAAGCTTTTGACAGTTTCAACACACAAGCTCTTATTCGTATTTTTCATTTTGTGACTGAATTTTGTTCCAGTCAGTATTCAATTGAACACTGGAGTGAGTCAAATTGAGAAATGCAATCAAGCTCACTCACTTCACCCAGAACTGACCCTCTATTCAATATTTTCAGCCAAAGCACATTCTGTGAGAACGATTTTGCCTCAGTTAATTAATTTTGGCTGAAACACTGTACATGTTGAAGAATGAATGGGTCAGTTGAGGCTTCATTCATATTGATGTATAGTGATCTGAGAACCTCATATTTATTTTGAGAGCAGTAAAGACACAATTAGACCTTTGAACTGTCTATCATCAAAGAACATTGTGAGAACGTAGTAAACATCAGATAACATGGCAATTACAGTATTACAATCCGCAGCACAGATGAAGAGCTCTGAAATGATGAGATAAAGACTGAACTCACATACTAAATCACCGTGAACACTTTTATATCCTTTATATGTTTGAAAATATCCCAGTTAAGATGGTGGGGAACGTGGAATCATGATGGCTGTCAAAAATCTCTGAAAAGTCCTAATACTGTATATCTCTCAGAAGATGAAAGATCATATCAGCTTCCTAATATCAATGACAAATTAACACCTCTTACATTTGACAAAATGACAACCGCTAGTTGTATCACTAATCTTATGCAGAAAGCAACAAAAAATCTTTTTTCCTCCTGTACTTTCTTTGTTCATAACTTTTCAAGTAGGATCCAGAAAGCATTTAGAAGAGACATACGCAGCCACAATGGGCTCATAATGGCTGCCATTGTACCGTGACCCATTCAGCTTTTCTATGATGGATAGAAAAATAAAATGAAGGAGGGAAGAAAGAAAGGGGCTCCCGGTTTTATGATGCATCCCTGATACATCAAAAAGCCAACTGAGATGCTAGAATCACATAGCAACAGCACAAGGAGACAAAATTGGATGACATGTTCGAGAAAATTTTAACGCATGAAACTGACACATGCACAGTTGGAACCGTTTCACAACATTTTCTCTGTTAATAATTTACAGTGTTTTGGCAGTAATCTTCAAAATGGCGGCTGGGGGAGAGAGAGAGAATGCGAGAACATGCCGAGGCCATGTGCATTTGCAGTTCCTCACATGCTCGTGTTGTGTTTGTCTTATGTTTACAAGTGATTGTCCTGACAGGTCCACAAACTTCTGCTTTCCTTCATGAGTTCAGAACAAACAGATGGTGTTTGTGAGAAACTTTGGGGTCCTCATGTTCCCCGAGAAGCTCCTTGGCTTCTTGTTCTCATGTTTGTGCCAAATGATGACATGTTGAGAAAAAGAAAAAGAGTCTGTTTCCTTTTTTTCCCTCTGTCCTTCACCCTTTGGAGTGGAGTGGCCTGGCTCCCCCTAGTGGTGTGGAGGGAACGGCGCTCAACAGGCAATCTCCTCTAGGGTGCCCAGGGTGGTCTGCAGGGGAACGCTGACTGTGTGGCTAATCGATTCAGAGTGGTTTACCACCGGATCACATGTACTCTGAGAAAAAAACAAATAGATGTTATCGTTCTTAAAACTGTATGCCCGAGGCACAACTCAGTCATTCCACGCAATGGGTTCCTGATATCTAAATAAATGATTTGAAGCTTAGCAGGCGGTTGTTTTTACCACATCCTCTCCATGACTCTCTTCCTCCTCCTCTCGGTTCAGCAGGTCCAGCAGTCTCTCCTTTACCACCTGCCAGCACACATCACAAACCACCATCTCATTCACTGCCAAATCAGGTCTCAAACTGCTGGCCTGAGAACAGCTTTGTAGCTCTGCCAGTGCTGCGTTAATCAAATCAGCAACATGGGTTGCAGCCCAGGGCACTGACCACCGAGGGATCCCAGGAACTGGAAACCACACAGGAATCGAAAATGCCATTTTGATTGGGACAATCGTGCATTTTGGTCTAGTTTTCAGCTCCAAACTGGCTCCACAGATCCTCATGTTGGCAATGCACACATGATCTCATCTAAAATGTCACTGGAATGGAAAGGTTTTGAAGTTGGAGCTAATAAAAAAAAAAAATCTACTTTCTTTAATTAAAAGGGACTTAACTTCTTGACAGTGCTGTCAAAGCCTGTTTGATGTGCACTCTGAAAATAAATAATTGAACTGTTATTTTATGTGTTTATGTTTTTACATTTGACAGAGTTAAAAGAGTTTCTGTTGTGTAGAAGTTTTTGTGGTTAGGTTGTGGGTGGCTACATAAAGGTAGCCTACTATTAACTATAGCTATATGAAAAATTACTGTGCTAATGCCAGTGACTAGTAATATCTTGTTCATTTAATTTACATGCTAAATAATTTAATTTACCATGTGTTACAGTATGCTAGCTCCCTAGCTGTTAATTTGAACTGAAATAAATAAGCTTAAGGCCACCACTCCATTATGTTGAATTAAAAATGTTTGTTTTTAGAGTGTGGTCAGAACTGAGATCATTGCTTGACTATTTCTGTTGTATTTTTGAGTGAATTATTCATTCACTATATAACTTCTGTAAACAGTCTGTTTATCATTGTTGAGTCTGCTGTGCTTTTGGTAGCATCTTTTTGGTCATGTAAAATTTTCCCCATCGAAGTCGAATCCTACTATGGTAAATACCAGCTCATGAATATTAATTAGGTCATATTACTAGGTTGCACTAGGAGGTTACCAAGAAATGTGTGGCTGACCTAATCAATATTCAGGAGCTCTAGTATGATTCACAGTATCACACACAGGGATGGGTGCCTTTGTCCTGGACCCAACGAGGCTTAATTGAGCTCACTGCAAAAAATGCTCTTCTTATTTAGTTTTTTTTTTTCTTGTTTCCAGTCCAAATATCAAAAAATTATTAAATCAAGATGCATTTACTAGATAGGTAAAATGACATAAGATATTTTTTCTTGTTTTCTGGGGGGAAAAAATCAAAATGAAGTGAGTTTTTGCTTAAAACAAGCAAAATTATCTGCCAATGGGGTAAGAAAAATAATCTTATTTCTGTTTGGGACAGAAACAAGAAATAAGATTTCAATCAGAAACAAGATTATTTTTCTCAGCCCACTGGCAGATAATTTTGCTTGTTTTAATTGATTTTATGAAAAATTACTAAGTAAGAAGAGCATCTCTATCTCTACCTTTAAATTGACTGGTTAATGTGTTCTTAAGATGACCACATTTTAAAGTTAAAATCTCATTGGGCATATATAGTATATTTTATTTTATGTGCTTTGTTAACAGCAGCCAAAAGGCTTAAAATCGAGAAAGGCTTAAGCTTCAGAAGAAAAAAAAAAAGTTTGAAGATGAAATCTGTCCATTTAAAGCACTCCTGCATACGGAATCCATTAAAACAAGACAGGACAGAATAAAAAATGAGTGTGTGTATGTGTGTGTTTCCCCGAGGGTACGAGTTGGTGTAAGGGCTTGTGTTGGCTGCTGTCCACAGAGCAAAAAGACCAGCAGCAATGCAGAATTAATGAAGGCTCATTATGATGAAAAACTCCATGAGAGTGTCATTCATTCTACACCAGAGACAGACAGACTGAAGTTTTCAACAGCCATCACAGTGTCTGGGGGAATGCGTGTGTGTGTGTGTGTGAGATTCTCTGAATAAATTAGCAATTTTTAATGTGCAGTGTGTTAAAATGCTTATTGCAGTGTATACCATCTCCTGTGCCTCTGAGTTAGGACACTGAACGGTGTGTTTTTGTCTGTGTCAGACAGTCAATTGACAAGCGCCAAATACATATAAAAATTGGCTTTGGAAAGTATATATATATATATATATATATATGTTACTTGCCAATAGCTGGAAACTGGTTAAACTATAAGAATAATAATCACATATACCTAATATTCTTGCAATAATGAAAATGCAAAAATTTGACCAAAAAAAACCTTCAACGTTTTTGTGACAACTGTGATTTAACCAAGAGATGCTTACACTACCATTCAAAAGTTTGGGGTAGGTGAGATTTTTTTTTTTTTTATGTTTTTGAATATCTCATGCTCATACAGTAAATTTCTATTTTAATATATATTAAACTAATGTATTCCTGTGATGCAAAGCTGAATTTTCAGCATCATTACTCCAGTCTTCAGTGTCACATGATCCTTCAGAAATCATTCTGATAAGATGATTTAGTGCTCAAAAAACATTTCTTAATATGACAGCTGTGCTGCTTGTTATTTTTACAGAAACCATGATACATTTTTCCTTGAAATTAAAATATTTTGTCTTTACTGTAATTTTTAGTCAATGTAATTCATCCTTACTAAATAAAAAGTATTGATAAAATTTATATAAAATCTTACTGATCCCAAACATTTGAATGATAGTGTATATGATGATGAAAGTGATGTGTAAAAGCAAGTAAATTATCCAATTGTCATAATGACAAAAAATATTATTTTATGAGAATACATGATGGCATGTTAGACCCATGTATCTAGATGCTGACATACCTCATATGCATAATCAAATAGCTCCAGAATAGTCAGAATACTTGCACCAATAAACAAGCCCATCTGACCACCAATATCACCTGCAACATAAATATATTTATGATTTAGAGGAACAGAGAGAGAGAAAAGATGAAAGAAACAGTATTCATACTTCAGTGTGTTGTGTTACCTAGTAGACCTGCCACCTCATATGCTTTCTTCTGCTCTATGGTCTCATAATTCAGAGCTTCAAAGAACACATCCAGAACTAGGATATTGTCCCTGCATCAACAGAACACAAAGAGTGATGTTTTGAAATTCAGATATTTTGGTTAATGGCAAAACCAGTAAACAAGTTTCATGTAAAAATAATTTGTCTTGTTCAAACCCGAAACACCTGAAAATGTTGTGCAATGTGACAAAATAAAAAATAAAAGACACAGCAAAGTAAAAGATTTTTGATGCTTTAAATAAAGCTAAGAACAGCAGGATTTCACTGTGGGCAGACTGTTTTATGGGGACTTTCCATAGACATAATGGTTTTTATACTGTACAAACTGTATATTCTATCCCCCTACACTAACTCTACCCCTAAACCTACCCATCATAGGAAACATTCTGGATTTTTACATTTTCAAAAAACATCACTTAGTATGCATTATAAGCTGTTTTCCTTATGGGGACCAAAAAATGTCCCCACAAGGACAAGGATTTCGGATATTGCCATCTTTGTTGCCATACCGTAGGGTTTACCAGGCCACACACACATGTTTGGTTCTATCTTTGTGAGGACTCCTCATAGACGTAATGGTTTTTATACTGTACAAACTGTATATTCTATCCCCTTACACTAACTCTACACAAAAAAAAATCACACAAAACTTTCTGCATTTCTACATTTAAAAAACAACAACTCATTCTATGTGATCCCAGCAGGCACCGGACGTTAATATGACGTCAGATTGACATTGGACCCCAACGTCGGACAGACGTTGTATTTTGGTTGAAAATGAAAATTGGGTTGAAAAAAAAATTAAAATCGGGTTTCAACCAAAATGCAATGTCGGTCCAACGTTGGAGGTTGATGTTGGGTTATGACGTCAACACGATTTTCATTTTCAACCAAAATGCAACATCTTTCCAATGTTTACCAGATTGACATCAACCTCCAACGTTGGACAGATGTTGCATTACATTCATATTGAAACTGGCCATTATCTCATTTGTCATCAACCTGTGGATATATAAGGAAAAGGATTTGAATGTCCAAAAAATGTATAATACATAACACATTATGAACCGGTTGTCATAGTTTTTGTCAGGTTCGTTGTATCTAATGCAGATGTCACACTGGTTCTACTGTGGTGCTAGATAGAAGGTCGTGGGCTCACCCAAATTGCCAGGTTTTTATCTTCTGGCAACACAAGTGATAACATGCAATTACAACCTAAAAATCTCTAAACATTTACTTAGGTCTGTTGTGAATATGTACACAAAAAAGAGAATAAACAACAAACAACTGACTGAGCAATATATTAGATGGTACAAAAAGCAATGGTTTAAGATATTTCACACTATGTATTCAGTGATATCACTAGTCTGTAATAATTGTGCAAGGAGTTAGCAACAGCAGTACATTTGCAAACAGGGCTTGACATATTAGAATCGTCCTGTATTTAAGGCATCTGAAATGTGTTCCGCATTAAATCACAAGTTCTCCCAAATTTGAGCCTTTCACAATTAAAAATTATTTATTGAAATTAACTTGAGCTTGAAATTTTGAAATTGAAATTTTGTTTCTGCTTCTTCGCCTATTTTAATCAGGAGATTCTGTACTCGTTCAGGAGATGTGTAATAGCGCCCCATACCGTATGACATGAAAGGTGGAAAATATCGTCAAGATAACAAAAGACAAAAAAAATCCCTCACGACTCTTGACTGAATAACTTTTAATAAGGGTTAATCTATATTTATATGCAGTGATATATAATTTAATGCAGACTATGCAGTGATATTTTACATTTGATTACTATTTTTGCACCTGAAAATCTAGTTTAGACCAACATATTTCATTTGTATGTTTGTTCTGCTGTATTGATTTGTGCTGTTGCTCGTAATTAGATTATTTGTTCTTATTTTATTACTGATTGTCTTTAACAATATTTAAAATATATGTAGGCTAGTAGTTTTTGGAGTCATAACCTTATGGTTACATGGATCAAACACAATACTGGGCCTATTTTATTGTATTTATTACTTTTTTTGTGGTGGGGCCAGTAGAAAAAATCCTTAGCATTGAGTCCTTATATAAAAAAAAAAAAAAAAAACTACGGATGCAGATTTTTTTTCTCTTAAAAACAACAAAAATCCGGAGAAACAACTCAAGTAAAGCCTCTTCGGTTGTGTTGTATAGTTGTGTAATGTGTAAATAAATGTATTTTTATATTTTTAACCAAATTTATGTGCACTCTTGTCATTTCAGTTCACTCCAGAAATGCACTGATACAAACAACCGCCTACTGCGTGCCGCGTCTATAACAACACCACGTATCCGTAACACACCAGCTCCACGACACTAGTAGTTTCGGGAGTTCTACCATCCCCCTTGAAAGGGGAAACATTGATATGAGACAAATGTGTTAAAACCAACAAAATATCAGCATCTAATGATGTTAGAGTTTCATGTTGTGTGGATGATAACATTATGAGGTTTAGCAGACGTTGGGTTTTGGTCGTCATACCTCATGACTAAATGTCAGTATTTGACGTCAATATGACATTGGCTTGAGACGTTGGCTCAATGTTGTATTTTGGTTTCTTTACAACACAACCTAAAACTAACAAAATATCAACCTCTAATGATGTTAGAATTTGACGTTGTGTGGACGTTACCATTATGACGTTAAGGAGACGTTGGGTTTTTGTCATCATACCTCATGACTAAATGTCAGTATTTGACATCAATATGACGTGGGCTTGAGACGTTGGCTCAACGTTGGATTTTGGTTAGTTAATACCACAACCTAAAACCAACAAAAGATCAATGTTTAATGATGTTAGAATTTGACGTTGTGTGGACGTTACCATAATGACGTCAAGGAGACATTGGGTTTTGGTTATCATACCTCATGACTAAATGTCCGTATTTGACGTCAATATGACGTTGGCTTGAGACGTTACCATTATTACGTTGTGTGGATGTTGGGTTTTGGTCGTCATACATGACTAAAGGTCAGTATCTCACGTCAATTCGACGTTGGCTTGAGATGTTGGCTCACCGTTGGATTTTGGTTAGTTAATACCACAACATAAAACCAACAAAAGATCAATGTCTAATGATGTTAGAATTTGACATTGTGTGGACGTTACGTCAAGGAGACGTTGGGTTTTGTTCGTCATACCTCATGACTAAATATGAATATTATGGTCAATATGATGTTGGCTTGAGACGTTGGCTTGACGTTGGATTTTGGTTACTTTACAACACAACCTAAAACCAACTAAATATCAACGTCAGCTGACGTTGCATTGGACGTCAAATTAACGTTGGCATTAGACGTTGCGCTGACGTTGAATTTTGGTCACCTGACGTCGCAACCAAATATCAACGTCTTATGACATTGTGTGCCTGCTGGGATTTAAAAGCGTGTTTCCTCATGGGGATCTAAATTTAGAGTCCCCATGAGTCTGTGTACATTCAGGTTGAAGTCCCCACCGGGATAGAAAAATGCATGTTAGTGGCTAAACTGCAACCTCCAAACCCTGACAACAATTACACTAGCATTATCTCAACCATTCATTATGCTCCTATTATGTTGCAGAGATGAATGATCTTGGCATGACTGATAATTTGTGTGCACGTGTGGAGGAGTTCAAAGTAAACAAGTTTTGTTTTTTTTCTATCACCATAAAATGAAGCAGTCTAGAGAAGCTTATCTCTCTAGTGGGACACCAGAGTGATGATATGCTGTCTGCTTTATGTTGATTTAATTGACTCTTCTGCAACTTCTCTCTGTGTGTGTGTGTGTGTGTGTGCGTGTGTGTTTGTTTTTGTGATTTATGAGGACACAAATTTGTATAATGAGGTTTTACACTGGTATTACAACGTAAACATGAAATGTGAGGACATTTCATATGTTCTCATATTTAAAATAGCTTTAAAAACATTTATTTAAATGTATTTATTTAAACAATGTTTTATTAAAAATGTAAAAATGCAGAATGTTTCCTGTGATGGGTAGGTTTAGGGGTAGGGGTAGTGTAGGGGGATAGAATGTACAGTTTGTACAGTATAAAAACCATTACGCCTATGGAATGTCCTCACTTAGCAAAACAAACCTGTGTGTGTGTGTGTGTGTGAGAGAGAGAGAGAGAGAGAGAGAGAGAGAGAGAGAGTCAGTATTCCCAATAGCTCCACGTCTCAGACACATCAATCACAAGCTTATCGCTATGACAATACACTAATGAATGGAGAGGATGTGATATCTGTCACTATATTGAAGAACAACTCACTGAATCTTCCTGACACAAAGCAAAAGTGTTCTCAACTTGTCCGCTAAATGTCTGGAGGAGAAATAAATATGTCTGAGGCCCACATTGAATGGCCTGGCATCCTAATGCTGCTTTTATTGTAGTTTAGCACATCTATGAGGCAATATTTCAAACACACATTATGAACGACAACACACATGGGGAGTTTCTTTGACACAATTAAAGCTTTCTCCCAGAAGCCAGTGTCCATTTTCTCATGTACAGTGTCACAACCACGGCTCTGTGCAATTCATAACTGAATGGCAATGGCAATGTCAATTCAATTATAATTAATTTCCTCAATTTGTATTTGAATGCAATTTGAATTTAAGTAAACTTAAAACGAAATACATTTCAAAAGCAAATCAACTGTTTTCAACATTGATAATAAAAAAAAATGTTTCTTGAGCACCAAATCATATTATGATTTCTGAAGGATCATGTGACACTGAAATGATGATGCCGAAAATTCGGCTTAGCCATCACAAGAATAAATTACATTTTAAGATATATTCAAATAGAAAACAGTTATTTTATATTGTAATAATATTTCAAAACATACTGATTTTACTGTATTTTTGATCAAATAAATTCAGCATTGGTGAGCACAAGAGACTTCTTTCAAAAACATAAAAAACAAACTTTTACACGGTTGTAGATTAATTACTGTCACTAAATTGTTTTGTTGTGCGACTTTGAATTACAATTCAGTAAATTCCTTTTCCTGTCATTTCAATATCCTGTGTTTCATGGCCAATTCAATACAAGCTTGTGAATAAAATGAAGCCAATTCTTAATTTCAAAATTTTTCTCAATCCTAATAACACCACAGCTCATCCTTGACAGAAAAGTGCATGCTTGTGATCATTAACAAGCTCCATATCTCTGTGATCATGGATATGAGGTAGTACATTAACTAGTAATTTTGCAAATTGGTGGCAGTAATGAGGTAAAGTTAAAGACTGTGAAAAGCATTATGAGGACTACAATTAAAAAGTTTTGAAAGTGGTGGAGACTTCAGATACATTTGGATGCTGAATTCAAAGCCATTTTGATGTAGAGGAAAGTGGCTTTTAAAAGGGTTGTGAGGTGCATACTCACGTGATGTATTTCTCAGATCGGTTGAATTTCTTCTCCAGGTAGCGGGCAGAGGTTTTACTGGGGATCTTGACCATGGAAAGCTCTTTGTTGTATCGAGTCATGTTACAGGGGCTCCTGCAGATGCAGTTTGTGCCTTCAACAGCTGACAGAGCAGCTATGGAGAGCATAAAAGGGAATAGAAGAGAGGAAAAAGAAAAGAGAAAATGATGAGAGACAGGAAAGGGTACAGGGAAGAAAGGGAGAATACATGCCTGTTCTTTCTGCAGGCGGCATTCCTGAATTGGGTTCTATATATGACATCCAATGTAGAACAACTGACAGTGTAAAGAACATGAGGTGGTCTTATCCTCCTCTGCACAGAGGGTATTTTCAGTGTCTTCACATACACACACTCACAAAGATCTGAGTATAATTCAACTTTTGGCCTTGTCAGAACATTTTTAAATCGCTGCTGTCAACTCTTGACGCTTTGAAAAATATTACGTGTTGCACTTTTGATTACTTTTACAGAGATTGGCTACTGCAAAAAAAAAAAAAAAATCTAAGAAGTATTTAACTTGAATAAAAGAGTCCATCCCCTGCTAGTCAAAAAGTGCTAAAGGAATGTGTACATAATTGTTGTCATGATCCCAGCCTGTGTTTCCCTGTCTTGTGTGAGGACTTTTGTTATTTCCTGTCTTGTGCCATGTGTTGTAGTCCTTTGTAGTTTTTCATGTTGATTAGTCTTCCCAGGTGTTTCCCATTTACCACACCCTCTTGTTATCTTGCAAACCTTGTTTCCCTTTGTGTATATACAGTGCTTCAGTTGTTGTTTGTCGGTCATTACTCCTGTATGTGTGTTCCTGTTGTTGTGTTCCTGTTGTGTTTTGGATACCCTTGTTCTTGGATTTTCTGTTTATGTTGTTTGTTATTATCGTTATTATCGTTCGTGCTGCACTTGGATTCTCACTCCGCCTAAATCCTGCTCACATGTTACAATTGTAATTGGAATGCAAATCATAGTTTGGAATCAATAGTAAAGCATTCTAAGGGGATCAAGTAAGAAAGTACATGCAAATGTATTCTACTAACACTAACCTAATAGAGTCTAGGAGACGATAGAGAACAAACCTAACAGTGAACAAAAGGAGATGAATGATTCTCTTTAAATTCCTTTTAATGTCCTACGGAGACATTTTATCCTATTGTTAATCAAAATAGCTTTATTTTTAATAGAAATACAATTTGGAATTTCAATAGCAATCTAAAATATTTTTGGGCTAATATCAAATTTGTTTCATAACCGACTCCTTAACGTTTAATACTATTTCTAATTGACCTTTTTTTTTGTAAATGTAAAGAAACAATAAAAATAATTTGTAAACAAAAATAATTTGTTATTCTCTTGCCGGTTGCTAAGGGCCGAAATATTTTGCTCTTGGCTGTGCCTTCCTCAGATATCTAATCAGCTCATAACTTGCATGACCTGGAGATGGAATCTGACCTTTCACAGAAATATTTTAAAATGCATCCATCCCTGACCTTTTCTATCTCCACCTCGTTTCTTCTCCTCACTTCCATCCCCTCTTAAACCCTACCACTGGAGACGAAGCTCATCATTTAATTGGAGAATTAAGTTAGATTTAACCTCCTCTAAACAAACATAGACAAATGAACAAAATACAATCACACACACAAACAACCACACTTGAATATGTGGTTTATGGACACACACAGCTATTAAATCTGCTATAATCTTCCGCTAAATCCATTGTTCCGTATGAACTTCACAGCACCGTTCAGATCCCATAACTCTCGTCTTCTCTAGGCATCGCCTATGGCAGATCCTGTGCTCGAAACCACAAAGGTTCTGTTATAGAAAACAGTTGAGAGTTTTATACTACCATACTACTTATACTACTTTTATAGCACAGAACATAAACAGTGCACATATTCTGCATGCGTGGAACAATCAAATGACCAACACTTGCCATAAAGTACAGCATACAACCAAAGCATTCATATCTCACAATGCATTCCACTCGACCTGACCTTCCACCGGTGTGGCTGGTCATTTAAACCACAATTTTTATTTATGTTTTATTTTACTTTCAGCCATTTATTTATAGTATAGTATAGTATAGTATAGTATAGTATAGTATAGTATAGTATAGAATAGTATAGTATAGTATAGTAGACAGAGAAGATAGGAATTGATGGAGAAAAGAAGGTAAAATAGGATCCGGAAATGTTGCAAGCTGGATTCAAACTTGCATTGTCCACATGAGCTTTAAAGAATAATATGCTATACGGTATATGTGCTAATAACCAGGTTATGGCACTGGCACTGGCACTGACCACAGATATTTCCTTCTTTACACAGTATTTAATTGGACTACAAAAGAAAGTTTAAAAAAAAGTTAACTGGATTAAAATAATTATTATATAAATAATATAAAAATATAAAAGGATAAAAATAGTCCTTATTTAGGATTGCATATTTTGTTGACACTTTATTTTAATGGTCCACTTTAGACAGTCTACTAACTATAAGTAACTTTGCAACTATATGTCAACTAGCAGTCATTAGAATATTAGTAGACTGTCTGCTTAATATCTGCCAACACTTTATTTTGATGGTCCCTCAACAGAAATTCCACAAACTATAAATAACCTTAACAAGTACATGTAAACGTATTCTACTAACCCTAACCTAATAGAGTCTACTAATAATTAGCTGACATGTAGTTGCAAAGTTACTTATAGTCAGTACTTATAGACTGTCTAAAGTGGACTATCGAAATAAAGTGTAACCACAGTTTTTTTCTTAATAGTATACACTATAGCACACAGTGTGCAGTAAGCAGTACATTTTTATTAAATTCTGAGCATGTCCTGCTTGTAATATTCTTCTGTCCCTGAGTGTTTTATATCATTGCCATCTCTATTATCGCAAACATTTGAGAGGATCCTGTATTTCTGTTCTAATAGCCTCTCATTCATGTCTAAATGTGTTCATCTGCATATTGTTCTGGACTGATGAAACCGAAAGTACATATTTCTTCCCTCCTCAGGGTGCTGTGAACAGAAAGTTGGAGTTGTTGATAATTTCCTCTCCACTTTGCCAAAGATAAGAACCAGCTGTCAAGCATTTTGAAGCCAGCAGCTAAAGTTTTGGACAAGCTGTGCAGCCTCTTGCGCTGTGCCATTGTGCCTTCACTTGTCAATTGAGGTTAGAGCTTTCACACTGAAACCTTTCCAGTGGTTTCAAATTCTGTCCCTTTTCATATAAAAATTGGCTTTATCTCAGAACATTGTACACACAGAATTTTAATAAAAAGGTAAAAATGTGTGACATTAGACATGCTAATAACCCAAGGAAGTCTTTGGAAACAGTTTGTGTGCTGAATACCTGAAAAGTTTGAAAATGTACAGTCCTAGCTGTGCTTTAATTTAAATTTCCTCATTAGTTGAAGATAATTAGTGAACATTGAGCCAACTTGCTTATTATGTGCGGTATATATACTGTCAGATGGTACGTAGAGAGGGAGTTAATGAGGGCCAGACTGCATTCTGTCAGTAGGGATGGTGCACAAAAAAGTCTTTGTTTTCCCTGAATAAATTTAGAAAATAATGACTTAATTTGAGCAAGTTCACGAGGGAATTTAAAGTTCAATAAAGAAGTCTCCGTGTCAAGAGGAATCAAGATCTGCAAAGAAAAACGCAATTATTTTGAGAGAGAACGGAGGCAGAGTTTCAAAGTTTCTCCACGCAGAGTTAATATAGTCTAATTTGGTGAAGCTGGTGAAGATTATACATAATACATTCTGATATCTAAAGTCTGCTGCCACCCACTGCTGTACAAATGCATAATTTTTTTCTATTATATTTATTATTTTACTTTTTGTTACCATTTGCCCTTTTTTTATTTCTTTTTCTTAATTTTGTCCAAAAAACACACAACCATTTGCCCTTTTATCCTCTTTAAGGATGTCCTGAAGAACAAAACGCCGCTACAGAGGATAAAGATGTGGGACAGAGAATGAAAGAGGGATGGTGGCTGCTGTTTTCGTGAGTTTAATTGGATTTTATAGAGGGTCAGTGCCATAATAGTCATGAAGGCCTGCTGAACAGAAACTTGTGCATATGTATTTTGTGACACGGCAGTGTGTTAGATGAATGAAAATGAGCCTAGTAATACATCAGGACTCAAAACACACTTTGGCCCATCTCACTGATGAGAAAATATGTCAAACACACCCCGAACTTAAACCATGCAAGCAAGCAACACAACAGCTTTGTTGTTTTTTGTAGACAGCTTTGTTGATTACAACAGGATTGTTCATTTTGTTGTGTTGTGCCACGTCAATTATGGGGGCTTTTATGTCTAGATAAAATGTTTTATCACTATAGTTGAATCCGAATATGCATACAGGCAAAAATAGTATGTCTGAATTCACAGTTTTTATAAAATAGTATGCAAAAATACCCATATGATCTACTACTTCCGGTGAGTGCACATCCAATGGACACTTTACAATCCCACGAGGTCACGAATGGCAGCGAAGCAACACATCTGATGACAATGACAGCATGATAAATGTTTGTCCTTGCATTCAAACTACACACATTAATACTATAGAACATATATTTTAGCAGTCACAAAGTAAGTACTAAAAGTCTGAGATTTCAGATGCAGCCTGCCCTATACACTCACCTAAAGGATTATTAGGAACACCTGTTCAATTTCTCATTAATGCAATTATCTAATCAACCAATCACATGGCAGTTGCTTCAATGCATTTAGGGGTGTGGTCCTGGTCAAGACAATCTCCTGAACTCCAAACTGAATGTCAGAATGGGAAAGAAAGGTGATTTAAGCAGTTTTGAGCGTGGAATGGTTGTTGGTGCCAGACGGGCCGGTATTTCACAATCTGCTCAGTTACTGGGATTTTCACGCACAACCATTTCTAGAGTTTACAAAGAATGGTGTGAAAAGGGAAAAACATCCAGTATGCGGCAGTCCTGTGGGCGAAAATGCCTTGTTGATGCTAGAGGTCAGAGGAGAATGGGCCGACTGATTCAAGCTGATAGAAGAGCAACTTTGACTGAAATAACCACTCGTTACAACCGAGGTATGCAGCAAAGCATTTGTGAAGCCACAACACGCACAACCTTGAGGCGGATGGGCTACAACAGCAGAAGACCACACCGGGTACCACTCATCTCCACTACAAATAGGAAAAAGAGGCTACAATTTGCACGAGCTCACCAAAATTGGACAGTTAAAGACTGGAAAAATGTTGCCTGGTCTGATGAGTCTCGATTTCTGTTGAGACATTCAGATGGTAGAGTCAGAATTTGGCGTAAACAGAATGAGAACATGGATCCATCATGCCTTGTTACCACTGTGCAGGCTGGTGGTGGTGGTGTAATGGTGTGGAGGATGTTTTCTTGGCACACTTTAGGCCCCTTAGTGCCAATTGGGCATCGTTTAAATGCCACGGCCTACCTGAGCATTGTTTCTGACCATGTCCATCCCTTTATGACCACCATGTACCCATCCTCTGATGGCTACTTCCAGCAAGATAATGCACCATGTCACAAAGCTCGAATCATTTCAAATTGGTTTCTTGAACATGACAATGAGTTCACTGTACTAAAATGGCCCCCACAGTCACCAGATCTCAACCCAATAGAGCATCTTTGGGATGTGGTGGAACGGGAGCTTCGTGCCCTGGATGTGCATCCCACAAATCTCCATCAACTGCAAGATGCTATCCTATCAATATGGGCCAACATTTCTAAAGAATGCTTTCAGCACCTTGTTGAATCAATGGCACGTAGAATTAAGGGGGTCAAACATAGTATTAGTATGGTGTTCCTAATAATCCTTTAGGTGAGTGTATATAACAGGATCCGACACAGAAAAAAAGTCATTCTGAAGTACCAGGATTCAGGATTGTCTCCCTTCTGCAAAACATTAATTTCATGAGTTTATAAAGCGCTTTATACAATACAGATTGTCTCAAACTAGCTTCTCAGAAATAAACAGGAAAATAACAGTGTTAATGTTGCAAAATTCATCACTTGTGAAACAAATTCCATTTCAACTCTAAAGCAGCTCAATAGAAGACAACAGAGTCCAGTTCAGTTCAGTAACAGTGCAACATAAATTATGAGTTCAATTCAGCAATAGGCAGATCTACAGAAGGCAAAAAGTGTGATTTTCAGCTCAGTGTTGATTCAATTCATTTCAACAGTGAAACAGTTTCAACATCCAGCTCAGCTAAGTTCAAGTTTTGTTCTCATCGACAGTGTCAGTGCAGTCAAATAGATAATATTACCGAATTTATATTAATATTATATTAATATGAATTTTAATATGCATAATATTAATGGACTGGCAAACAAACAAACAATATTTCTTGAATTAAAGGTGGTGGAATGCCATTCTTTATTGTTCTGACCCAATTTCACCTGTGTGTGTATTGGTTAATGAATGGCTGCACGCAGAAGTGCACGCACGTGTGTGTGTGTGTGTGCATGTTTATGTGATTTATGAGGACACAAATTTGTATAATGACATGGGTATTACACTGGTATTACAACGTAAACGTGGTTTATGAGGACATTTCCTGTGTCCTCATAATAAAAATAGCTTTAAAAACATATTAAACAATGTTTTATTAAAAATGTAAAAATGCAGAATGTTTTCTGTGATGGTAGGTTTAGGGGTAGGGGTAGTGTAGGGGTAGTGTAGGGGGATAGGATTCCATAGACGTATAAAAACCATTACGTCTATGGAATGTCCTCATAATGATAGGTGCACCAACATGTGTGTGTGTGTGTGTGTGTGTGTGTGTGGAGATCACACTCACCCAGAGCAGGTTCCGCACAGTCCTTATACTGTTCAGGAGTGCAGTACGGAGAATCACCTAGAAACAAGAAGGAAACAAAGAAAATGAAAAAAACTGTAAATGCCAAAGATAAATTCTTATTCAGCCCTTTTAAAAACAGACCCAACCTTCACCCAGCCAAACTCAACACAAAAAGGGAATAAACAACTCTGAGTGCATGTGTGTGTGCGCATGGAAGAGAGAATTGTACGTGTCTACACAGGCGCCTGGTCAGAATGTATCAGATGTATTCTGAATGTACATCACAGGACAATCACAATCAGTTAATTAATCTATAATTACATTATTAGAGCAGGGAGCCTGTGTGAATGAAGGACTAATCATCTATGAGATAAATGTTCTGTCTTGAGCACCAATTGAAGTAGCAAGAGGTTGAGGTTGGCACCTATGGGTTAGAATTAATAGGGATCTTTATGAAAAAGAAGTGCAATTTTATCAGACTTAAAAAAAATTGAGAAAAAGGTGAAAATGGAGACTATATAGTGTCATTAAAAGAGACCAGTTGACAATGAAATCTACTGCAGCACTAACTTTAAATATCAGCTATTATGGGAGAGCATAAATTGGCGTTAAGAACGGGAAATAAAGGGCACTGAGTCACAATGAGAAGTTCATGAAATGATATTATGAAATCATGGCAATATATTACGTCTTTAAAAAGACCATTTAGCAGCAGTTAAAGATGACTATTTATCAATAGGCCAAAATTACAATTTTATCAGTGAAATGAAATTAAAACTGAATGTTTCTGAAGACTATTTTAGGAAGAGCTCTTCCACACTTTTTAAATTACACAATATGTCACGGCTCCTGCTTATAAGCCCTTGCTGTCAATTTGTGGGCTTGTTCCAAACCATCTTTAACCCACAGAAAACTGAATTCTTTTCTATATTCTAACCTTTCCTAAACAAGTTCAGCCAGGTTTTGCTTGACTGCCAAATACAAACCACAAATGCCACAAGGCATTAAGTTATCGTAACACACAACCCTTATCCTGACATGCTATCCATGAGCATATGAAATCTGACCTCATTGACTAACTATTCATCAAGAATTAAGGACCTTAGACAGGGGTTTACACAGAGAAGATGGGAACATTGTTCCCTGCAGGTATTTTTTTTATTTAATTAATAATTATTACTTATTTATTTAATTATTTAATTATTTTATTTATTTATTTATTCATTCATTCATTCTTTTTTTCATTGTATTTTAGAGAGGTTGCTCTTGGACCAAATTTATTATGACAGGACATTACAGGGCAATCATTTTATTTTTTTATGTAGATTGCTGTTATTAATTATTAAATTATTATTTTAATTTGTCATCACAGGCCCCTTTTTGTCACTTTTGTATTATTAATGCTTTGACAATATTCTATGTAAAATCCTGACAATTATTAATGCATTTAAAGTAAATGGATGAGTATAAAAGAAAGAGGTATAAGGTATAAAGTTTCCAGTACCAGGCATGTAGACCATCCTGCAGTTGCAGTTCTCTACAATGTAGCGCGTTTCACACTCAATACGGCAGGCAGACACGCTGTACACCTGAAAGAGGCCTGAATCCAGGGCTCTGGACACACACTCGCCCCACGGAGGAGGAAGGTATGTGAGCTGAAGGAGGAGAAAGGATTATAATTCATTAGACAGATTGACCTTCACATGTAAGAGCATATAGGTTTTTGTACATACAAATTTTGAGGAGAATACTTTTTACAATACCAGTGGTCAATGTAAATCTCTTTTACGTTATCTCAATAACCACCTTTTAATTTCATACTGCAACATCATGCCCACAAACCATTCCCAGTACATTTCCTAACCTTTTAATTTCATATTGCACACAAAAAAACAATCTGACCTGGAAGAAAAAGATACTGGGCTGATACTATTGTGCCAAATTAATTGGATTAGTGGCATCAGAGTTTTGTTACAGCAAGTAAAACAGATATTCTGTACAGTCCAGTTATGTGTTAACCTTTTCTGCTTTCTGTACAATCGTTCACAGAATCTGCTTTATTATTATCTAGAAATGTCTCCATTATTGTGGTACATCTCAAAACAAGCCAAGTCAAAGTTTATTTAAAAAGCAACAACTGAAGTTGATCCAAAATGCTGGACAATTGATTAAACAGAAAAAATATATAAAAGAGCAAGCATTTTAAATTACATTATACCATTTAAAAATGAATAAGCTATAGAGCTACAAAGTAAAGACTAAGATTTAAGGGAAGATTTAACAATGACAACAATGGTCTGTTGCTTTTCATTTGACAATGAATCATTTGTCTGTTGCTTTTTAAATAGGATGTCCTCAAATAAATAAATAATACATGTTCTATCCACTGGATACTTCTACAATGGCATCTGTAACCACAACAATTTTTGTTTTATTTGGTGTGAGGCTATATTCATGTCTGTCAGTATGAAATCCAAAAACATTTTAAAAAGCACATTTAAATAATCACATCACACTCATCGGAAAAGGGCAAATTAATTCCAATTTGGCAAACACAACAGCAGCCTTCTGTTTTGTGCAAGAGTGATAAACAATTGTAATTATATTAATTTATCATAAAATAATATTTTTTGTCTAAGGAATTCACACAAACACAACAAGCATATTTTGCCAGTTGCAGAAGCAGGCATCCTGCTGGCATGTGTCCACTGGCTGGAAGGAGTGTTTACTGTGTTACAACTTCTAACACACTCAAGACTCCACAATTCATCATGAGCAAACACCCTGAACTGGCTCTCATCTCAGTGAACCTGGCAGCAGACGGATGGGGAGGGAAGGGCGTGAATGTCAAGGGAGAGAGAAATATGGAGCGGGATTAAGGATTTAAGAGGGGAAGACAAAAGAGATAGTAAACAACAAGAGGAAGAGACACGACACATGAAATGTCAGGTGGAGAGGAGGAGGATCCCATCTGCCCCAAAACAATAGGTTGCCCACATTCACACTTCTCCGAGCATACATTACCCACGCTCCCATGCAGGTCAGCTTCATTTAGTCTTATTGGGAGACATCATGGTATTGCAGTCTTAAGACTGAAAGAGCCAAATGTGAATAATGAGCTGACTTGGAGAGGATAAGAAGGGACATAATCTCTTTCCAACTGCGCCTGGAAATCACTGAGCATCAGGCACAGATTGAGGAACCGATTTCACGCAGCTGCTGATGGGAAAAAAAGATATCTGACAGGCAAATTAAATTTGTCAGTGGAGATAAAAATCAAAGCTGTGTTGGCATTGGGAGACTTTAAAAGGCCTGTCTTCTTACCTCTGCTCTGGGAATCAAAAATATACCCAGAAACCAGATCTGACACTGACAAAAGCCTCCCGCAACAAACGATATCTTTAAAACACTCAATGACAGGTTCTTTAGTAAACAGCCTTATATAACTTCATTTGCATTTCTCCAGTTTGCCTTCAGATATATTGTACCCTTTAGACTCTCTTTGAACTGTATGAAAAACACCCTTAATTAAGTCTTGCTCAAATTCACACTGCATCTACATAGACTACTTGTAGCTATGTAGATGCAAGATTACGTCAGTAAAAACATCAAAGGATAACAAAAATGAGTATAAATAGTAGAAATCATAGCAATAGTTAAATGTACTGTATATATTAATAATATGCATGGTATTTAATTTAATATTTATAATATTTTAAGATCATTGATAAGATTGATAAGATTATTGAAGACTATAGAACATTGATAAGAAAAAGCCCTCAAATTCTAAGATATTACATTATCGTGGCAGGTGAGAGCAATGAGCACACATGATTTAGTGGTCAATATATCATTTGCTGTATAATTCCTATATCACTGAACGCAATGAACACTGTTCATTGTTCACTGTTCTCACTTAATTTTAAGACAAAAGACGCCTTCATGCTGTTTCATTTTGATAAAAATTCTGTAATACAGATATAAAGTCTTGATTAAAACTAATAGTGTTCATATTTATTAATTTTTTTAACATTTTAACAATGTTAAATTGATAGCTGTAATTATTACACATCTGTACAATCAGTCTTATTTTTAATATTACTACAAATCAGTACAAGGTTATATAAGCTATTATCTTTTAATTCAATCAGTCAGTTGAGTTGTAGAAAATGCTGATGTTCCACCTCCATTAATTATTCATTAGTGATTAACTACATTGAGAGATTAACAGCACTGAGAGTGTAAATCAGGATTCTGCCCTTCATACTGACCTTCCCTTCCAGCATCAGTGTGTGTGTGTGTGTAGCTCATAATTGCTCTATCTGTGATCAACTCACAATAAGACATTCTGTCACTAATTTAGCTCTCATAAACACACAAGCTTGCTGATCCTAATGTGTTTCTAAAAAAAAAAAGAGCTGTACACTGCTATTTACAAGTTTGGGTAAAAGGTAAGAATATATATTTTTTTAGAGAAAAGACATATTACAAAATATTTCTATTTTGTAAGGTCATACACAGTCAAGCAGTCTAAAAAGGCAAACAAGGCAGGATAGACAGGCAAAAGGGTAATCCACGGAACAGGCAAGTAATCCAAGACCAAGAGACAAGAAACAAGAAACAAGAAACAAGAAACAAGAAACAAGAAACAAGAAACAAGAAACCAGGGAGAATGCTCAGAAATGCAGTATTACACTTAACAAGACTTCGCAAAGCATGACTGAGATAACCAGGCTTATATAGTGTGAGCTAACAAGGTAATGGGGTGCAGGTGGATGTAATCAGGAAGGAAGTCCGGGTAGTGAGTGATGTGGGAAATGTAGTCCTTAAATTAAGTGGCAGTCTGGGATGGAGTGCCCTCTGGTGGTAACCACAGGCACTCTGATTTGTGATTGTGACATAGCCCCCCCTTAAAGGAGCGGCTTCCAGACGCTTCTGAACTGTCCAGGAGGGAGGTGGAGCGGAGGCATAACCGGGGGCGGGATGGAGGGCCAGGCCCGTGGTGCGGAAGAGGGCCTGGAGACTCAGGCAGAGCAGGCAGTCAGGGTGAAACAGGCTGGGTAGATGACCTCTCGGGACTCGTGACAGTAGGCGGAGTCCTCTCGGGAATCGTGACAGTAGGCGGAGTCCTCTCGGGACTTTCGACAGGAGGCGGAGCCCTATTTGGACTCGCGACGGAAGGAGACGGAGCCCTCTCTGGACTTGCGACGGAAGGAGACGGAGCACTCTCTGGACTAGCGACGGAAGGAGATGAAGCCCTCTCTGGACTTTGGTCAGTGGCTGGAGCCGTCTCTGGACGCTGGTCAGTGGCTGGAGCCGTCTCTGGACGCTGGTAAGTGGCTATCTTGGCAGAGAGTTCTCGTGTGGCGGCAGCCATCTTGGCAGAGAGTTCTAGTGTGGCGGTGGCCATCTTGGCAGAGAGTTCTGACAGGACATGGGGTCCTCTCGGGACTTGTGACAGGAGACGTAGCCCTCTCTGGACTCACGACGGAAGGAGACGAAGCCCTCTCTCGACTTTGGTCACGGGCTGAAGCCCTCTCTGGACTCTGGTCACGGGCTGGAGTTGTCTCTGGACGCTGGTCATTGGCTGGAGCCATCTCTGGACGCTGGTCAGTGGCTGGAGCAGTCTCTGGACGCTGGTCAGTGGCTGGAGCCATCTCTGGATGCTGGTCAGTGGCTGGAGCTGTCTCTGGATGCTGGTCAGTGGCTATCTTGGCAGAGAGTTCTAGTGTGGCGGAAGCCATCTTGGCAGAGAGTTCTAGTGTGGCGGAAGCCATCTTGGCAGAGAGTTCTAGTGTGGCGGCGGCCATCTTGGCAGAGAGTTTTGAGAGGAGATGGGGTCCTCTCGGGACTCGTGACAGGAGACGTAGTCCTCTCGGGACTCGTGACAGTAGGCGGAGTCCTCTCTGGACTCTCGACAGGAGGCGGAGTCCTCTCTGGACTCGCAACGGAAGGAGACGGAGCCCTCTCTGGACTCTGGTCATGGGCTGAAGCCCTCTCTGGACTCTGGTCAAGGGCTGAAGCCCTTTCTGGACTCTGGTCACGGGCTGAAGCCCTCTCTGGATGCTGGTCACGGGCTGGAGCCCTCACTGGACTTTGGTCACAGGCTGGAGCCATCTCCAGGCGTGGCGGCGGCCATCTTGGCAGAGGACTTTTGCGTGGTGGCGGTCATCTTGGCAGAGAACTCTTGCGTAGTGGCGGCCATGACGGGACGAGACTCTGGAATGGCGGCCATGACGGGACGAGACTCTGGAATGGCGGTCAATGCGGGACGAGACACTGGAATGGCAGCCATGATGGGAATGGAAAAATATTAATAGTTAAATCGTTTTTTTTGCCTAAAGTTTTATAAGCCTAAAGTAAAGTTAATTAACCGGTGCTAAATTTACAGAGCTCCCATTTGAGACAAAGCAACATGAGAGGAATGAAATGGCATTTCTGAGAGGAAAATGTCATTCTGACTCAATCTGTGAACTCAAGACTCTTCAATCAAATGAAAAGCCTTCGCAACACACCCCACTAGCTGCATTCATATTGCATGACTTCAGAAATTGGCCACATTCACCTTGTTTGTTCTCTTTCTCCTTCTCTCTGGGTCTCTCTTAATGGGTTTCGTGCAACACTGCATCAGCAAGTCAATACGGCCCATGGCTAGGACATCAGCGTTAATGATCATTAGTTGGAGATACACCCTCCTGGTCAGAGGATATTTAAAAACAAATCCAGAACATTTTCTCAAAATGTACAGCAAAAAGTTAAGTTCCTGAATCTATTTTGGTTTAAATATGAATCCCATATTAGATCTGTTAAAGAACATTTCCATAATTAATGCTGCCTATCTGTACGCTCTTGACAAGAATGACCGTTTGGTAATGAAAAGTCAAGAAACGCAATGTTCAGGCAAGTAATGCTTGGATTTCAGTTTATGGTCCATTTTTACAGTGCATCTGAAGGGCTAGACAGAGAGAAAAAAAGAAACATATTTCGTGAACATGCAGGACAGGTTGTGCTCTAGGTGCATCCTGGGAGTGATTGAGATGCAATTCCCAAAATATCAATCAATCAGAGACTGTTATTATCACAAGAAACAATATACTTCCTGAATTCAATCAATGTTCCCCAATTTAAAATCTGTGTTGTACTCTTGATGTGTTGTGCAAGATTTGTAGCATCTAGCCATATCCTGAGGGACAACCAGGCCTGAGAAAAGAACAATGAATGAATGTGATGTCAAGGGTTCTCCCTGACACACAGGGTGGACTGGCAAAAAAGAGCACTGGGACTTTTCCCAGTGGGCCAGCCTAGTTGTCAAAAATAAGTTTATAACAAATGGTTTCAGAGAAAATGTCCCGATCTTGTCAGGTTCAACAGTGTTCCACTGATCTTTTATGCACATTTACAACCATGTCCAGTCTTGTTACAGTTACTACCAAACACCTTGTTGTTCACACAAGTGTGCCGCACAAGTCCTATAAAGTGAAGCTAAAATGTTTCGATCGCCCACATGTGGCTGGACCCAGTATAGCATGTAATGGAATGGGACGTGAGACAAACTAAACAATCAATTTACACTTCAAATAAATAATTTCTGTCATTTTAGGCAGTTTTTATCACACTGATGTAATTTTAAGTGTTTGTTTTTTAAATATATTTGGTTTTAGTTAGTAAAAGCTATAAAAACTGGGGTGTGACGTCATGGTTGACAGCTAAGATTGATAGCTTCTCTGAGTGAAGGAGTCACTGAGGCACCAATGAACTTTTTTCAGGATCTTCGGGAGGAGATTGGAGCTTCAACTTTAATTTCTACATGTTCATAATTGTTTATTTCACATTGACATAATGAGTTGTTCTGCATTAAACTGTACTAACCAATTTTGCGGGAGTGTGGGCAGGACCTTGATACTAGTGGTTGACCGATATTGTTTTTTTAAAGGCTGATGCTGATATCTTAGAGAGCAGGGTGACTGATGGCCAATATATAATATACATAATTTATATTTATTTTAATTCATATTTAATAAATTAGAAAGAAAAAAAGGAACTCTTTAAAATGAACATGCTTATACTTTAGATGGCATTTTCTTGATTCATATTACAGTATTTTTCACAAATAATAGTAATTGTTTAAAAATATATTAATAAAAAGGAAGTAAACACTGTAGGCTAACAGGGCACTCAGTAATCTGGTAAATTTGTGCACACTGGTAATCATATTTGTTTTAAATACAGACAATGTAGCACTAATTTTACATATAGCACTGTGTAAATGACATTAATATGACATAGTGGTCAACTGAATATAGCGCAGCATATTTTAAAATCAAGGGTTTAAAGTTTGTCGCGTCTCCAGTGAAGCTGAACTCTCCTGACCGCATTCACTTCGCACAGAGCGACAGTCACACACAGAAACACATTAAAGGTGCAGTGTGCAGTATTTATGAGGATCTATTGACAGAAATGCAATATAATATACATAACTGTGTGTTCACTGTGTTTTTTATACTTTCAGAGTATAAAGACCTTACATAATATACTGTTATGTTTTTATTACCTTAGAATGAGCCATTTCTATCTCCATACACTGTGGGTCCCCTTACAGTGAAATCAGCATTTTGCGCCTTCATGTTTCTACAGTAGCCCTAAAAGGATAAACTGCTCTACAGAGTGCTAGTCACTCTCTGCTCTCTCCGACGACGATATTTTTGCCTTATGTCGGCCCCAGTAGCGTCACTATGCGCTTCGAAAGGGAGGGGTTTAGCGTTTTGTGATTGCAATTCACAGCCTCACCACTAGATGCCGCTAAAATTCACACACTGCACCTTTAATGCAGGCTACAAATGCGCACTTCAAAAGTTCTCACGGCTGGATTCGATTAAATCTGAAAGGATTGTGAAATTAAATGTTTTTTTGGATATTCAGAGATTTGTTTTAACGATATAGATGCATATTAGCTGAATGTTGACGGTAAATGAGAACGTATTATAGCCTATTGTTTGCCTTTCCGTTGCTAATAATATAAAAGCAAACGCAATACTTTTTCGCAAACCGTTTTCTTTCTTTGTTTAACAAGTCTACAGTATATAATATCTTATTAGATATGACTGTTTAACAGAGGCCATAAACTAATGAAGACAGAGAAGAATGTGAGCGCTGCTGTTCTCAGGCACTTTTCAGCACCACCCTTTAAAATGAAAGTCTGACACCCTGTCAAAAGTACCACTTCTAACACATCAGCCAATTAGAAAAACGTATTGGCCGATGCCGATATTTAAAAAATGCCAAATATCAGCAGCGGCCTTGGCGATATATCGGTCAACGACTACTTGATACCGCGGCTCCACTTCATGCTCACTACTGACTCGGGCTCCGAGATGTCAGTGCTACCATTTGGACATTGGCAGCTTCAAATTTCTACAATGATAGAGAGTGAGGGTGCCCATCTTTTTTTTACAGTCTATGGTTCCACAAGAAAACTTATACTATACTAATACTCATACAGAAGAGAGTGAATCTGGACGACAGGCAATGAAAACTCTACTGTTCAGAAGTTTAGGGTCAGTATTTTTATTTATTTTTTTAAGAAATTAATAATTGTAATCATCAAGGATGTAAGAAATTATTAACAATAAAAATTGACAATAATAAAAATGGTTCATGTGAAACTGAAGTAATAGCTGCTGAAAATTCAGCTTTGCAATGTAACAGTTACGTTCAGTTTGGTTTCATTGTCACTGTTCCTGGGGCCTACGCCATGAAGCCTGTTTAGGTGGCTAGCTGGGTATGTTTCAATTTAGTTTGCGCCAACCCTGGGTTTTAGGCACCATGGAAGTGGCTCAGCTCTTAGTGGTGTTCATCACAATAGTAAGTTATGCTCCATGGTTAACCTGCTCTGGGGCAGATTTTGTTCTTGGTATAAGATCTCAAACCAAAATTGGACCAATCAGCTTTAAGCAAAGTGACATATCTCTGATGCAATAAAGTCACTGCCTCAGTTTCTCTTGTTCCAAATCAGAGATCAATACATAGTAAAAGATTTTTAAATACAAAATATATTATTTATATTATTATACCTCTAATCGATTACGAGCCATTTTAGTTTAACAGTTATTATTAAACATTTAGTTTAAATAAACATAATTATATACAGATAATATGTAATTTAAATAAGATTTTGAATCATTAGAAAAAGCTTTAAAAATGACTATATGTGAGCTTACATGTCCGAGTCTCTGTATACCTATATATATATATTATCAGCTATATAAACTTACTTCACAACTTTCACTTGCATGGATATAGCAAGATATGTTCTTCTTGCTGTGTAAATACATTTATGTAATTCTTATTCTTCAATCTATCAATCTTCAGAAGAAGAGAGAAAAGAATCTTGTTGATTCTCTCACGAAAACTGAATCACAGTTTCTCTATATTTCAAGGCATGTTATTGGCTGTTTACTACTTATGTCACACTATCATGTGCACATGCTCCATGAACTCCGGATCAAAGCCTGAGTTGACAGAGAAAGTTGATGATCAGTGTCAGGGAACCAACAAAGCCTGATTGAATTGGTTTGGTTTTGTCAACTTGAAACTAATCCTGTAACCCTGAGTTTGTTCAACTACTATTTAACTCATGGCCTTGAGAAATATATGCCGTTCCCACAACATACGAAGTCGTGGCCATGAGAAAAATATGTTGTTCCCTCAATATGACCTCAAAGCCAAGACTTTACATTGCATAGCCACGACATAAGGATGTCGTTACCTCGACAAAATTATCTTGTGGCCATGACTTTTTATCACTTTTTATCACGAGTTAATATGACATTCCCACAAATTAATATATCATGGCCACAACATATCACATCTCCATGAGTTAATATGTCGTGGCCACGAAAAAACGAAGTGAACCGAACATGTCCCGGTCACCGTAGAAATGACCATATTTATTTACCCAGTTAATTAATCAAAGTGCATTAAAGCAATTGTTCTGTTTTCTGAAATGTTATGCAAATGAGGCATTATCTAATTAAATATACACTTTGCACACATTTCCAGAACATAAATCTAAACATTGAATAAAGCCAAGTTCAAAATTCTTGTTTCAGGTTGTTGACATATTAGAGTTATATGTTTTTACAGAGGGGATTTTGGATATCTCTTTTTATCACTTCATAAATCAGAAACTGTCAACAGCTGGAAAAAAATGTCATAAATCAGGCAAATTAAATATGAACAAACTGCTCAGAATATAGATGGGAATACAACTGGAAAGTTTGGTGTATTTAAGTGCTACTGATTACTGGCTCATCATTTTCAAGAAAATTTCCTTTAAAAATACAGATTTAAATAGACTGTTTAATAAAATAAATATTTAAATGTGTATTTTGTATGTGTTCTTTCCACTAGTTTAAAAGAAGACATGTTATGGAAACAAAATAGCCCGGAATCGAGAGAGAGAGAGAGAGAGAGAGAGAGAGAGAGAGAGAGGAGATAGCACAAGGTAAGAGAGCAGTAGGCCCTGACAGATAAAAGCAGCCCAGAGGAGAGATGTTGATACCCTCCCTAACCTGGACACTACAGCAGATATGTGAACACCACCCTTATACTCTCAGATAACAGCAGGGAGGGGGAAGGCTACAAAATCACTGACAGAAACAACCGCTGCATATGTATCATCCACAACATCCTATATGGGTAATGTGGTTAATAGCTTTAACAATTTTTTGTGAGTGTTGGACCAAAATTGGCAGAAGAAATTCCAGATCAATTGTCATCTGAAGATTGAAATGAAAACTTAATAGAAAGGAATCCTAACTCAATGTTTCTTACAGTGCTGGGGGAAAAAAAAGAAATAATAGATATTGTAAACAAATGTATACGAAAATGTATCCAATAAAGTTGATATGAAAACTGCGAAAAAGGTAATTGAGGGGATCTCAAAACCAATAACATATATCTGTAATCTATCATTTCAAACTGGTAAATTCCCAAACAAAATGAAAATAGCTAAAGTTGTGCCACTACATAAAACTGGGGATAGACACAACTTCACAAATTACAGGCCTATTTCTTTACTTCCACAATTTCCCAAAATTTTATATCAACTTTATTTTTTAAAGAGATTTTCAGCATGCGTTTATGGTTTAAACTGAAGATATACTGTATTAAACATAATGCAGTAATAACACGGCAATATTGTGTGTATTTAACAAACCAATCAATAAATTTGCATAAAATCATGTAATAACTATCAAATATATACAAAAATATAGATGTGAAATATTGCAAACGCAATTGAACTTCATACAAGTTGAACTTCGCACATCTTTGATATTAGAACATGAGGACGTGTTTGGAAAATTTGGAAAACCAACTCAGTTGCTCCCTCCAGTGTACCAGAGTATGTCGATTTACCCTTATTAGCTGATATTTCTGATTATGTTCAAGATGGACACATTTCTGCAATGGTAGAAATGTGTCCATCTTGAACATAATCAGAAATATCAGCTAATAAGGGTAAATCGACATACTCGGGTATGAGTATGACTTTCTCTCCTCTGAGAAAACCTCGATCAGGTGTTTTCAATCTCATCTGAAATGAGCAGTGTTAGGGGTAACGCATTACAAGTAACATGCATTACGCAATCAGATTATGTTTTGATCTAAGGAGTAAAGTAATGGATTACAAGTAACATGCATTATGTAATCTGATTACATTTTGATCTAACAAGTAATGCATTACAAGTAACGTCTCGCTTACGTATGTAACCCTCGTTCCCTGAAGGAAGGAACGGAGACGTACGTTGGAACTGACGGACGAATTGGGGATCATTTTCAGAGACCAATCTACTTCGAGTGTATAAAAACGAGCCAATAATGTTGGCATGCGGTCCACGCACCGCCCCGCAGCGCGGGTATAAATACGGAAGTGGAATACCGCATCCTCGCTTTTCCAACTGAGGAGCCGAAAAAGTGAGTCGGCCCTTCAGCAGAAGCACAGCACAGCACAGAAGCACACCTTCAGGGAACGAGGGTTACATACGTAACCGAGACGTTCCCTTTCAGTCGGTCACGTTCGACGTACGTCAGAACTGACCAACGAATTGGGGATCCCTACCAACACACCAGGAAGGCTGGCCCTTCCAGCGCCCTGCTTGGACTCACTGGTTGCTCCTAGGTTGGAGCAGAAGTCAGGGCACCAAGCAGGGAAGGTCCGTCACAGCAGTTTCTGCAAAACCCACTCAGTGAGACTATTGGATAACGCTGGGAAAGCGTGCCTGTCAGGTAGATGGGACGCTGCGGAGCCACGTCCTCCAGGAGGAGAGGTGGAAACCCATAAGGACTAACCTGTTAGGGGAGTACCATATGGTGGTCTCCGGGATGGGTCCAACCTGATCCCAGGGTGGAGAAAACACCGCCGGAGACGACAGAGCGAGCTCTGTCAAGGGAAAGACACGGGGCTAGCCGAATAGGGTAGCTGGTACCGTGGAGAATACACATATGGGGTTACCATTATGGAACCGCTACATATGGACCCAGCCTACACACACGTTCCACAAGCATACGGTGCAGGCCTAGCGTCAGACGGCCGCAACGTCTGGCACCGGAGGGGTAACGGAGGAGCTCAAAGGGTTAGCCATTTCTGGGGAACACAACTGGAGACAATAGACGCACGTATCCGGCCCAGTGGGCGGGAGTGGCGTTGCAAGCCGACACAAGAGCGGGTACTTCGCGTTTACCGGCCGCTGGAGGCGAGTACACGGGAAGAAACCGGCTCTACACGGAGGCTATAGAATCTAGCGAACGTGTTTGGTGTCGCCCAGCCCGCAGCTCTACAAATATTTGTCAGCGAGGCGCCTTGAGCCAGCGCCCAGGAGGAGGCTACACTCCTAGTGGAGTGAGCTCGCACCCCGAACGGGCAAGGCACGTCTTGGGACTGGTAAGCCAAGACGATAGCATCCACTATCCAGTGGGCTAACCTCTGCTTGGAGACAGCCTTTCCCTTCTGCTGGCCTCCGTAACAGACGAAGAGCTGCTCTGAGGTCCTAAAGCTTTGAGTCCGGTCAACGTAAGCGCGAAGAGCGCGGACGGAACACAACAAAGCTAGGGCTGGGTCTGCCTCCTCCGAAGGCAGTGCTTGTAGGCTCACCACCTGATCCCGGAAGGGAGTGGTGGGAACCTTGGGCACGTATCCGGGCCTGGGTCTCAGGATGACGTGAGAGTTGGCCGGCCAGAATTCTAGGCACGATTCGTTGAGTGAAAGTGCATGCAGGTCCCCTACCCTCTTAATGGATGCCAATGCAGTCAGGAGTACTGTCTTCATAGACAGGATTTTTAACTCTGCAGACTGCAAAGGCTCGAAGGGAGGGCGCTGAAATGCTCTTAGCCAGGGCTAAGTCCCAAGAGGATACAGAGGTTGAACGAGGAGGATTTAGTCTCCTCGCACCTCTGAGGAATCTGACGATTAAGTCGTGCTTACCCAAGGACTTACCTGCTACTACATCGGGGTACACTGCTATTGCGGCGACGTACACATTAAGGGTGGAGGGAGACAGCCTTCGCTCCAACCCTTCTTGTAGGAAGGAAAGCACGACATTAACCGAACACCTTCGGGGGTCTTCCCGACGGGAAGAACACCAGTCAACGAACAGGTTCCAGTTTAGCGTATAGAGGTGCCTCGTAGAGGGGGCTCTAGCAGAAGCGATGGTGTCTGCCACAGCCTGTGGCAGGCCACCTAGAACCTCCGCCATAGTGCCATAGTGTGCCCCGTCCCTGAGAAAAAAGGACCTTCCTCAGGGGAATCGGCCAGGGAGGGGCTGTCGAGAGGAGAGTCAGTTCGGAGAACCAGGTCCGGTTGGGCCAGTAAGGCGCAACTAACAGAACCTGCTCCTCGTCCTCCCTGACCTTGCACAGAGTCTGTGCTAGAAGGCTCACTGGGGGAAACGCATACTTGCGTAGGTCCCGGGGCCAGCTGTGTGCCAGTGCATCCGTGCCGAGGGTCCCCCCGGTCAGGGAATAGTACAACTGGCAATGGGTCGAGTCCAGAGAGGCAAAAAGGTCTACCTGTGCGGCTCCGAAAAGGTCCCATATCACCAGGGATGTGAATGGCCCGAAGTGACCTCAGATGCTTCTGACTCCACAGGAGGAGATGGCGGGCGAGTTGCATCATGCGACGGGAGCGTAGATCACCCTGACGGTTGATGTACGCAACGGCCACAATGCTGTCCGTACGGACCAGCACGTGCTTGCCCTGAAGCGGCTTTTTGAGGCAGCTTAGAGCAAGACGTACTGCTAGCAACTCGAGGCAATTTATGTGCCAATGCAGCTGGGGCCCCGTCCACAGACCCGAGACTTCATGCCCGTTGTACGTGGTCCCCAGCCAGTGGAAGAGGCATCCGTGAAAACCACAGCATGCCTGGACACCTGTTCTAAGGGTACTCCCGCCCGTAGAAATGAAGGGTCCGACCACGGGCTGAAGGTTTGGCGACAGTACGGGGTAACTGGAACCCGGTACTTGCCACTCTGCCATGCCCATCTCGGGACTCGGCCATGAAGCCAGTGCTGAAGCGGTCTCATATGAAGCAATCCGAGCGGCGTTACCGCGGCTGCAGATGCCATATGGCCCAGGAGCCTCTGAAAAAATTTCAGCGGGACCGCCGTCCTGCTCTTGAACGTATTCAAGCAGTTCAACACTGACTGGACTCGCTCCTCTGTGATGCGCGCAGTCTGACTGACCGAGTCCAGCTCCATGCCGAGATAAGAGATCCTCTGTGTGGGACAGAGTTTGCTCTTCTCTCGGTTGACCCGAAGCCCCAGCAGGCTGAGGTGACAGAGCACCAGGTCCCTGTGTTCGCACAACTGTTCCCGAGACTGGGCAAGAATGAGCCAGTCGTCGAGATAGTTGAGAATGCGAACGCCGCGTTCTCTGAGTGGAACAATGGCTGCCTCCGCGACCTTCGTAAAGACGCGAGGCGACAGGGACAGCCCAAAGGGTAAGACCTTGCACTGATATGCCTTCCCCTCGAACGCAAAGTGTAGGAACGGTCTGTGTCGAGGGAGGATAGACACATGAAAGTACGCGTCCTTCAGGTCGATCGCTGCAAACCAATCTCGGGGACGGATGCATTCGAAAATGCGTTTCTGCGTTAACATCCTGAATGGAAGCTTGTGCAGGGCCCGATTCAGGACACGCAGGTCCAAGATTGGCCTAACCCACCCCCTTTTTTGGGTACAATGAAGTAGGTGCTGTAAAACCCTGCCTTCATATCGGCTGGAGGAACCGGCTCGATCGCGCCCTTCGCCAGTAGGACGTCGACCTCGGACCGCAAGATGTGGGCATCGCTGCTCCGCACTGAGGTGAAGAGGATGCCCTTGTACTTGGGAGGCCGGTGCGCAAACTGAATCGCGTAACTGAATCGGGACGGTCTGGGGAGCGCTAGCCAGGATGCGACCCGGAGTGTTGTCTGACCGCTCCAGGGTGGGGCAGTGTGTGGGAGAGAAGGCCCGAGGGCGTCCTCTAGCCGCACACCGCACACTGGCGAGGAGAGGGGAGGCCAGGAGTGGCAAGGCCCGGGGGCGTCGCACATAGCCGGCTCGGCCCTCTTGGAGCCCAGGGAGAAAGGAAACTGCTCTTTTATTGACAATGTGGGTACCGCTGGACTCCGAGGAGTCAGTGGCAGAAAGGTGTTGAACGTCTTGAACGTAGGACACCATCTCCCTCCGAGCAGCTCCGATCATCCCTGGGCTGCCCGTCTCAGGGGGAGGGACTGCGGCCGGCGAAGGGGTGGAGGCAGCAGCTGGTCGCCGGGGGCAGAATGTTTTTAATCGCCTCCGTCTGTTTCTGGGCCACCAAGAACTGCTGGGCAAAGCTCTCGAAAAGGCCAGTCTGGCAGACAGTCTGGCAGCCACAGGTGGTGTTCCTGGACCACCAAAGTGGACATCGCCCGGCGCAGTGATTTTCGTCGCCCAGAGGGCGAGGTCCGTCGCTGTGCGCAGTTCCTGCATAACCCCTAGGTCAGAACTACCCTTGTGCAGTTCCTTTAGCGCTTTGGCCTGGTAGACCTGCAGGAGCGCCATGGCATGCAAAGATGATGCAGCTTCTCCGCAGGCTGTATAAGCCTTGCCTGTTAGACCGGACAAGAACTTACATGCCCGGGAGGGGAGACGCAGGTTAGCCCGCCAGTCCGCAGCGGCCCTGGGACACAGTTGCATCGCCACGGACCGCTCAACTGGGGGAATCGCCACGTAGCCATTAGCTGCGCCACCATCGAGGGTAAGGAGGATGGAGGAGTCGCTAGAACGGTTTCTGGCGCTGTAGGGCGCCGTCCACGATTTTGTGAGCTCCTGATGCACTTCCGGGAAGAATGGAACAGGGGCGGGGCGCTGAGAACCAGCGCGGGCCATCCCGAGAAACCAATCATCCAACCGCGAAGGTTCGGGACACGGTGGAGGGTTCCACTTGAGCCCGACACTTGCGGCGGCCCGGGCAAGCATAGCCGTAAGCTCTGGATCAGATTCGGGCAATGCTACCACACCCGAAGGGGGCAATGCAGCCGGATCCTCATCTCCAGAGCCCATTAGCTCATCCCCCGATGCAGCTATCGAGATCATATCCTCAGCCGGAACCCCGAATGAAACGGCCGGCCCCCCATGGCTAGGGCCGGGCCGCTCTTCCGGAAGCTCTACTGGCGCAGCGGAGGGTGGAGGGGCCCAAGGGGCTTGTTGGCCCGTCGGGGAAGCCCTCACAGTCACCCTCAGGTCTTCACCAAAGGCATCAGCCAAAGTAGCAGCCCTCTGCTTCGCAGCGGGAGGACCACTTGTTCGGGGGATGCGCAATGGGACTCCACCCCTTCTGAGGTATTCGAGCCTAGACCGTAATACTGCGATGGTCATGTTCCCGCAGTGAGAACATGAGTCATTCACGAACGCCGCCTCAGCGTGCTGAATGCCCAAACATGTGAGGCAGCGATCATGACCGTCAACTGGGGACAGAAAACGACGGCATCCAGAAACACACGGTTTGAATGACATCTTGAAAAAGCTCTTTTAGGAAGGGAAATTGCTCTTTTAGTAGTGCTGAAGCACTCTGGGAGATGGCCTTGGCTCACAGCGGTCCGGAAGTGCAAGCCCGCGTGTGAGCACTCAGTAAAGGAAACGCCCAGCCAACCAGCAAAACAAAAGAGAGGTTGCAGCGGCCACTCGCTGACTCGCGCCGTCACACCAGCACCCGGTAAGTGAGCGATCCTCTTCCAAACTCTGATAAAACAGCTTGGTAGCAAACCGTTCTGCTCCGAAGTTGAAAGTAAGGATGCGGTATTCCACTTCCGTATTTATACCCGCGCTGTGGGGCGGTGCGTGGACCACATGCCAACATTATTGGCTCGTTTTTATACACTCGAAGTAGATTGGTCTCTGAAAATTATCCCCAATTCATCGGTCAGTTCCGACGTACGTCGAACGTGACCAACTGAAAGGGAATCTGCATTACATAATCAGATTTCTTTTTAATGTTACAGGTAAGTAATGAATTACAAGTCACATACATTACGTAATCACATTACTTTTTTGATGTTATTGTTAATGCAAATTACATTCTAATAACACAAATAAATGTATTTACAGTCTAAAAAAGTTACTGCAGATGAAGTATTTTCAAAAACAATAGTCACAGTAATAATATGAATTGTAGCTGAAATATAGCTATTGATGCATGATGTCCACTATAGTGGACAGATGATTAATCAGAATTTTCTTCCAATCTAAATTCAATACTTGGACATTTAAAATGTGATATGACTCATTAGATATTGCTTGATGCTGACATTTTTTTTTTACCTGCAAGAGTCTCCTAGGATAGAAGGAATCGATGGATATTCCGGAGCAACTTGGCATTTCTGACTGGCCATCGGCCATGATTGGTTTGGATGGGGAAAAAATGATATGCAATGGCTTGCCACTTGGTGGCAATGTATAAGATGATGCATAAGGGTCCACTGTAGAGGTTGATGTGCAACTATGCCATCAAAACCCATGCATATGCAATAAAATGCTTTTTGAATAGCTGTCCACTGACATCTATGCATGAAAGGGTTAATTGTTTATTACTTTTTCTAAATCACATTATCAACCTCGACTAGTTAGGTAATTCAAGGATAGACATGAAACGGCTCTTTTAATTCATTTGAATAAATAATATAACACTACATCAATTATTCTTATTAACTGACCAAAGTAAATGTGAAAAGGATACATAAAAACACACATTTTAAAGTTAGACTTTAAATTTTGATGTTAATTCCACTATTATATTATATATAATTGTTCTACAGTCTATACACATTATTTAGTTCAATTACATCAAAAGCAACTATAATTAAATTACAGAAGAAATAAGAGTAATCCCATACTTTACTTTTTCAAGGGAAAAGTAATTAAATTACAGTAACTAATAATTACTAGTTACACCCAACACTGTTCTGGACCACAAATCACTCCACATTCTTTATTGTGCGCTGATATTACCATATCTAAATTACTGTGCGGAGGTTCGGGGTAATACTTATAAATGCAGACTATCATCTGGATTTATATGGCAAAAAAGAGCCATAAGGATAATTCATAATACCGGTTATAGTGATCACACAAATTAATTATTTTTCATTATTATTTCATTATTTTTCATTTTTCAAATCAAAGATATTGAAATTCACTGATCTGGTTCATGTTCAAACAGCACAAATAATGTATAAAGCAAAAACAACCGATTTCCTGGCAATATTCAAGTACGGTTTTTTAATAGAGAAGGGAAGTATAATTTTAGGGGTGAGTCCAACTTGAAACATTTCTGTATCTGTACAACATTAACAAGTTTTTGTATTTCTATATGTGGATTGAATAGATTAAGTTCAGTGCTCAAACATGTCCAAGCATTACTCAGTTCAAAAAGCGGTATAAACATATGGTTTTCACAAGGTAGAGGGAGGAAGAAGGATTTAAATGAAAAATGTATTATTTATGGTGGATATAAGCATATAAATATGTATGTTATTTTTTTTGGCATGTGGAGATAAACAGATAAGATTAAGATGATCGGCCAACCGGATGATTATTAACGAGTAGTGGAGAAGGGGTAGGATTAAATAAGCTTATGCTTCTTCCTACTCCTTTTTGGACATGTATAAGTTAATATTTTTTGTATTTGTTTTTTTTGTCCATTAGCTTATATTGTGTTTTTTTTTTTTACATGTTTGAAATAAAGCCTTTCATTCATTCATTCTAGAGCTGCACAATTTGGAGAAAAAATCTAATTGCGATTATTCTGGTTAAAATTGCAATTTGCGATTATTATTTTTGTGTGTGTGTGTGTGTATATATATATTTTGCTTATGACTAATAATAATTATTATGATTATTATTATTATTCATAATATATAATAATATATATACATAATAATATTTAACAAAATAAGAAATATTACTATTACAATAACATTTTCATTTTTAAAAATAAAAAAAACTGAGTATTTAAGAATAAATATAATAATAATAATTATTATATTTTACAGAAAACTTATTTGACAAAAAACTGCAGGATTACCTGTTAACATGCAGGCAGCCTATGACTAAAAATCACTAGAAATGTCTAAGGATGTAGTTTTTTCATGTATATTTTATAAAATATTATATTATTATTAATATTATTATAAAAATCTGTGATATCAATTTCTTAATGTTCTTCAGGAGGTATGCAAAATCAAGAACGAGTCTGTGTCTTTAATATGAAATATGAGCCTGTACACTGGAGAAAAACATATGGATTGTCATATACATTTATTTAGAGATGTATTATTTTTCCTATTTTTTTTTACCCAAAATAGGATGGAGGGCACTGCTGGGCACTAAACACGCTCATGCTTCATTCATACTGGAGGCCAGAGGGCGCCCTCAAGCAGAAACGCCACATTTGCCTCAGAGAGAAGTAATATAATGACGTTTTCAGGAAATCCCTAATGTGAAGCTAGCGCTGTGTGTAGCGGAATAAAAAGAAGATAGAAACTTTGATTAAACATGAAGACAATAAACAAACGACAAATATATGGTGTATTTGAGTTCTTCATGCCTTCTCGGGTATTTTCATAATAATAAGGCATATTATAATGCAGTGCTAATCGACATAGACTTATTTCAACATATATTTATTTAATTAAAAAAGCCTTTACACTTTCATAATCGCACATAAGCCAAATTGATTAATCGTGCAACCCTATTCATTCATTCATCCATCCATCCATCCATAACACCTTTAAACATATTACAGGGTTGCCTGTCTGCCATGACCAGACGCAATCGACTCAAAAAAATTGGTTGTTAATATCATTATTAAAGTGGATTTGTGCCAGTGATCTCAATATACTATTGTGCCGCTAAGAGCTATTAATATGAATGCTATCAATGAATAAAATGCACACCACTAAATGCTTGCCAAACACTCCTAATGTTCATAAACCTAATTACACACCACAACTATAGAGGACTGAGGTTATTAGCGCACTGTCATTAGACTGTATTTTAGTTTAACAGCCACCTAAACATAACAATTAGCATAATTAAACAAAACCAGTAATCATCCATAATAAGGTGACCAGATTTCTGAAATGGAAACCGGGGACATTTGGTTTTAATACAATTCACCGCATACGCAAAAACCAAAAACAAACAAACAAACAATGAAAACAGTTAATAACCAAATAGCAAGCACTTTAAAACAATATTATAACAAAAACTGTGACGTCTGGTCACCTTGTCCATAAGCACAATCAGCAACAAAGAAACGCCAAATAAACTTGTAGTAACCTGAAATATGCTAGTGGTGTTGAATCTTATTCTGTGACATTCGTTGTTTAAAAATAATCATTAAATCTCAACCAGCTCGGCCATTCATAGGCTACTATGCAGTACATTTTCATGTGTCCACTGTGTGTATCTTTATATACTGGATAAATATCATGCGTTTAGTAGTTTTTTTTAAAAAAAAAATTAATTTTTTTTATCTAGCATTAGCATCACTGTTCTTTGTGTACTTTAAGTAGCTTCCAAAACCACAATGGCGTTAAATGCAGCACTGCCATCTATTGACGTGGATCAGCATGATCGTCTCTGAGTAAATTTTACTGACTAGAAGGTGGTTTACACAATTAATTCCCTCATCTGTCCAACAAAATCAGAAGCAACTTGGGAGTCAGACTACTCTGTATTTCTCTGTCATTTTTGTTGATCTTTCTATCTTCTGGCTTCAAAGCTTTTTTGATTATTTACCATACATTCACTCATTGTCTCTGCTGGTAAAGCACAATAACAAGTGTCTGTACACATTGAAAAAAAATTGGTCAACTGTGGTGAGACTCTGAATCAATGAGAGTGATTGCAAACAAATGGTAGCCTAGTCAAACTGCCAGCCAGGTCACAGAGATTTTAAAGCTACACAGTATCAGCATAACAAGACAAAGTAAAACAAAGTGGAGAGATGTCATAGTGAGTAGTCAATATCTAAGTCAAAGGGCTTCACAAAATTAAAGGTAGGCCTATACACTGAGTTTCACCTCACACATGAAGCGAGTTGACAACAGCTAAAGTTACGTTCGTTACTGTAAGTAAAATTAAACCCTCATGAGTAACATTAAACTGAAGCATTAATTATAGTGTTACACTATAATAAAAATACAGAAATGTGAAGTTGCACTTGACTTCAGTGAAATTGCTATACCTAAAGTAAATAAAATGCAGATATTACATTACAAATTATATTACAAATATAATGCAGAATGATTATCTTAGAAAGAAGATATGCTGTCTCTCGCATCACATAAATTATCAATAGTCTCTCTCGACTGTCTCATTTGGACTCGACCTCTTTGGACTTGGACTCAAACCTTTTTGGACTCGGTCTCAACTAATCCTGGACTTGGACTTGACTACAGCTCTAGAACACATGCTCCCATTTATTAACCTGGGTGAACTTGTTTTGGTTTAGTGAGTCAGTGGTCCTTTGCTGTTGTGTGATGCAGCAGAATGCATTAGCATTTACACTACCAATAAGATGCAAATGGGAAAGAATGTGGTTTAAATACGGCTATAGCACTGAGCTCTTGTGATTGTATAACCCTATGGATGTTAATACCAGGTATAAGTGAAACCTGAGAGACCAAAATATTTATGAGGAGGACAAATACCTAGTGGTGGCAATGAGAGATGAAATCAGGGAGGTCAGAGGTAAGGTCCAAGCTCACTTACTCTCTGCTCCTGGGTAGCCACGAAGGTCTGAAAGCCTGGGGCGACTCCAAAGCCCAGCTCATGTACAAAGGGCGGCTCCGCCTGACTGTGGATCTGCACCCTCACTCCTGCCTCAAATGCTGTCTCTTCTAACATAGAGAAAGAGAGGGAAATTAAAAGATTAGTTGTGCTTCAACAGAGTACAATGGGGTTAATCAAAAGTAGTGTTGAATGAAGACATCTTTAATGCTTTAAAAAGTCACCTAGACCACCCTAAGCTGATTCAGATGGTTTTATTTCCACCACATTAACAGAAAGTTTGGCGCATACAAATTTCTTTGTACCCCTTTTTGTAATGCAGATGAATACAGATTATTCTAAATGAACTACTGCATGTAACTTACTGTTAGTAATTTGCATAATACACACACAAATATCCATATCAGGGTTTTACAGACAATGTCACTTCTACAGGCATTCATTACTCTCTAAAGATGGGCCTCGTCTAAAAGAGTACATGCAGGAAGAACTGAGTAAAAACAAGTGGTCCATTCTCAAAATTATTTAAAACGAAACACACCATTTATTTAGGCCTAGACTATGCATGATAAGTGTTTTTTTTAATGAAAAACAGACCTATTTCATAGCCTTCCTCTGCTTTTCTTTCTTTCAAATGCATTGCCACGACTCACAGGACACACATTTAATACATTCACTGTCATTTTGTTCGATTAGCCGTAATATTGGTTGCGTGAGATATGTTCATTTTTCCCCCACCATCCACATCCTTTCTCAAAGGCCTGGTGAGGAGAGAGGCTTCAGTCATCAGGACCCCCACAGGCTCGCAGGCATCTTAACAGCCATCTATAACAGGAGAGCACAGCCACAAAGACCTTCCACTCACACTCCAGAGGCCAAAGCACTAATGGAAACACACAATGACAGCAGCTGCAACCAGCCTCACACTCACTCGGACCAGTCAATACTTTCAGCGGTGTGTGTTTATGCCTCCCATATTAAACATACCAAAGTGTAGCTTGCCAAATATGATGGGTATTAGTTTCCAGAAGACTCAAAACATTTCAGGGAGACAAGAGGACACAAGTTCATTAGTTCAGTATTCTGCAAAGAAAGAGAGAAAGATGGAGCCGTGACTTTGTTGCTCACACATTGAGCTCACTGCAATCTAAGTGGTGTCCGCAAAATAACATAGGGTTCATATACAATTGAAAAAGCTTTTGGGGCAGACCTGACCTGTTGAAAAGAGATGGTATCCATCCCTCCTGGGGTGGTGCCGCTCTTCTCTCTAGTAATTTGGCACATAGTCTTAAAGCTAAACTTTGACTAACTAGGGCCCAGGTCAGGAAGCAGACGGACTGGCTTACCCGACCGTCTGCTAGCTGTCTGGCGTCACAGAAGTCAGATAAATCCCAGCACATAGAGACTCTTTCACCTAGCTATTATCACATAGAGACTGTGTCTGTTCCACGAATTAGTAAATACAAAAAACCACCAAAACTATTCAACGGTAAAAATTTAATTGATGTCCAACAAATAAACAACAGATATAATACAGATAAACAAATGATAAAGCTCGGGCTGCTGAATATTCAAACCCTTTCCTCTAAAACGCTTATTGTTAATGATATGATTACAGATAATAATCTAGATGTGCTGTGTTTGACAGAAACCTGGCTAAAACCTGACGACTACATTACTTTAAATGAGTCCACCCCACAAGATTATTGTTATAAACACGAGCCGCGTCTGAAAGGTAAAGGGGGAGGTGTTGCTGTAATTTATAATAATATCTTCAGTATTACTCAGAAGTCTAGTTTCAAATATAATTATTTTGAAGTTTTGGTGCTTAACGTAACGTTATGTAGTGAAATTGATAAATCCTGTTTAACATTTGTGTTGGCTACTGTATATAGGCCACCAGGGCACAATACACACTTTATCAGAGAATTTGCTGATTTTTTATCAGAGTTAGTACTGGCTACAGATAAAGTCCTAATTGTTGGTGATTTTATTATCCATGTAGAAAATGAAAAAGACGCATTGGGATTGGCATTTAGAGACATTCTAAACTCTATTGGAGTTAGGCAACATGTATCAGGACCCACTCATCGCCGTAATCATACTCTAGACCTAATATTGTCACATGGAATAAATGTTGATACCGTTGAAATTCTGCAGAAGAGCGATGACATCTCAGATCATTACCTAGTATCATGTATACTTAATTTAGCAAAGGCTGCAAAGCCGTCCCCTCGCTTCAAATATGGCAGGACTATCACTGCTGAGACTAAAGATTTCTTTATAAATAAACTTCCTCATCAGTTTCATCTCCTCAGCATCCCAGATAGCCCAGAGGAACTTGATGTTGCAACAGAAACTATTGACTCTCTCTTTTCCAGAACTTTAGACACAGTTGCTCCTCTGCGCTTAAAGAAGATTAAAGAGAATAGTTCAACGCCGTGGTACAACGAGCACACCTGGGCCCTTAAAACAGCAGCTAGAAAAATGGAGCGCGGCTGGAAGAAAACAAGTTTTTCACATTTCGTGGAAAGAGAGCATGATTTCATACAGAAAGTCCGTAAAAACTGCTAGATCTGCTTATTTCTCAACTCTCTTAGAAGAAAACAAACACAACCCTAGGTATTTTTTTCGATACAGTGGCTAAATTAACCAAAAATAAAGCTTCAACTTCTGATGTCTGCCAACAGCACAGCAGTAATGACTTTATGAACTTCTTTACTTGTAAGATTGATAATATTAGGAAAAAAATTATAACCATGCAGCCGTCTACTACTGTATCACATCAGACAGAGCATTGTAGTGTCACTGAGGAAAAATTACATTCATTCACTGCTATAGGAGAAGAAGAATTGGCTAAACTCGTTAAATCATCTAAATCAACAACATGTATGCTCGACCCTATACCGACTAAACTACTAAAAGAGATGCTTCCAGAGGTCATAGATCCTCTTCTTAATATCATTAATTCATCCTTGACTTTAGGATATGTACCGAAAACTTTTAAGTTGGCTATTATTAAACCACTTATTAAAAAACCGCAACTTGACCCTACAGAATTAGTCAATTACAGGCCAATCTCAAATCTACCCTTTCTGTCAAAAATACTAGAAAAGGCAGTGTCCTCACAATTATGCTCCTTTTTAGAAAAAAATGGTATCTGTGAGGTTTTCCAGTCAGGATTTAGACCACATCATAGTACGGAGACTGCTCTCATTAGAGTTACAAATGATTTACTCTTATCATCCGATCGTGGTTGTATCTCTCTGTTAGTGTTACTCGATCTTAGTGCTGCATTCGATACCATCGACCACAACATTCTTTTGAATAGACTCGAAAATTATGTTGGCATTAGTGGAATTGCATTGGCATGGTTTAAATCATACTTATCTGACCGTTTTCAGTTTGTAGCAGTAAATGAAGAGATGTCACACCGATCACAAGTTCAATATGGAGTACCGCAGGGCTCAGTGCTAGGACCGTTGCTCTTCACCCTGTACATGCTACCACTGGGAGATATCATTAGGAAGCATGGCGTTAGTTTTCATTGTTATGCTGACGATACTCAGCTCTATATTTCTTCACGCCCTGACGAAACTTACCAATTCACAAGATTAACGGAATGCATAGCTGATATAAAAAATTGGATGACTAGTAATTTCCTGCAACTTAATTCAGAAAAAACTGAATTTTTAATTATTGGACAAAAAAACTCCACATGTAGTAACCTAGAATACTGTCTAACACTTGATGGCTGCTCTGTCAAGTCCTCGTCGTCAGTGAGGAACCTGGGTGTGCTCTTTGATACCAATCTCTCATTTGAAAGCCACGTTTCTAGCATCTGTAAAACTGCATTCTACCATCTTAAAAATATATCTAAATTACGGCATATGCTTTCAATGCAAAATGCTGAACAGTTAGTTCATGCGTTCATGACCTCAAGGCTAGATTATTGTAATGCTCTACTGGGTGGTTGCCCTGCTCGCTTAATAAATAAACTGCAGCTGGTCCAAAACGCAGCAGCTCGAGTTCTTACTAGAACCAGGAAGTATTACCATATTAGCCCGGTTCTGTCAACACTGCACTGGCTCCCTATTAAACATTGCATACATTTTAAAATCTTGCTAATTACTTACAAATCACTAAATGGTTTAGCTCCCCAGTACTTGAGTGAGCTCTTAACGCATTATACTCCATCACGTCTATTGCGGTCTCAAAACTCTGGCCAGTTGATAATACCTAGAATATCAAAATCAACTGCAGGCGGTCGATCCTTTTCTTATTTAGCACCCAAACTCTGGAACAGCCTTCCTAGCATTGTTCGGGAAGCAGGCACACTCTGTCAGTTTAAATCTAGACTAAAAACACATCTCTTTACTATGGCATACACATAAAACATTTTTAATTTATATTTTATTCAAATTGTTAGGCTGCATTAACTAGGTCAGCCGGAACCGGGAACACTTCCCATAACACCTGATGTACTCGTTACATCATAAGAGGAATGGCATCTACGCTAATGTTAGTCTCTCTGTTTATCCCGAGGTTTACTGCAGTTAGCCGGATCCGGGCCGGATCCAGATCAGATGGTGGACCAGCGCCAACGCATCCCTGAAGTGTCTGCAGAGACCGTGTCAATTAGTCTACCCTCTGAAACTGCTCATCGACATGGCATCCTCAATGGATCCATCTCCGGAATATTCCTATTTAATAATTGTTTAATCGAAACGCCATCCTCAATAAACCCGGCGTGATGCCTCCGATCTTTCGAATAATCCGATCTAATATTACTTCTGACCTATAAGGCTGCCAAAATAATAAACATACACAGTTTGTTAATTGGCCAGAGGAGAACTGGCACCCCGACTGAGCCTGGTTTCTCCCAAGGTTTATTTTTCTCCATTAGGACACCTGATGGAGTTTTGGTTCCTTGCCACTGTCGCCTCTGGCTTGCTCAGTTGGGGACACTAAATTTTCAAATAAATATCCAAATAAATGTAATTACTAAACAAAATTATCTATATCAACTACATTACTTGAATATATATGATAATTAAAATGAGCTAATGACATCACCGTTTTCTCCAGAGCGGCTGTACAGCCGAATCAAATTCTGTTCATTATTTTCCTGTTTAACACTGTGAAGCTGCTTTGAAACAATCTGCATTGTAAAAAGCGCTATATAAATAAAGTTGACTTGACTTGACTTGAGCTGCAGTGCTTATGTGGGTGATGTGTTTGATTCCAGCTTGCAACATTTCTTGATTTTTTCCCTTTCTGTCTTCCAATCATTTTCGGTCATCTACAATAACTCTACAATAAAAATAAAAAGACAAAATAGGAAATGGGAATCGAAAACTGGTTCATTTTAATTAAATGATTAATGATGTTCCATTTGTGGAAGGAAAGCTATACTAAAATAGTATGTGGTGGTGCTGCTACTGCATCTACTATGCCATGACATAAGAAATTATTTTTAGCTCAGTTGTGTTCTTGTGTCCCTAAATGTGATGAAAGAAAGACCCTTCCAGCACAGAAAGGAAGAGTGCTATGAAATACTACCAAACCAATGAACTGACAACACTCATTGGTTAAATGGCACTGTACTGAATGCAAGACAAATACAATGTAGTCTAAATTGATTTTAAGTCATTTCTTTAGCATTTATGACTTTGGGAGAATTTTATGGTGTCATTTTTGTTCAATTTGGCAGCTGTGATTTGTCATACAATGAAGCGTCATTGTAATGAAATGAGCTGTATGAAGATTCTTCAAAATCCCTCATTTTGTGTTTCACGAAAAAATTAAAGGTTCGGTCATATTAGCGGAATTTCAGTGGTCAACGTGGTGAATGCAAGTGACCAACTTGAATCTGTTGGGAAATCTGCATGTGGAAATCTTTTGCTCTCATGCGAAATACCTGATTGTGTGAATTTCTATTGAAATGACTGGATTTCACCTGCTGAAAATTGGTAAATGACCACATTTTAAGGGTCTGTGACCACATGAATAACAATAAATGATGAAATCCTTTTATTTTGATGAACTTCTTTTGAAATGCACATTGTGTTTGTGAAGATAATTTGTGTTTCCTCCCAGGTACTAAAACAATCATTAACAGGCTCATTAAGGATTCAGAACCAGAATCATTCATTTTTCAACCCAAATAGTCAATGACATCAGATTCAGATCTTTGTGATGAAACCCTCATTATAGACTGTATTTGGTTGTGAAGAAGGCTTCAGTTTTTCACCATTTATCATTACATTCGTCATCAGTATCTCAGTAATGAGGTGTGTGTGTGTGTGTGTGAGAGATGTAAGAAAGAATGTATTGTGTGTCTCTGCAGGTTAATGATGAGATGTGAATGTTTGCTGTTAGGATGGTGAATAATTTCTTTGTATGTTGAAAGTATTGTGATGCCAATTTATTGTTTGCTCCAGATAACAATCTGTCACTGCAAATTAAAGCCTTTGAGTATAGAGAAACAGAATAAAGAGAGAAACACAAACATGAAAAAGGACAGGAACTGGAGGCTCAGTAACTGGCTGCTGTTGTAGACGTTGTGAAAAATGGCATTCTAGATGTGAAACTCAAAAACTTACCGGTGGCATTTAATGCAAGCTGTGAAAAAATGCGTAGTTTGTATTATGTAAAGTGTCATGTAATTATTATTGCATAAAAAGGGCATCGTAATTGCAGTGCTGTTTAGATGTGTATGTGTTGTATGTGTTTCCTTTTATGTTGAGTCTAATATATACACACACACACGTCTGGTTCGCTATCTTTGTGGGGACCTACCATCACACAAAACTTTCTGCATTTTTACAGTTTAAAAAAAACTTGTTCTGTATGAGACAATAAGCGTGTTTCCTCATGGGGACCTCAATTAGAGTCCCCATGAGTCAGTGTACATTCAGGTTAAAGTCCCCACCTGGATAGAAAAACACACACACACACAGAGAGACATTCATATTTTCATGCTTTTCATGCTCATAATATCCTGCAATTCTATCCTTGAGAATTAAACGTCTGTACTGTACATATGTTAATGGCTTTACTCACTTTTCTTTACTGGCTGATTCATACACTACCGTTCAAAGGTTTGGGGTCGGTAAGATTTTTAATGCATTTTTAGGCTCATCAAGGTTGCATTTGAAAATATTGTGAAATATTAGTAAATTTAAGTAGTATTCAATTTGAATATATTTTAAAATGTGATTTTATCACAGCATCATTACTCCAGTCTTCAGTGTCAAATGATCCTTCAGAAATCATTCTGATATGATAAATTGATGCTCAATAAACATTTCTTATTATTATCAATGTTGAAAACAGTTGTGCTGCTTAATATCTTTGTGGAAACTATGATAAAAAAATTTTCCTGGAATCTTTGATGAATGTAAAGTTGAATAATTTGTACTATGCCCTTGTACAAAAGGTTCTTTATAGTGGAAAAAGGTTATTTTGATCATTAAAATATTCTTCATACTAAGAAAAAAAAAAGTTCACTGAGCTGTTCACTGAAAGTTTTTTTGGGGGAACCAAAAATATTTTTTTCTATGGCATCACTTCGAAAACTCCCTTTTGGAATCTTTATTTTTAAGAGTGTAGTTCAGCTTAGATTTGTGCTGTGCTGTGGATTTACAGTAAACCTTTTTTACTGTATTAGGAAGGGATGCTGAGGGAAATATATAAGTCTTGTTATATAACTTGACAGAGAAGTGCAAAGTCCTGTGGTTTGTAAATCAGGTCACCAATTATTGGGCTGTAGTTCAGGTGTGACAGAAGTGCTTTGTTCACTTTCCTATTGCTCATCCACAGCTCGCTCACTGTTGCAGTGACGTCACAAATTAAAATACAACCAAATGTGTCCCATTAGTGATATACATATCCTGACAGACAGTTGCACTTTTCTTTTGGTTGTAAAAAAAGTCAGGGTTTGAACTACAAACCTCTCACAGTAAAAAGAAAATAAAATCCTTGAGATCCTTGGAAGTGGGCTGACCTCCCCAAAACTAAAACAACCCATGCAATTGCTGCTCCCTGTAATTAATGAACAGTACCCTGTCCTCATAAATACTCTTGAAATGCACATTGGCTATTTTATTTCATAGATGCGCATGCGAGCACACCTACTGGCTCAATGATTCGGTCAAAGTGGTTAACAGCCCGCTGACTCATTGAGTCAGATAATCCTTTAATTGAATACTCTGGAATAAACGTATTCACAATACCAAATTTATTTATTTATTGTATTTGTGTGTGTGTGTTAAGATAAATCAGTGAGATAAACCAAAAATCTTCAGACATGCCTTTAGCAGACAGATGAGAACTCAAAACCATATGCTTTTGAAGTCTATCTCTTTGCATCTTTTCTCTTCCACCTGACACTTTAGAGATTACAGATGAAAGACTGGTCATTATGAGGGGGTGAGGGAGAATGAGGTGGAGAGAGAGAGAGAGAGAGAGAGAGAGAGAGAAAAGCAAAGCCAACAACACCTATTTGGAGAGACTCATCTTTGTCCTCACTTTGAGCAATCTATGACACACCAGCTTTATTTTTTTCATTTGTGATTTTTCCTGTGCCTCTTCTAACAAGACACATGAAGTATTATCAGTTTGTTCCCTGCTTCTATATTGCAGCGATAAATATATTTGCACATGACCAAACAACTGTTGGTTAAAAATTACTATCAACTCCAGTTTGGGCTCCTCAGCTCAATAATTAAGCAAGCTGGTTTAATTAAAGTTTTGAAACGGGGAAAAAAAAAAACATCTAATATTTGCCATGTGAAATGTAATATCTTTACTGATTTACAGATTGAGGCTGTTGATTCCAGATTTAGTAATCACCCGCCAAAACCTGCCAGCGTTTCCACAGCTACAAAGTGGAAAAACAACACATGCTGAGCAGAATGCATAAATATCCAGCTTGAGAGTGCAAGCATGAAGGACAGAACGAGAGTGTAAAGAAAGATTTAGTGGTCTCCTCCTAAACTCTGTTCATAAGACCAGCTATATTACATACTGTAGTACAAAGACATTCACCTTAAAACACATACACACATCAGAGTTGAGTAAAGTTCAGAAATTTAAATGGGTTCCTTTTCAGTTAATGAGTTTGAATTTGAATTGATTTGAGTCCCACAGGATGTTAAATTGGAACTTGAAGAGGAATGTACTAAATTAAAAGAAATTTAAAACAGATATAAACAGAGGAAATTCAGTAACACTTTAAAAGGGATAGTTGACCCAAAAATCAAACCAAACAGTTGATGGACCCCATAGTATGAGAAACACAAATACTGAAAGTCAATGGGGCCCATCAACTGTTAGGTTACAGACATTCTTCAAAATATCCCTTTAAAGCCTTTGTATAAGGCATTATGAAGGTATTCATAATGTAGTTAATGCATTATATATTTTCATAAATAATTGTAACCAAAGTTATAATACTTTATAATGTTTGCAGATTCCTTGTTACTATGTGTAAAGTTGTAGCAATCCAGAAGATCAAGGAGGATGACAAATAAACTGACCTTTAATGACTGAAGGGAAACCAAGCACTACACACTCTAACACAACATTAATACTAGACAAAGAACTAAAGAAAACCAAGGGCTTACATACACAAGGGAAGCTAACCAACAGAACAGGGAACAGGTGTGAACTAATTAGAAACTAACTATAATGGTGGGAAAATGAGAACAAAGGTTGTTTGTCATGTGTTTTAATGCATTATACTTTCTAAAAGGTGTAACATAAGTGTTACAATTATTATAACTGTGGATAAAATTATTCATGAGACCATACTATGACAATTTCAGAATCAACCAACCTAATATCAGTCATATGATAAAAAAAATAAAAAAAACGTAAACAACGCATTAACAGTTAATTTAACATAGAATAAACATAACTCAGAGACTTTCATTGAATGCAAAATTAGTAATAGTTTATATTTAGTTATTTCAATCAAAGTATAGCAACAGTCATTTTATTTCATTCCAACCTTTTAACCATGTCAATTCACACCATATCAAAATAACAAAAACAATCATATTATGTGTAAACGTAGTTCAAAGCATATCAAAGTTCATGGGTGAAGTGTAAGTGTAATGGGTTGAATAAAGTCTTATCTGAAATTCCATTAAAGGTCCCAAAATGTCTGGAATATCCTTCAGCATAATGGTAAGACAGAACCCATATACCTGTAGCATGCAAGTTAAAATTTCATGGACGATCCATTTACAGTGACAGTCGGGTTGGAGATTGAAGAGCTTTAGTAGTAGGAAGACAATTATGAAACGGTTTCCACAACCTCCACATCACAAACCAATAACCTCTAACCATCACAAAAAAGTCCTTCTTTAACAATCAAAAGAGACCAGTCTTTATAAAACAGTCCAAATAATACATTTTAAACACTTCCACACAAAATTCAAGACATGTGTTAAACAAGCCTTTCAAACAAAGATATCATCACTTACTTTCCATTGAGCATAAAACACATATCTCAACAAGGACTTCTAAACTGAGCACCTGGCTAGGACATGCTTCAAGCTCTGCATGCTGCACTAACTTCTTCTACAACTTGCCATGACTTATACAGAATTATTGCACTCCAGCGCTTGAACTGTTATAACACAATGAATTAGAAGGCACAATACAAAGCATGCATAATGCATTAAAAAATACTTATATATAAAGGCTTAAAGTGTTAGAGGAATTTCATCACCCCAAAACATTTTACATCAAAACATAACTGATTGCATCGTTAATTACTAATTATGCATATTTATTCCTTGATATATAGAAAACATGTTTTCTCAACTTTCTCTCAACTAAGCTCAATTATGAAAAACTTTTCCGCAGATTTTTCCACAAATGTTTCTATGAAGCACCACAAAATGTTTGTTTTCAGATGACTTTATATTAAAAAAATGTAACATATTGAATATGTAATTGATAGACACTCATATCTCATATCAATTAATTGATACTCAATTGATATGAGTAAATTAGAGTATTCTGGGACATTAAGTGCTCTCCAACCATAGTCGATAAAATGGGGGTTAATTTATTAAATATAATGAAATATATAAATGTAATACCAAATTCCTACAGGTGACAATTTAAGTATTGATTACTATAATAATATAGTGCTTCTGGAAACACCCCCATATGTTTGGAGTATAAAGAAATGTTTATGGGGGAAATTATTCAGAGAGAAATTAAATTATTATTATTATTATTATTATTAAAACCTACAATTGCAGCAGATTTTGACTTTCATTTTGACTTTATTAATTCAATTCAATGTGAATTATAATGGCATCCTATGCACTACAGATTTAATTTGTATTCACAAATCACTTTTAAATGGTGCACAAACCTGACAAACAAACCCAAATCCTGGCTAAAAAAAAGAAAAAAAAGCATAAACAAGAATTTACATAAAAGAAAGAAACATGGAGACAAACATAAAAAAAGTATTTCGATAAAGCTGGAACATTTCAAGGCACTGTGCATTCTGAATCAAAAGCATCATCTGAGAAAAATAGAGCATACAGATCCAGAGATATTCAGGTAATTAAACCAATTTATACCATGGCAATTCACACATGCAAAGTTTTTCTCATTCTCTCAATTCATTGAAAGTAATGTTATCTTACAGCGCTCCTATTTTACTTCAGAATTCAAGATAAAAAGAACAAAAAATTAACCAGTGACAATATTTTTTTATCCATCCAGTCAAATTTTATGCTGGAAACATCAATGACAGCTTTAGCTTGTCCAAACTGGCAAGTGAAAATGGAAGGCCTATTAGCGAGATAATCTATGGCTAAGCATGCATTAAATGCTCCATGTCGGGTAATTTTATTGCACACTTAGTCATGGACTATCCTTTACATATAGTATAAGATATAAGGTCAATATGTTCATCTTCCAGGAAAGACAAATTACTTCAGAATCCAAGATAACAAGGAGAGATAATTAAAGTACTTTTATTCAATATAAAGGCACTCATTTAGAAGAATGTCACAAACATGAAGAGGGAGAAGTGAAATGAGAAGAAGGAATGCAAAACATACCGAAACAAAAAAAGCAAAGTAGCAATCTTTTGACTGGATTTATAGTACTACTGAGCTTTACCACTGCATCCAAAAAAACAAAAAAACAAAAACAATAAACACATAAATATTCCCATTCAAGCACACCGAATATTGCTCTACATAATATATTGTTTATCTCCCCATTTCTTCTTTCAAAGTGAATAAGTTCTTCATCACTCTGCATTCATCAGAGTTGGAAACCGGTAGACAGAATGACGGATTGGCTGCACATTTATTCAGTGAGGCTCAGGGATCGCTCTCCATGTCTTAAATTTGAAAAAGATGATGGCAAGTTATCACTGGCTCTTTCTCTGCTTCAGACATGTCATCTTCCTTGTGCATCGTGCCAACATTTTTCAGAGAAACGTAGCACATTTATAATATTACATATGCAAGCGCACACTTCCTCTTCACCTCTTCCATTTCCAATTTCTCCATCTCTTTCCCCATGGCCCTCAAAAAACTGAGTGTTAGAGGTAGAATGGATGTAGACAGATGACTTTCTGATCATGAAATGCAGAAAGTAAACAATACATCAATCTTCTCCCTTCCAACGGGAACATGAGGAATCCCAGCCACTGTACAGAATTCCTCAAATATCCTCTTAAGCTGTGGTTCCCCTAGTAAAATATACTGTATTTGAAATAAATAAATTGTATGCTGAGTATACTACAAATACATTTACATATTTATGTACTTAATATAAATACCCTGTATACTTAAAGTCTGCTAAATTGGAATAACTAATATTGTACTTAATGCACTTTAGTTATTCAGAAATAGTGCCAAGGTCCAACTAAATATATTTTAAGTATTTTTTTATTGTGCTATAGTGGAACTATTGCAAGTATACTTAACTTCAGGTACACTTTAAATATCTTGCATTAAAAGACTATTACACAGAGATCATGCTATTATTGCTAATAGTGATATTAAACACATTTTAGGCTTAATATTAAGGAATGTGCATTGTGCAATAAAGAAGTACTCCAAATAAAGTTTAATTAAAATATTTATATTAGTAGGTCTCAAGCAGTATGTTAGTAAATATGTTAACTTGTAGTATACTTAGTATAAAATACATTTATTTTAAATACATTTTGGTATAGTTTTTTTTTTCTTTCACTAGGGTCTCCTTTAAAACTAGAACAAAATATTTCATTAAAAAAAACAACTTTTTGTCAGTAAACCTATACTGTTCTGTTATGTTCTGTACAAAGAACATTTTGATTACAGAAAATGACTTTTATCCAAATGTCATAAAGTAAATTAATGAATAACAAATGAACTGCTTTGCCGGAAACAATATCAAAGGATAAGTTAATCCAAAAATGAAAATGCATTTACTCAATATGGAACACAACAGAAGATGGATGTGAGATGAGAGGATAGTAGCTGTCAAGCTCCAAAAAGCATAAAATAATCATAAAAGTAGTCCAAATGAGGAATATTCAGAGTCTTCTGAAACCACATGATAGCTTTGTGTGAGGAACTGACTAAATCATTATTCACTGAACATCTTCATACAATTCAAATTTGGTGTTTCCATCCACCTATTTTTATGCACATGTTGGGATATCGCAAAATTATATTGCGATAACCACTGGATGGAAACGCCAAGATGCGCATTAATTCTAAAAATGTGCATTAAAAAAATGCTCAGTTGAATCAGATAAATTGTTTATCCAATAACAAAGCATGCACATAAACTAAGATGGAAACACATTTACCAAATAAATTCCTCAATGAGAATAAAAAAAATCATCTGACTTAACTGGACAAACCAGCGTACCAGTCTTGTTGCAAAGCATCTGAAATGCCTGAACAAAGTCTGTCGTCAAAGGTTCCGTAAAATTACCTGCCAGAACTGTCTTACACGACTGTGTTCCCAAACAGCAGGCATCCGAAATGCGTTTACTGTGTTTTGTCTGCACACTCTGAGGTGCAAATAATTTATCCTATACGAAAATTATTATAATTGGCTTCTCCTACTGCAGCAGCTTCCATTTTTCTTATTGATATTTGACGGCAGTTTGTCAAGAAGTGACGATTTTCTTCTCTTCAGCTCACTAGGTGGAAATTCGTACTCACAAATGTTTCATGCGATATTCCCATTTTGCGCATAATTTCAATTCACAACTTAAGATGGAAACATACCTAATGATACACATAAATAAGAGCAGTGCAGTTCAGTGAGCACACTGGACACCATATAAGGAGAAACGAGGAGGAGCAAACAAACTGTGCGAGAATTCAACATTCACTCATACAAAGGGACTCTGCCCTAATACGCTCAAAAAATTTATTCTAGCTGTTTGCTCAGTTTATTTAAATTATAATTGCCATTTGCAGTAAATTTTATCATGTTAAATGAAATAAAGTTTGTAAAATGTTAAACCTAAACCATTTGTGTTGGGACTACATGAACCATTTCTGTTGCACTGACTGAAACCGGGCAGTGGATTTCTAGTTCCCAGCATGCATTGCATAGGGATGGGTCAGAAGAGTAAATGTTGAAATGAAGTGCTGTTTAATGTGTTTTTTAGTAAATGGAAAGACCTGTTAAAGTTTGATGTTATATTTGACAGTTATATTTGACATTTAAAAGTTGTGTTATTTTGTGTTGATTTTTGAGGTTAACATTAAGCTGTATAGACCTTGTGGTTAGGCTGTGGGTGCAATGTGAAACAACTATATGCTGTTCTCAATGAGTTGTAACTGTGCTAATGCCACTGATGAAAAGTTTTTCACTTGATCATTACTTGCATGCTACAAATGTTACACTTAGCATGTGAACAAGTGTTGCGTTGACAGTTCCCACAGTCTACATTTGGTCATCAGTTTTACCCCTCTCTATCCTACATTATAAAGTAGGAATGACAAAAATTTGTTTAGTAGTCTTGACTAAATGAATTTAAGTTCATATAACAAGATTACAACAAATAATTTCAAATCAATTTGAATTTGTTTGGAAAATGTAATTCAATTTCGTGGAAAAGTTTTCCTTAATTTTATTAAATTTGTTCAACAGCTTATTTTTTTGAGTGTAGCTGATCTGAATTTTAGAAGATATATTATCCATATCCTTCACAGCGATGAGAATGAAAAGTAAATCTAAAGGATATCTATCAGCCCAGGAGCAGTGATGACGCCATGGTACAATTTGTGCCATTGCTTAAAGGGCACTCTTTCAAAACAGCTGATGAAATGTATAGTCATTACGCTCTGATTCCTATTGTTCATCGTTGGAAAAAGTATGTCGATAATTCTCTGAATAAATTTGAATTTAGCCTCAGCTAAACTTGTAACCTTTTAAATGCTAATTAATCTTTTGCTGGGAATTCTCAATGCCGCTCTCTTAATCCTAAATGCTTTCATCTCCTCTGAAATTTTGTACACACTACAAGGAAATCTGTGCTTTGCTTGGGTGTCACAATGCTAATCAAAAAAGTGAAGTTTTGTGTACTACTGTTCAGAGAAGTGTAGCCACATCAGCTCAGTTCAACAGGATGCAAGAACTTATTTTTGATAATGAATCCCACTGGATTTGTCTGCATCATTACAGCATCACAGCTGTTCTTCAAGGTGTGTGTCTCTTGCAAATATTTACTGTGTCCCTGGGGATGGAATCACACTGAAAGTGCTGACAAAATCTTGCCCTAATCAGACACCTGTAAGACAATCTTACAGTTTCTCCTGCAAATGAGGAGAGATGTTTAACAAGGGAGAGCTCTGGGAAAGCTCAAGTGTACATAGTGTGATCAGGGTTGACTGCGTTTGTGTGTGTGTGTGTGTGTGTGTGTACCTGTTTCTCCCCACACAGGCAGGTATTCATCTTGCTGGATGTCCAACATGATTTCCAGGCCGTTGCCTGTCCCTCCTTTCATTGTAGTCCTTAAAGTCTTCCCCTCCTCAGCAGCGTTAAACATGTAACACTTCCCATAACGTGTAAACACCTGGAAAGAGAAAGAGAGAAAGCTGACTTCACAGATTTTTTTTAATTCATTTATTCGTATCATGCTGTGGATTGCCAATAATACAATAATACAATAATACGTCATTTTGCATGTGTATAAATACTATGAAATGCATGAAAGCTTTGCAGGCAAATTGGCCAGAGAGTTTAAAACCATTAATGTGAAGCTTGTATACTTTTTAAACTTACATGAATAATTTAGTATTAAAAATAGGCATTTATTGAGCTGTAAAGCTGTCTGAATCATCCTCCGGAGATGGGAATACTCTCTAGGTGGATGAACTTCTGGTTATAAGATATTGATGTAATTCCTGTGCGGAGTTTGCAGAATGCATGCAGCTCCACATAAACAGTGGTTTACATTTCACATACAATATTTACATCGTGTCCTTAATTTGCCCTCCTGGTATTTCTCACACAGATACCAAACTAAGAGGATTTACTTTTTTTAACTGGTCATGACTTGTTAAAAATATATAACCCATAACTATTATTAATATATCAGGCTAGTTGTCACAAGTGTCAGTAATTATCAAGGTTTGAGTCTGTGTTCAATTGATATTTTTGTAATTTCTTTGTTTACTTTTTAAAAGGTTTGACGTTTGCATATTAAAACAAGTATTTGCAGGGCTGCAAATTATAGGCTTCATTATTTACAGGCCTTATAGGCTGCCATTAGTATTGTATGTAGCACAATGTGTTTCCCTGTGGTAATTGGCAGTATACCACAAATGCAGTACAAAGAAATTAGTTTGAAATAACCCAAAATATTCCTTTAGAATTCTACCATTTTTTTTTTTATTGTATTATACTGTGTCATGCGCTCATCCTTATGCTGTTCCTAACCTGTATGTCTTGCTTTCTTCTGTGAAATACAAAGGAAGACATTTTGAAGACTGTGCTGGCTACTTTCTTTTTTTTCATGCAGTTAAAATGAATGGGAAGCTGTCATGCTTTCAAAAGGATGCAAAAGCACCATAAAAGTATTATAAAAGTGGTCCAGGCAATTATATTCTTTTGAAATCATGTGATAATAGCTTTATGGAAGGAACAGGTTGAAATGTAAGTCATTAATGACTAATAATCTTAGGGTTTATGTAGATCTACTTCCTGGGGACACAAAATTTTCAAATAAATATCCAAATAAATTTAATTACTAAACTAAATTATATCAACTACATTACTTGAATATATATGATAATTGAAATGAGCTGATGACATCACCGTTTTCTCCAGAGCGGCTGTACAGCCGAATCAAATTCTGTTCATTATTTTCCTGTTTAACACTGTGAAGCTGCTTTGAATCAATCTGCATTGTAAAAAGCGCTATATAAATAAAGTTGACTTGACTTGACTTGATCTAAAGAAAATCAGTTAAAAAAATCTACAAAAAAAAACAAAAAACTGCTCTACTGAAAGTCTTTTACAAAGCTGTCATGTGGCTTCAGAAGACTTGGAATACTGTGCACAGGTCACGTGGACTACTTTCATGCTGCTTTAATGCATTGTAACTGCAAGAGCAGCATTATCCTTTTGTGTAACACAGAAGAAAGAAAGTCTACAGGTTTGGAAGGACATTGTGAATTTTTGGCAGATAAACCACCCCTTTAACATAATTCAGCTACAAGCCATTTGTAAAATGGGGTTTCAGACTTGTATTTCTTGTCTGGTTTGTTTGAGGAACAGGATTAGAAGTGTGCAACATCTTTATCCTAAGATATGCCTTTTGGCTCACCCTTAGGTTATTAGAGAAAATACTGTGAGTCTGCGAGCAGTATACATAACATCTGATTCCAGAATGCAAAGCGTATCTCTCTGTCACCCTTCAGAGCCCTTTCACATTATAGCCCTTGACGAAAGAGCGATAGAACAACCCCAACACAGCAAATTTCCCAGTGTTAAATTAACACTGCTCAGTGTTTATATAATCCACACTCAGAGTGTTATAAGTAACGTCTCGGTTACGTATGTAACCCTCGTTCCCTGAGGAGGGAACGGAGACGTAACGTCAGTGACTGACGAATGGGGGTTTCGCCTAGAAGCCTATCATCTTCGAGATCTTAGAAAACGCCCATTGGCAGGCCAATGCCATGGGCATGCGGAATTTGCATAGCATAGCTCCGCCCCACAGCGTGGGTATATAAGGAAGTATGCTGGCAACATCGCATTATGTTTACCTGCTGAGGAGCCAAGAATGAACTCCCGGCCGTTTCAGCGGTACAGCAGATGTGGCAGAGGGATGTTACGTCTCCGTTCCGTCCTCAGGGAACGAGGGTTACATACGTAACCGAGACGTTCCCTTTCGTTCAGTCACTCCGAGTAACGTCAGTGACTGACAAATGGGGGTCCCAATTCAATCACGCCACTCGGCTGTCATCCAGTGCCCTGCGTAAGTGTGAGCTCCCTGTCGTAAGCTAGTACGGATGAAGGACTCCAACTTAGCACAGGAATACCAAGGTACACTGGGAAGCATATTCCAGGTGGAAGTATGCGCCAAAGTGCCTACCCATAGGGAGGACTTAAGGAGACACATATGACCCGCGAGGGGCTGCATATGGGGGAACTCTGGGGTAACCAGCCGAAGGTGGAAAATTTTGCCCCCAGGGGAGGCAAGGGCTTGCCGAGGGAAATACACATGCTCGGAGAGGCTTACAGTGGAAATACACATGTGGGGGTCGCCCAAAGGGGGAACCATGCACATGGTGGCACCTAGCCTGACACGAGGGCCTGAGCGAGTGGGCAGACGCACTGGTGTCGGCATCGACAGTGCTGGAGGAACTCAAGGTTTCGGGGAAACTACCTGAGGAAAATATCGCATGTATCCCGTCCGTGGAGAGGAATGGCGAGCAAGTGAAGACACCTGAGCCTAGCCCATTACCGGCCACTTGTAGAGGCGAGTACATGAGAGGACACTGGCTCCACTCGGAGATTATAGAATCTGGCGAATGTGTTGGGTGTCGCCCAGCCTGCAGCTCTGCAGATGTCTGACAGCGAGGCGCCATGCGCTAGAGCCCAAGAGGAGGCCACACTCCAGGTGGAGTGTGCCCTGACCCCAAGAGGGCATGGGCGCCCCTGCGTCTGGTAAGCCAAGACAATGGCGTCCACTATCCAGTGAGACAACCTTTGCTTGGAGAGAGCCTTTCCCACCATGACAGACAAAGAGCTGGTCTGAGGTCCTGAACACTGCGTTCTGTCTACGTAAGCACGGAGGGCGCGTACTGGACAGAGCAGTGCCAAGGCTGGGTCTGCCTCCTCCTTGCAGGTTCACCCCTGGGGGAACCTTGGGCACATATCCAGGCCGGGGTCTCAGGATCACGTGAGAGTCGGCCGGCCCGAATTCTAGGCACGCTTCGTCAACCGAAAATGCCTGCAGGTCCCCTACCCTCTTGATGGAGGCCAATGCGATCAGGAGTGCTGTCTTTATAGACAGGACTTAAGCTCGACTGATCGCAATGGCTCGAAGGGAGCCCTCTGCAGAGCATCTAAAACTACTGAGAGGTCCCAAGAGGGTACGAGGGGAGAGAGAGGAGGATTCAGTCTCTTCGCTCCCCTCAGGAACCTGATGATCAGGTCGTGCTGACTTACCTGTTTCGTCTCCACAAGGTCATGGTAGGCGGATATCGCGGCCACATACACCTTGAGGGTGGAAGGAGACAGCCTTCGTTCCAACCCTTCTTGGAGGAATGAAAGCACAGACCCGATCGGGCATTTCCAGGGGTCTTCTTGGCGAGAAGAACACCAGGCGTGTCTGGTAGACAAGGCCCTAGCGGAAGTGATGGTAGCCACCACCTGAGGTGGTAGGGTACTCAAACCTACCATGTCCCGTCCAGGAGCCACACATGGAGGTTCCAAAGATCAGGACGCGGGTGCCAGAGGGTGCCCCGTCTCTGAGAAAGGAGGTCCTTCCTCAGAGGTATGGACCAGGGAGGGGCTGTCGCAAGGAGTAAGAGTTCGGAGAACCAGGTCCGGCCGGGCCAATATGGGGCGACCAAAAGGACCTGCTCCTTGTCCTCCCTGATCTTGCACAGAACCTGTGTGAGAAGGCTCACTTGCGGGGGAACGCATATTTGCGGAGGCCCCGCAGCCAGCTGTGCGCCAGAGCATCCGTGCCGAGGGGGCCCTCGGTCAGGGAATAAAACCTGTGCGTCGCCGAACTGTTCCCAAATCAGCTGGACCATCTGGGGATGGAGTCTCCATTCTCCCGGAAGTGGCAGAAGCCGTGAGAGCTCGTCGGCTGCATGGTTCAGGGTTCCTGGGATATGGACAGCACGAAGGGACCTCAGATGCTTCTGACTCCATAAAACAAGATGGCGGGCGAGTTGAGACATACGGCGGGAACGTAGACCACCTTGGCGGTTGATGTACGCTACTGTGGCTGTGTTGTCTGACCGGACTAGTACGTGTTGACCCCTGAGCAACGCTAGGAAGCGGTGCAGGGCGAACCGTACTGCCAGCAACTCGAGGCAATTGACATGCAGGAGGCGCTGGGGTCCTGTCCAGGAGCCCGCGGCAGCATGTCCATTGCACAGCCCCAGGAGCAGCCCCAGGAGCTCTAGCCAGGCTCCCAAGAACTGCACCAGCGGGGACATGCGAACCACAGGCATACCCCGGGTGGGGCAGCGAGACGGCGTGACCGGCCCAGACGTGGGAGGCGTATCGTCCCGGTGTGGGGGCACGGTCATCAGCCGTGTCCTGACAGAGGAGACCAGGGAAGGACGTGCGTTCCACTGGGGTCTGCTCTGAGAGGAGACTGGCGTCAGAGAGGGACGAGAGTGGCGTGGCCCGGGGGCGGCGCACACTGCCGTGCACGGTCTCTGGGTGCTCAGGGATGAAAGCTAGTTCTTACTACATATAGGGTGCTGCCGACCCGGGGGCCAGCAGCTGCAAGATTCTCCCCCGGCCCTCCACCGGGGGAAGGAGCGGCCCTGCTACCATCTCCTTGAAAGAACTGCCCATCCCTGAGCTGTCCGCGTCAGGAGCGCCGCTTAGCCTGGCGAAAAGGCGGGCTGCGGGGCTGGGGAGCGGACAGGGGCGCCCTCGGCGGCAAGCCGACTGAGGCGACTGAGCCGGCGGCTGAGTGAGGCAGCAGCTGGCTGCCGGGGCAGTACATGTTTCATGGCTTCAGTCTGCTTCTGGGAGCGGCCGAGAACTGTTGGGTGAAGTTCTCAGCCGTGCCGCCGAAGAGGCCAGCCTGGGACATGTGAGCGTTGAGGAACCGGGTTCGCTCAGCCTCTCTCATATCGACCAGGTTGAGCCACGTCTCTCCTGGACCACGGCTGTGGACATCACCTGGCCCAGAGAGCATGCGGTCACCTTTGTCTGGTCGGTGGCGGCACGCAGCTCATTTCTGAGCCCTGGGTCAGCTCTACCCTCGTGCATGTCACATAGCATCCGGGCCTGGTAGGCCTGAAGGATGGCCATGGCATGCAGAGAGGCGGCGGCCTGCCCCGCAGCTCTGCAGTACCTCGCCACCGAAGTAGACGAGAATCTACAGGCCTTGGAGGGGTGCTTAGGATCACCGTGCCATATTGAAGCACTCTGTGCAAGAGGGGGGGTGTGGCCCGAGGAATAGTCATCGGGGTTTATGCCACACTGCAGCCCTCAGGTCACCCTGGCCACCAGCCAAACATCCCATCACGTGGAGAGGATAATGGGGTGTGGCAGAGGGGACTCTACCTCCATACGGGGGTCATTGAGTCTCGACCGTGATTGCAACTGAGCGTCAACAGGGGGGACCCCAGTGTACCCTTGACCGCGGCCCCATCGAGGGCAGAGAAGGCGGAGGAGGCCCGCAAACGGTCACGGGAAGACAACGGGGACTTCCAGGACCGCGTGACCTCCTCATGCACCCCGGGAGAGAAAAGTAATTGGGGGCGGGGCCCGACAGCTGTCAGGACGCGCCACACCCAAAGACCAATCATCCCCCGAGATGACATGGCTGTCAACTCCGGGTCGGACTCGGGCAATGCTGACACGCCCGAAGGCGGTAGCATAGCCGAATCTTCATCCCCAGAGGACTCCAGCCCATCTTGAGATGCGGCGATCGACATCTCGTCGTCATCTGGAGCACCGAACAAAACACGCGGAGTGTCCGCAGACGGTCCCGCTGCTTCAGTCCGACCGCTCGCGGGTAGCAGTGTGCGAGAGGAGGGTTTGGGCCGAGGAATGATCGTCGGGGTTTATGCCACACCCTAACCCTCAGGTCACCCTGGCCACCAGCCAAAGTACCATCTCCTCGGAGACGGTAGATTGGGGTGTGGCAGAGGGGACTCTCTTCCCTTTACAGGGGTCATTGAGTCTCGACCGCAACACCGCAACATCGCGATGGTCATGTTCCTGCAGTGAGAACATGACTCATCCACAAACGCTGCTTGAGTGTGCTGAAGCCCAAACACGTCAAGCAGTGAAAAGATGTGCCACGCTCAAGCTCTTTTTGTGAGAGAAAGCTCTGTAGAGTGCAGAAGCGCCCAGGGAAACAGACACACAGCTGTTGCAGATCACTGCACAGATCAGCAGGCAGGCAATGTGAGATCGCTGGAATATGCCGTAACACCAACACCGACTGGAGAGCTGCTCGTCTCGAAGAAGCTGACGATAACTCAGAAGGCTTGAGGAGTGAAGAGAGAGATACTCTTGGCTCCGAAGCAGAAACATAATGCGATGTTGCCAGCGTGCTTCCTTATATACCCACGCTGTGGGGCGGAGCTACGCTATGCAAATTCCGCATGCCCATGCCATTGGCCTGCCATTGGGCGTTTTCTAAGATCTCGAAGATGATAGGCTTCTAGGCGAAACCCCCATTCGTCAGTCACTGACGTTACTCGGAGTGACTGAACGAAAGGGAACAATGAATCAGTGTTGAAGTTAATTAGGTAATTAAGAGATTAATTGAGTGATGATTGAGCATCACTGATGAACACCTGCTGTTAACAAGCAGAGTCACTGAAGAAAAGAGACACAACAAGAACTACAACTAACTTCAGCCACAGCCTTAGATGAAATCAACTGAAGATAAAAGAAGACATTAAATCTCTGAAGATCAGGGGTCCGTTCTTTGTACGTCGCTAACTTAGTTAGCTGGATTTGATTGTTGATGATTTGGCATGATCTTGGATTGTTTGGTTCTTCAAGGCTCATCCTGGAGTTGCTGTCATAACAGGTCTGTAAGCTTAAACCTGCTTGGGAGCAGGCTTATTTCATGTAAACAGGATTAGATTGCATCTTTTTAAGTGGCGGTGATACTTAAAATGTGTCCCAATCACTGCTACATTATTACAATAGTTCCTTACTGAACCAGGGGCAATAATAATTTTAAATAATAATATAAAAATGTATTTGAAAATAATATTAAAATGTTGTGTATAATACTATAGACACAGTCACTTGACTGAGATATTTATTTGTGATGGAATAATAATTATTTTATTGGAGGTTTATACACATGTTGTACAGTTATGCTTAGCCCTGAACTAATTTGAGTGATGACTGATATTATGGGATGGCTTAATGCAGCGCAAGAGATGCAGATAACCTGATCTTGACCCTTAAGAAACTTTAATACTGTCACGTAACAAATCTGCTTCAAATTGAATAAAAAAATTAAATGAATTGCTAATTACAACATTGAACTAAAAATGTAAAGGGTGTACAAATACTATAAAATCGTGAATATAAATAATTGGGCATTTTTTTTTAAAAAAAGTGCACATTTCATTTATCTATTATAACTTTTATGTTAAAAAGACCGCAAACGTTCATATAAATGCCAATTTATAATCAATACTCGAAACCTCGATCAGTAATGCAGCGATTGGCTGGCGGCAGGACAGCAACGTAATGACATCATGTAATTAAAAAAGCCATCTGGCAAAAATCTTGACAAATTAAAACACAAATGTCTGGACCTTTATAAGATAACAGCCAAACAACCAATGTTTGTCAAAACATATAATTAATTTGTTCGCAAAGAATCCATAAACAAAGATGATAGGGTGATGTAATTTTCATCAAAGTAGTTAAAAAAAATGCAATAGTGATCAAAAGTGGTTACTTAATGTACTTTTATTTTTCACTATGCTGGTTTGCTAGCGATCACACATTCTGAATTTTGATTTTTAAATACACTATAGAAAAAAACTCAACAATGGTGACGTGTTTCATGCTGCAATGCATGCTGGGAGCCACCTTAGTATAAAACCCATGGCTCCCATCATGCATTGTGGCATGGAACATGTTGAGATTCCTATGCTGATTCTTGATGTCTGTGTGTATTCAGATGGTGCAACTTTTCACCAAAATTTTTTATTAATAACAGTTATTAATATTTTTCTAGTTATCATCACAATAGTGTTAGAATATCAAGATATGCAGTCACGGGGGAATAATATCAGTAAATGAGACTATTACATGGAGACTACATCTTTATCAAGTAGCCCACATCATCTGAACACATTTTCTCTTACTGTTCTTGACATTACAGATACAGCAGCCAGAGAAAAAGCAATGTTAAAAAGTCAAGAGTCAAAATTAACTAAAGCAAATACTGATCAATCAGAAAATGATCATGATTTCCAGGCCGTCAGACAATCAGAAATATTTTTAAAAAAAAATCATCAACATCTAAACCTCTGTTAATTCTCAGAGAGAATTGTTTTCTGGTTAGTAAAGCGTGAAGCTGGTAATGCTGTTTTGTGGAGTTGTTTAATCCACCTCTGCTCCTGATCTTCAGAGATTTAATGTCTTCTTTTATCTTCAGTTGATTTAATCTAAGGCTGTGGCTGAAGTTAGTTGTTGTGTCTCTTTTCTTCAGTGACTCTGCTTGTTAACAGCAGGTGTTTATCATTAATGCTCAATCATCACTCAATTAATCTCTTAATTACCTAATTAACTCCAACACTGATTCAGTGTTCCTTATAACACTATATGAGTGTGGATATAAACACTGAGCAGTGTTAATTTAACACTGGGAAATTTGCTGTGAATGTTCCCCATTCAGCAGACATGGAAGAGAAAGGACGGAGGGCTGGGTGCATTGCATTTATATTCATTTGCCAAAGAAGGTTTTTTTTTTTTTACACAGCAGACTGAGCAGAGACAAATACAACCATTTCAGAGTAATGAGGTGAAAAGAGACCCCCACCTTTACAAAACCCAACACCTATATCCCTTTCTTTCTTTTTGCTTTTAGCTATAATTTGCGATTAATTTGATAGCAAGATTATTTATATACACTCACCTAAAGGATTATTAGGAACACCTGTTCAATTTCTCATTAATGCAATTATCTAATCAACCAATCACATGGCAGTTGCTTCAATGCATTTAGGGGTGTGGTCCTGGTCAAGACAATCTCCTGAACTCCAAACTGAATGTCAGAATGGGAAAGAAAGGTGATTTAAGCAATTTTGAGCGTGGCGTGGTTGTTGGTGCCAGACGGGCCGGTCTGAGTATTTCACAATCTGCTCAGTTACTGGGATTTTCACGCACAACCATTTCTAGAGTTTACAAAGAATGGTGTGAAAGGGGAAAAACATCCAGTATGCGGCAGTCCTGTGGGCGAAAATCAGTCAGAGGAGAATGGGCCGACTGATTCAAGCTGATAGAAGAGCAACTTTGACTGAAATAACCACTCGTTACAACCGAGGTATGCAGCGAAGCATTTGTGAAGCCACAACACGCACAACCTTGAGGCGGATGGGCTACAATAGCAGAAGACCCCACCGGGTACCACTCATCTCCACTACAAATAGGAAAAAGAGGCTACAATTTGGACAAGCTCACCAAAATTGGACAGTTCAAGACTGGAAAAATGTTGCCTGGTCTGATGAGTCTCGATTTCTGTTGAGACATTCAGATGGTAGAGTCAGAATTTGGCGTAAACATAATGAGAACATGGATCCATCATGCCTTGTTACCACTGTGCAGGCTGCTGGTGGTGGTGTAATGGTGTGGGGGATGTTTTCTTGGCACACTTTAGGCCCCTTAGTGCCAATTGGGCATCGTTTAAATGCCACGGCCTACCTGAGCATTGTTTCTGACCATGTCCATCCCTTTATGACCACCATGTACCCATCCTCTGATGGCTACTTCCAGCAGGATAATGCACCATGTCACAAAGCTCGAATCATTTCAAATTGGTTTCTTGAACATGACAATGAGTTCACTGTACTAAAATGGCCCCCACAGTCACCAGAACTCAACCCAATAGAGCATCTTTGGGATGTGGTGGAACGGGAGCTTCGTGCCCTGGATGTGCATCCCACAAATCTCCATCAACTGCAAGATGCTATCCTATCAATATGGGCCAACATTTCTAAAGAATGCTTTCAGCACCTTGTTGAATCAATGCCACGTAGAATTAAGGCAGTTCTGAAGGCGAAAGGGGGTCAAACACAGTATTAGTATGGTGTTCCTAATAATCCTTTAGGTGAGTGTGTATATATATATATATATACACTCACCTAAAGGATTATTAGGAACACCTGTTCAATTTCTCATTAATGCAATTATCTAATCAACCAATCACATGGCAGTTGCTTCAATGCATTTAGGGGTGTGGTCCTGGTCAAGACAATCTCCTGAACTCCAAACTGAATGTCAGAATGGGAAAGAAAGGTGATTTAAGCAATTTTGAGCGTGGCATGGTTGTTGGTGCCAGACGGGCCGGTCTGAGTATTTCACAATCTGCTCAGTTACTGGGATTTTCACGCAAAACCATTTCTAGAGTTTACAAAGAATGGTGTGAAAAGGGAAAAACATCCAGTATGCGGCAGTCCTGTGGGCGAAAATGCCTTGTTGATGCTAGAGGTCAGAGGAGAATGGGCCGACTGATTCAAGCTGATAGAAGAGCAACTTTGACTGAAATAACCACTCGTTACAACCGAGGTATGCAGCAAAGCATTTGTGAAGCCACAACACGCACAACCTTGAGGCGGATGGGCTACAACAGCAGAAGACCCCACCGGGTACCACTCATCTCCACTACAAATAGGAAAAAGAGGCTACAATTTGCACAAGCTCACCAAAATTGGACAGTTGAAGACTGGAAAAATGTTGCCTGGTCTGATGAGTCTCGATTTCTGTTGAGACATTCAGATGGTAGAGTCAGAATTTGGCGTAAACAGAATGAGAACATGGATCCATCATGCCTTGTTATCACTGTGCATGCTGGTGGTGGTGGTGTAATGGTGTGGGGGATGTTTTCTTGGCACACTTTAGGCCCCTTAGTGCCAATTGGGCATCGTTTAAATGCCACGGCCTACCTGAGCATTGTTTCTGACCATGTCCATCCCTTTATGACCACCATGTACCCATCCTCTGATGGCTACTTCCAGCAGGATAATGCACCATGTCACAAAGCTCGAATCATTTCAAATTGGTTTCTTGAACATGACAATGAGTTCACTGTACTAAAATGGCCCCCACAGTCACCAGATCTCAACCCAATAAATCATCTTTGGGATGTGGTGGAACGGGAGCTTCGTGCCCTGGATGTGTATCCCACAAATCTCCATCAACTGCAAAATGCTATCCTATCAATATGGGTCAACATTTCTAAAGAATGCTTTCAGCACCTTGTTGAATCAATGCCACGTAGAATTAAGGCAGTTCTGAAGGCGAAAGGGGGTCAAACACAGTATTAGTATGGTGTTCCTAATAATCCTTTAGGTGAGTGTGTATATATATATATATATACACTCACCTAAAGGATTATTAGGAACACCTGTTCAATTTCTCATTAATGCAATTATCTAATCAACCAATCACATGGCAGTTGCTTCAATGCATTTAGGGGTGTGGTCCTGGTCAAGACAATCTCCTGAACTCCAAACTGAATGTCAGAATGGGAAAGAAAGGTGATTTAAGCAATTTTGAGCGTGGCATGGTTGTTGGTGCCAGACGGGCCGGTCTGAGTATTTCACAATCTGCTCAGTTACTGGGATTTTCACGCACAACCATTTCTAGAGTTTACAAAGAATGGTGTGAAAAGGGAAAAACATCCAGTATGCGGCAGTCCTGTGGGCGAAAATGCCTTGTTGATGCTAGAGGTCAGAGGAGAATGGGCCGACTGATTCAAGCTGATAGAAGAGCAACTTTGACTGAAATAACCACTCGTTACAACCGAGGTATGCAGCAAAGCATTTGTGAAGCCACAACACGCACAACCTTGAGGCGGATGGGCTACAACAGCAGAAGACCCCACCGGGTACCACTCATCTCCACTACAAATAGGAAAAAGAGGCTACAATTTGCACAAGCTCACCAAAATTGGACAGTTGAAGACTGGAAAAATGTTGCCTGGTCTGATGAGTCTCGATTTCTGTTGAGACATTCAGATGGTAGAGTCAGAATTTGGCGTAAACAGAATGAGAACATGGATCCATCATGCCTTGTTATCACTGTGCATGCTGGTGGTGGTGGTGTAATGGTGTGGGGGATGTTTTCTTGGCACACTTTAGGCCCCTTAGTGCCAATTGGGCATCGTTTAAATGCCACGGCCTACCTGAGCATTGTTTCTGACCATGTCCATCCCTTTATGACCACCATGTACCCATCCTCTGATGGCTACTTCCAGCAGGATAATGCACCATGTCACAAAGCTCGAATCATTTCAAATTGGTTTCTTGAACATGACAATGAGTTCACTGTACTAAAATGGCCCCCACAGTCACCAGATCTCAACCCAATAAATCATCTTTGGGATGTGGTGGAACGGGAGCTTCGTGCCCTGGATGTGTATCCCACAAATCTCCATCAACTGCAAAATGCTATCCTATCAATATGGGTCAACATTTCTAAAGAATGCTTTCAGCACCTTGTTGAATCAATGCCACGTAGAATTAAGGCAGTTCTGAAGGTAAAAGGGGGTCAAAACACAGTATTAGTATGGTGTTCCTAATAATCCTTTAGGTGAGTGTATATATATGTATATATAAATAAATTAAGGATAGCGATAGTGTACTAGATCTCTATCAGAGCTGCAATCCATTGAAAAATGAGTGTTGAAAGCTTTTGTTCTTTTCTCAAATATAAGCATGAAGCTGTTTTGGTAAAGCTGATTTGAAAGCGTATCTTGCAAAGACTAGTGTGGAGAACGCTGCCCACCTGATCTAAGATCTGCAAAAGAGCTGCTTCTGTCTAGTGTAGGAGCTTGATGGATGGATGAATGATTGAGAAGGTTTCTCCTTACAGCATGTCTGTATACACACAGAGACATTCAAGATAAATCACCATAGCCTGCAGCTTCCAGACCACAGCCCACAAAATCAACATGAATATTCAGTCTCATCCTTAATGCCTGAGCTAGCGCTATCGCAGAGATCACCCATCATAGATAAAGAGAGAGAGTTAGGACTGAGGGAAAAGAATGTTAAAGACACAGTAGGCCACATAGTCCTCATTTCCTGCAATGACTGACAGCTTAAGTTCTTTTTCTTGCTCTCTTTTTTTTAGTTCAATTTAATTTTAACTGACAAGACAAACAGCAGTGAGGATTTACCCTTAAGATAGCTTGCAGGCTTATTAAATAGGGTTATAGCACCAGCAACTTAAAGCTGTCTTTCCTCATAAAACCAAAGGTATCTCTTTGGAACCAGACCATCCCTTTAGGATTTAAACCATACAGTTTTGACAGTGAACTACTAATGAAACAATTTAATACAAATAACTTAAAACAACCTAAACAAAAGCAATACTAATCGCAGTCTTACAAAATTAGGTTTTAGCAGGAGTTAGCAGAAGCTAACCAAAAACTTAGCATCATAAAATTACATCTACTAAAATATTTCTCACAGAATACTGAGATACACTCACCTAAAGGATTATTAGGAACACCATACTAATACTGTGTTTGACCCCCTTTCGCCTTCAGAACTGCCTTAATTCTACGTGGCATTGATTCAACAAGGTGCTGAAAGCATTCTTTAGAAATGTTGGCCCATATTGATAGGATAGCATCTTGCAGTTGATGGAGATTTGTGGGATGCACATCCAGGGCACAAAGCTCCCGTTCCACCACATCCCAAAGATGCTCTATTGGGTTGAGATCTGGTGACTGTGGGGGCCATTTTAGTACAGTGAACTCACTGTCATGTTCAAGAAACCAATTTGAAATGATTCAAGCTTTGTGACATGGTGCATTATCCTGCTGGAAGTAGCCATCAGAGGATGGGTACATGGTGGTCATAAAGGGATGGACATAGTCAGAAACAATGCTCAGGTAGGCCGTGGCATTTAAACGATGCCCAATTGGCACTAAGGGGCCTAAAGTGTGCCAAGAAAACATCCCCCACACCATTACACCACCACCAGCAGCCTGCACAGTGGTAACAAGGCATGATGGATCCATGTTCTCATTCTGTTTACGCCAAATTCTGACTCTACCATCTGAATGTCTCAACAGAAATCGAGACTCATCAGACCAGGCAACATTTTTCCAGTCTTCAACTGTCCAATTTTGGTGAGCTCGTGCAAATTGTAGCCTCTTTTTCCTATTTGTAGTGGAGATGAGTGGTACCCGGTGGGGTCTTCTGCTGTTGTAGCCCATCTGCCTCAAGGTTGTGCGTGTTGTGGCTTCACAAATGCTTTGCTGCATACCTCGGTTGTAACGAGTGGTTATTTCAGTCAAAGTTGCTCTTCTATCAGCTTGAATCAGTCGGCCCATTCTCCTCTGACTGATTTTCGCCCACAGGACTGCCGCATACTGGATGTTTTTCCCCTTTCACACCATTCTTTGTAAACTCTAGAAATGGTTGTGCGTGAAAATCCCAGTAACTGAGCAGATTGTGAAATACTCAGACCGGCCCGTCTGGCACCAACAACCACGCCACGCTCAAAATTGCTTAAATCACCTTTCTTTCCCATTCTGACATTCAGTTTGGAATTCAGGAGATTGTCTTGACCAGGACCACACCCCTAAATGCATTGAAGCAACTGCCATGTGATTGGTTGATTAGATAATTGCATTAATGAGAAATTGAACAGGTGTTCCTAATAATCCTTTAGGTGAGTGTACAAAGCAATATAAACATCACCCTTTAAAATAGACAATAAGCCATTATGACTGCTGTTGTTTGGAATAAAAGCATAGTGTCATTGCCACTTAGCGACTAGCGTGTTAACGTTCAGAATCATTGTAAACATGCCAATACTAATTTGCTATTATTGACCAAGAATGTTTCTCTGAACTAAGAGCAAACAACAAAACATTTGTGAAGGCTTAAGAGATTAGTACACACATTAAATACTTTCTTAATAGCCTTTAAAACTCATCATTAAACTAATTTAGACGAGTAATGAAACTCAAAAAGGCTCCATTTTCACTTTCCAAAGAAATAAAATCTTCAATTAGTCCTGAAGTTTGGTGCTTTCATGTCAAGATTAGTCAACCTCTGTTACCTCGAGGTCAGCAGGTTACTGTTAAAACACAGGATATGTAAAAAAAAACAAAAGTTCACTTTCAATTAACTTGCAAGCTCATAACCATGCCACATTTGTGACATCTTTAGAAGTGCATATTTGAGATGTGAATGTTTATGTATAAGCACCCGTGTAAGTAAAATCAAGCTCATTAGCTGGATTGTGTGCTTCCGTGAATAAGGAAAAAAAGAAAGATATTCTTATTAAACATTCAAAGAAACGAAGCAGTTTTAGTGTTCTAGAACAAAATGGCGTGATCTGGTTTGAATGATGTCCATTGCTTTTAATGACACAGACGGAGGCGTTACTGGCGCTTGTGTGATGGCTGTAGGCAAGAGAAGCTTGACTGTGGCAGAGCTCTTTTGTGCCATCTCTGACAGGTGAATGTGTGCCAGGTTGACTGTAAGAATATGAGGAATACATTATGATAATCATATTTAGGGAAAGCAGTAGGAGATAAAGCACAACTTGATGTTCACAAAAGGTCACACTGATTTACATCTAGCTCGCTCAAGGTTTCGATTGAGAATATAGATGTATGAATAAATCAGGTTAATCTGAATATTTATGTGGTCCATGATTAGATGCTATTTGGAGTGGCCTAAACCGTCTTCTTGACTGCTAACTACTGTGTTAACAGAGCACGTTATGAACACAACCCCTTGGAGCTGATCACCTCGTATTCGCGGCCTCGATTTTTTAAAAATGTATTTACTGACTGATCATATAGTATGCAGATCATCTCTCTGACTGACAGGATATTTATCACTGAAATTGCAAAAACAAAGACTATGGGGACCCAGGGGTCTTAATCCCACAGAGTGAAATGTGCTCTTTTCTGCAAATGTTCACACTAAGTCATCCTCAAAATTGGAGAAGATTCAACTGGTGTGCCAGGAGCATAATGTTTTTGCCTTTTTCCATCTGAAGACTTGGAAGTGCTCTACGATGTCTCTGAGTCTTATCAGTCACCGGCCTGGTGGGTTTTTTGCTCCCTTGTCGCCCGCAACATGGATTATCTTCTTTAGACATGGATGCCATCGTTTTCTCATTTCATTCAGTCTCCAAGCCCTCCTCCACTCTTTTATTCCGCTCTATAGTGTGTGTTTATCTCTAAAGTGGCTTTTGCACCATGAAGTGTCTGTTATGTTTCCATAGGATGAAATCTCAGTTTAAGTTATTGCTAGAAAGTTAGAAATAAAGAACAATGTAAAAAATATTCTTAGATCAAATAAAAGTTAAAAAATAAAAATGTATATTGCAGTTTTTTTTCACTTAACAAAAAATAGTTTTCATTTCATGTTTTAACAGTAAAACTATTTAAAACGCACTGTAAACAATTTGTACAGAAATCTTATTATAGATAAATGTATTATTCTTAATTATATACACTCACCTAAAGGATTATTAGGAACACCTGTTCAATTTCTCATTAATGCAATTATCTAATCAACCAATCACATGGCAGTTGCTTCAATGTATTTAGGGGTGTGGTCCTGGTCAAGACAATCTCCTGAACTCCAAACTGAATGTCAGAATGGGAAAGAAAGGTGATTTAAGCAATTTTGAGCGTGGCATGGTTGTTGGTGCAAGACGGGCCGGTCTGAGTATTTCACAATCTGCTCAGTTACTGGGATTTTCACGCACAACCATTTCTAGAGTTTACAAAGAATGGTGTGAAAAGGGAAAAACATCCAGTATGCGGCAGTCCTGTGGGCGAAAATGCCTTGTTGATGCTAGAGGAGCAACTTTGACTGAAATAACCACTCGTTACAACCGAGGTATGCAGCGAAGCATTTGTGAAGCCACAACACGCACAACCTTGAGGCGGATGGGCTACAACAGCAGAAGACCCCACCGGGTACCACTCATCTCCACTACAAATAGGAAAAAGAGGCTACAATTTGCACGAGCTCACCAAAATTGGACAGTTGAAGACTGGAAAAATGTTGCCTGGTCTGATGAGTCTCGATTTCTGTTGAGACATTCAGATGGTAGAGTCAGAATTTGGCGTAAACAGAATGAGAACATGGATCCATCATGCCTTGTTACCACTGTGCAGGCTGCTGGTGGTGGTGTAATGGTGTGGGGGATGTTTTCTTGGCACACTTTAGGCCCCTTAGTGCCAATTGGGCATCGTTTAAATGCCACGGCCTACCTGAGCATTGTTTCTGACCATGTCCATCCCTTTATGACCACCATGTACCCATCCTCTGATGGCTACTTCCAGCAGGATAATGCACCATGTCACAAAGCTCGAATCATTTCAAATTGGTTTCTTGAACATGACAATGAGTTCACTGTACTAAAATGGCTTCCACAGTCACCAGATCTCAACCCAATAGAGCATCTTTGGGATGTGGTAGAACGGGAGCTTTGTGCCCTGGATGTGCATCCCACAAATCTCCATCAACTGCAAGATGCTATCCTATCAATATGGGCCAACATTTCTAAAGAATGCTTTCAGCACCTTGTTGAATCAATGCCACGTAGAATTAAGGCAGTTCTGAAGGTGAAAGGGGGTCAAAAACAGTATTAGTATGGTGTTCCTAATAATCCTTTAGCTGAGTGTAAATTGTTAATCTTAATCTAAAATGAATAGGTTACAATGATGGCAGATTTTAAGTCATGGCAACCTGATATTTTAAGTTTGTCAAGGCATTTTCTTAAAATAATTCGACAAACGAATTCAACTCAGCTGAAAAAAAGTCATGCAACTGCAAACTTTTGTCTTTATTTTTTATTTTCTACCTCAATTTTTGTTTCACGAGAGGTTGTTCAGAGGCTGTTGAGTAGATCTTTGAGTGGAAGAGAAGTGAGTCCAGATGCATTATATCTTCACTCTGGACAGTGAGTGCCAGTGCCTTGCGGCTAATGGCATAATGCCAGGATATTTTTGACAGTCCAAACCTGCTTGGCCTCATAATTCCACACAGTCAATCAAACCATCACAAAATCAATGACACTCTGACATTTTTATGACATCATCGTTCACACACAAATTCAACACAGGAACCAAGAAGTCAAGGAACTCAAAGTTTACAAGTAGGCCTCCATTAAACTCCCCAACGTTACTTAACCACTGCCCCGTCAGTAAATGAAAAACTTTAACTTTTGATAAATCAATGAGTCACTGAGCACCAAAACTGGTTACCAACATTCTTCACAGAAGAAAGTCACACAAGGTTTGGAACGATATGAGGGTGAGTAAATGATAACAGAATTTTCCTTTTTGTGTGAACATCCCTTTAAATTGCTACGGCCATAACACCTCCACAACAGCCATCATGTCGAAAGCTGTCAGCTGTTTCATATCTCAAAACATCAGTGAGAAGAAAGTATAACTTTCAGCCATCAGCGAAAATTACAGAGAGCAAATATCTCAAAATACCACCTCTTTCTCCCACATAATAGAATAAAAAAGCCTAAGTAGGAAACCTGTTTCCTGATTACCACAGTAATTGTACCAGACCACCATTTCCACTATGACATAAGCAGGTGATACAACACTTATCTCCTCAGACGAATTCCCATTCCGCCCCAGCAGCTTGCCAGAGGACCTAGCAATGATGGGAAAATTTAAATCAGGAGTGTTAAGAACCAGTTAAGCACTTTTATCAAAGCCAAAGAGGACTGAAGCGTTCTGACCGCCTTTATTGTGATGTGGTCCTGCTTTTGTTCCCCTAAATCGATTTCCATTCTGCAGTGGATTGTCACAGAATGGAAAGGAGGGGGTATGAGCAAGGTGTTTACCGGCAGTTATGTTTATAAAAATCTGTAGAGTTGCAGGGTGAGCACTTTGCTTCACGGAGCATTAACAGTGATGGGGTGAATAATTCATAATACATACCACTGACGAAACGGGTACACAACGGACTCACAAATTCACAGTCACATGCAGGCACAGTCAAAGACAGGTTTAGTTTAACTTCATCTTTACATCCAATTAAACAAAGAACTTTACTGGACATGCAACATTACACAAATTTTATTTTTATCACCCCTGTCATAAATGTTATTGCAGTTATATGTGCTTGACTAGCGCTAAGAGGGAATGTATGAACAGATTATTCTAGACAATAAAGAAAGTGATATGTTGACAGAGAAATAATCCTTTTAACATTAATTATTTTAGTTTATTTCTGTGCATTCACTGTTACTGTAATTTCAGACAGTGTCCATGTGGATTAATCCACAGATAATTTACTCTCCGCCACTCATTTACTAATGCCCCCATTCATTTATTTGCTTATTTATCTATTTTAAGCAACTCAAATGTTTTGTGTTTTTGTCCATCTTTCCTAGTTCAACTACAGCACATGCTCAGCTGCCACCTCAAAAATGTCTCGGTTATGTGTGTAACCCTCGTTCCCTGAAGGAGGGAACAGAGACTTACATCGGATGTCACCGATGAATTGGTATCACTTCTGGGAGCCCTATCAGCTTCGAGTGTATAAATATATAAATATATTGCAGCGCACATTTGTTTTTCACTAAGGAGCCGAGCTAGTAACTCGGCCGTACAATGATGGTACAGCAACCAAGGCGACGGAACATACGTCTCCCGTAGTTGTCACAATGAGCAAGAAATGTCTCCGTTCCCTCCTTCACATACGTAACCGAGACTTTCCTCTTCAGTCGATCACGTTCAAAGTACTTTGGACGTCACCGACGAATTGGGATCCCTATGGAAAATGCCACGGCTGTTGGCCCTTTCCAGTGCCCTGTGTAAGCCCCTCAGATCCCTGTCTGTTGGGACAGGAACTTACACCAGGAGAGTCACTGCTGCTGTTCCACAAGACCCACTCAGCAGAGTATTGGACAACGCTGGGAAAGCGAGTCTGAGGGGACGCTGCGGAGGCCACATCCTACCCGAAGGGAGGTATCATGTGGAAAATATACATATGGACTGGCCATCTGGGCAGTACAACATATGATATGTCTCTAGGGTGGCCCCAGCCGACCTAGGCGGGAGATTACACCGGACAGAGACGGCAGAGGGGACTCTGCCAAGGGAAAGACACGGGCTCGCCGTACCGTGGAAGAACACACATATGGGACTGCCGTAGGGGTCACAACATATGGCACATAGCTCAGCAGGGGGCGCAGCACTGGGGTTCGCTTACACTACTGGGCCTGGCGTCAGATGCTCCGCCACATCTGACAGCCGTATGGTGGTGGAGTAACTCAACAGGGTTCGCCTAGCTGGGAAGCTTACTGGAGCAATAAAGCGCACTTATCCGGTCCATGAGGAGGGGAATGGCGCAGCAAGCCTGCTTGGAGACAGCCTTTCACTTCTGCTGGCCTATGTAACATATGAAGAGCTGTTCTGAGGTCCTGAAGCTTTGCGTTCTGTCCATGTATAACTGCAGAGCGTGGACAGGACAGAGAAAAGCCAGGGCTGGGTCTGCCTCCTCCGAGGGCAGCGCTTGCAGTTTCACCACCTGGTACCAGAAGGTTGTGGTGGGAACCTTGGGTACATATCCGGGCTAGGGTTTCAGGATCACAAAAGAGTTGGCCGGCCCGAACTGTAGGCATAATTAGTTTACCGAAAATGCCTGCAGGTCCCCTACCTTTTTAAAGGGAAGCCAATGCAGTCAGGAGCACTGTCTTCCAAGACAATATTTTCAACTGGCTGAGGTGACTGAGCACCATGTCCCTGTGGTCATCGAGGTATTGAAAATGCGAACACCACGCTCTCCCATGGGAGCAATTCCCGCCTTTGCGACCTTCGTAAAGACACGGTGTAGCGTCTGGAGTCTCTCTGGACAGGATCAAAGATGAGTCGATTCCACTATAAACGTCAGAAAGCTTTTAGCCGTATATAAATTAGGTTCCGGTACCGAGGAGTCTGAGGAAGATGGCATCGTGGACAGTTTTGTGGCTTGGCCGAGGTAGAACAGACAGCACCGTTAGAATCCTGTGAGAACTTCAATCAGGACACAATCTCTCCCCCTATTAACACATGAAAAGTGCTGCCCACTCAAAAAGATAGGGGGCCTAGACACACAGGCTCCTTCCAATACACAGACACAAACATTTTCTTTATGTAACTTTAATTAAACTATCCCAGAATGTATATGATGATCCCTGTGTATACGCATGCTCCCTATGTCATTGCCAACATAGTCATGATGTACGAACAATGTAAAGTCATTTAAAATGCTTGTATTCATGTGTAAGAATGTATCTCTGCTCTAATATCTCCCAGCCATATTGTGTTTGATATCTAAATATTCCTCTCTCTTTCTCTTAACCAACGGTGCACAGTAGATGATTATGAAATGCATCACATTATGTTACCCCCCCCCCCCCCCCCCCCCCCCCCCCCCCCTTTGGAGTAGAAATGTACCAAGTATGACACCATCATAAATTAGGCACATTAAGTCAAACGGAGACAAAGAAAGTGGTCTCCCGCCTAAAACTCCCACATTTGATCCCACATTTCAGAAAAGATGGGCGGATGTTAATGTTTCTTTAAAGGACAGTAACACCAGCATATCTTTGCTCAGTCGGTGCACTCGATAAACAACCCTCTTATCATCTCGGCTCGTCCCCTGGCCAGGCGGCTTGGTCCCTGGCTTGGCGGCTCAGTCACGTGGGTTGGTTCCTTTGAAGTCGGCGCGCTCCGCAGCCAGGCAGACAGGCAATGCGCCATCTCAGTGCGCTCCATCTCAGCGCTCAGTCATCTTCTAAAAACTCAGACGAGACAATCTTCTTTTCCTCCCCTTTTCGGCATTCGCTCCAACCACCTTCAAACTTCCCGCGGATCGAGAACGCTCCGGAAGGACCAAAAGAGAACACATTCCAGCTCTGAGAAGACCCACGTGCATTCTTTATACTCCGCACAAAATAACCCATGCAAGTATAAATTCCATCCAAATTTAGATGCGTTTTAAGATGTGTACCTCTGTTTAAGGTGATATTATTCGTTGCTGGGTCTCGGTGGTTATGTTTGTGAAATTGCCATTCCTGAACCTTTCCTTCCTCTCTTTCGTTCTCTTCTTCTCATTCTCTTTTGTTACTATTCGTTGTTCTGTATATACATGTATTCTTTGTTTAGTCGTATGTATTCGTAGTATCAATTATTAGAAACATTGTACTCACGTTCGATTGTCATTGTTGCCGCTCACAAAGCATGGTCACTTTAATGTTCAGATCTAGCTACGAGCTCTTATAAGTATCTTTGAATACTTTAATTAATATCCTAATAATTCGGAAAGTTTATTCTTCGTGACCAGAAGGATAACCTTCCTGAAGATTTGATAAGAAAGAATAAAATTTTGTGAGAATTGATAAAAGATTCTAGTACTGTTTGTTCGTTAAATGAACGGATGAATTAATTCTAATTCAAAGGTTATTCTGTAATGATTTAATATATATATATTCGTAGTTAATTGCAACCCATTGTTGTTAACCATATATATATATTGCATAAATACCTAGGTTAGGTATTTCCCTTTTTGGGTGATTTGGAGATTTATAATTTAATCATAACCCGTTGCGATTAGTTATAAATAATTAAATATTAATAATCATAATTCTCTATTGAGCTAATTTAATTTATTATTATTATGTGTAGCCGAGTCGCTACAACGGGGCAACAGGGACAGCTCGAAGGGTAGGACTCTGTACTGATATGCCCGCCTCTCGAATGCAAAGTGTAGGAAGGGTCTGTGTTGAGGGAGAATCGAGACATGAAAAAAAACGTAAAACAGGAGCACCCTCCTTCGGCACGGAGGTGAAGTGGATGCCCCTGAACTTGCGGTCCTCGCTGTTGTGCTTTCACACCAACATTTAAAACTTCTCCTCTTCGTTCTTTCTCTCGCTGTATAAACAAGAACACTCTTCAGCAGCACACAATCGGCTTCGAAGTGAATGAAAAATGTGCGCTGCATCCACTTCCGTATTCATACCCGCACTGCGGGGCGGAGTGCGTGATGCAAATCTTGCACGCCAGTGGCCATTGGCTCGTTCTGTATACACTTAAAGCTGAAAGGGCCAGAAGTGATGCCAATTTGTCGATGACGTCCGACATACGTTGAATGTGACCGTCTGAAGGGGAACAGCCTATTTGAATAAAATGCATAAGACATCATTCAGTAGAGTCATTATGAATCAGATACCCTTGTTTTGTTCCAAATCCTTCTGAGCTGCCTACGAAAGCAGTATTTTAGGCTTAATAGGCACACTCTAGACACAAAGACTGGTTCAAAAGGTTGACAGCAAAATGATGCAGCCTCCTAAAAAATAAATACATGATGCCAAATTTAAATAAATGCTGATAATAAAAAATTATTACTGTTTAGTGTCAGGTGTATTTTCAGTATTTGTGTTTTAGTTTAGTTTTTTCCTGTTTTCCTTCCCCACTGTTAAAATTCCATGTAGCATACTGTTTTTCATTAAAACAGTAATATACCATAGAAAACAACGCATTCTATGTAATATGTAGTTTTCGAGAAAGTAGCCTACAGCTATATACTGTGAATTAAAGGCGCACAGAGAGGCTGTGTCCCAAATCACACACGTTCGTTATTCCCAACATCAGTTTACTAATATAGTCCACTTGACAGAGTGAATGAAAACAAATGAGTAAATTAAGACACTGATGAACACCTGCTGTTAATAAGCAGAATCACTGAAGAAAAGAGAAACAAGAACATAAAACAAAGAAACACAAGAACTTCAACTAACAGCCACAGCTTAAATCAACCGAAGATAGAAGAAGACATTAAATCTCACAAAAGATGATTAATAAAAACTCCAAAAACAGCATTACTAGCTTTCTCTTATTACTAACCAGATTTACCTTATTTCTGCCAAGCGTCTCTCACTCTCTGAGCCTCTTATGGATTATAAAATGGACCATCCTCTGTCACAACACCATCAGCTCCCTTATCTGCCCTTTCTCTACCTGTCTCCGTCTCTTCCTCTCCATTTTTATGTGCAAAAGACATTTCAGCCCTGACACCAACCCCTCTGTATGTTTCTATCCCAACTGTCAGACACAGAGTGGCTGCCGTGGCAACAGGCGATGACCCTGATTTAGGCTCATCAATCACCATGCTTAGCCTTTGTTATCCCAATCAAAGCCTAATCAAAAATTCCTCACACAACAACTTTTGGTAAATTAGCTACACAAGTTACATTAACATCGACCAAAAATGTTAAAATGTAAAAATAATTTTCTCACCTTCATGTTGTTCAAAACCTGTATGACTTTTTTATTTTTTCAAATGGAACCCAAATGAAGATGTTCATTTCATCTGCTTTTGTCCATATAATAAAAGGTAATGGAACCCAAAAGAAAACTGGATCCCATTGACTTTCATTTTTTTTAGTTTTTTCCCCAAAAATATTTTTTATTTGGTGTTCCACTGAAAAACAAAAGAAGTCACGCAGCTTTGAAACAATAAATTAGGGTAAATTAATAACTTATGACATATTATATATGTATATGTATGTATATGGGGCTGTCGATTTAACGTGTCAATTAGATTAATTACTTATGGTAAAAAATAACATGTTAAAATTTAACGCATTTAAAGCACTTGCCCCAGACATACTTAGATCATCTTACATTTCAGTTGATTGATGAAGATGCAGGGCAACAACTTACTGTGTCATGAAGCCTATAGAATGCAATTAGAATGTCCCTTAAATTCAAGATATGGGGCAAAAATGCCCGTTTTAGTCTCAGGGCGTTTTTACACTGGGCATGTTTGTTGTGGTCCGCGTCAGAGCGCAATTGTTCCCGCTGGTGCTATGCGCAAATACACTTGCAGGCTCATTCTTGCTCATATCCAAGGTAAATCATCAACACTATCATTCCTTACATGTGTTTTATTGAACTAAATACATCGTCATCTGATAAAATGCATGCGCAGGTTACTTTTCTTGCGCATCAGAGTCCGTGTTGCTTTCACATTGATGTGAATCGCGGCACAGTTCGAGCAACCGAACTCAGGCCACCTCCTTAAGTTAATCTCGAATTCGGTACCCCTGAGCTCAGCTCACCCAGGTCCGCATGACAGCTTTCACAGTACCAATTTTTCATTTGAACTGTGCATGCCAAGTTTCGAACTAAATTGCCAGTATGAAAACGCCCTCATATTTACATCATGATATATAAGCAATATCACACGAGTAACGAATGCAATATCACCGAGTTCTGTTTTTCTGTCCAGAATAGTGTAAGCTGCTTATCCCAAATAAGGGGAATGGCGACGTCAGTAGCGTCCACAGTGTTTTCCTTGAGTTGTGCTGGGCAAGAGAGAAACACCTGTGTTGCATTAGCAATCAGAGATTAAAGCCATAAAGGTATGATGTTTTTGTTGTTTGGGGGGGGGGGCGTTCTGTTAGTGCTGCTGAGTTCCTTTTGAAAATTAGGGAGAGCTATAGCCCTTAGGCAGCGCCTGTGGTGCTTGTCAGAAAGAAGGAAGGCACCCTTCGTTTCTGTGTGGATTACAGGCAGTTGAATAGTGTAACCCATAAAGAATGTTGAAGAAATCAACATTAGATCTAGCACATGGGTACTGGCAGGTCGGGGTGCACCCAGCTGACAAGGAGAAGACCGCCTTTGTGACCCCCATGGGATTATATGAATTTAATCGGATGCTGATGGGGTTATGCAATGCTCCAGGAACATTTCAGAGGCTGGTTGAAAGTTGCTTGGGTGACCAAAAATTTGAAACATTGTTGCTCTATGTGGATGATATAATTGTCTTCTCTCCTTCTTTTGAGGCCCACATCTGGACTTGGTTTTCAGCCGCCTGGAGAACTTTGGTTTGAAAGTTAAACCTACTAAGTGCTCTCTCTTCTAGCATGAAGTGCATTATTTAGGTCACGTGATTGCAGAAGGAGGGGTGTCACCAGACCCAGAGAAGTTATGAGCAGTGGAGGCCTGGACAACTCATCAGAATATCACCCAACTGTGTGCTTTCCCTGGGCTTAGCAGGTTATTATAGACGTTTTATTAAAAAAATTGCCCAGATTGCAGCACCCTTGAACTCGATGTGGGGGACATCAAAACTACGTACCCGACCGGTCACAGGTAAACAAGACTGCTGGGCATGGGGAGAGGCACAGGACATGGCATTTAAGAAATTAAAGGAGAGTCTCCTACAAGCACCCATACTGGCTTATGCTGATTTTTAGTTGCCATTTTTGTTGTACACCGACGCTAGTCAGAGAGGCTTAGGAGCAGTGCTGGCACAGGTACAAGAGGGGAGGGAGAGAGTGATCTCCTATGCAAGCAGAAGCCTCCGTCCAACAGAAAGAAATGATAAAAACTACAGCTCATAACTAGAACTGTTGGCATTCAAATGGGCCATAGTAGAAAAGAATATCTTGCCGTGTCTCCCTTTACTGCCTTCAAAGATAATAATCCATTGGCCCATTTAAATACAGCAAACCTGGGTGCAGTGGAGCAATGATGGGCGGCCCAGCTTGCAGGATTTCAGTTTGAGGTGTGTTATAGACCAGGGTGGACAAATGGAATTGCTGATGATTTCTCCAGGTGGCCTGTGAATAAGACTTCTGTCAAGACTACAGAGGATGGGATAGCCCCATGTGGTGAGGGTGGACATTTAGCATCGGAAGTGGTCCGCGCCTGTGTTCATGCCTTCGTTCCAGTAAATGAAGACTTGGAGGAGGGTCAGAAGATTGAGGCAGGGGTACAAATAAATCAAGAAGACAGAGTTGGCCCCAGCCTGCTGGCCGAGTGGTTAAGGGCACAGCGGAATGATCGAGTGGTGTCACGATTGTGGGTCTATATGGACGAGGGAGAGGGCCTGTTCCAAAAAAGGGCATGTTCCAAAAAAGCGTGAATCAGGGACTGTGAATCAGGGACTGCTGTGCATGGAGGTATGTGATCCAAAGACATTTGACAAATGGAAACAAGTAGTTGTACCTCAATGTCTGCAGAATCAAGTCCTGTAATGGGTACATGACCACGCAGGACACCTGGGAGTGGAAAAGACCCTGGGCTTGGCCCATCAAAATTTCTTCTGGCCAGGGCGGCACGAGGAGTGGAGAAGTGGTGTCTCCAATGTGTCCGTTGCAACCTGCATAAGACTCCAGCCAATAAAGTGAGTGGCCCTCTTGTATCGATACAATCAGAATACCCTCTACAGATTGTTTCTGTCGATTTTTTGTCACTGGAGACTGCATGCAATGGAATGTGTAATATGTTAGTGATAATGGATCACTTAACTCGTTATGCAGGTCCAACTTTGGACCAAACGGCAGTGACTACCGCAAGGGTGTTGTGGGAACATTTTATAGAGCTTTTTGGGGGGTTTCATCAGTTGCACTCTGACCAGGGCCCCAATTTTGAATCAAAAGTCATCAAAGAACTACGTTCATTGTACAATATCACTAAGTCTCATACGACTCCCTATCACCCAGCAGGAACGTCATGTGAACGTTTTAATCGGACATTGTTGAGTATGCTGGGTACATTAAGGGATGATCAAAAAGAGAACTGGGACCAGTATGTGGTAGAGTTGGTACAGGCCTACAATAAATACACCCCATCCCTCTACAGGGTTTACCCCTTATTTTCTAATGTTTGGCCGTAATGCGAAATTGCCCATTGATGTGATGCTGGGCCGAGGAGATGAATTTTCGGGGACAGCTGGCAGCTGGAATAGGCAGTCACAAAAGATTAGTGACTGCCTATAATCAAGCCAGAAAACAGGTCAAGGGGGAACTTTTGTTGGTGGGGCAGAGAGTAATGCTACTAAATAAGAGGGCTAGGGGACAGGGTAAATCGGATGATGAATGGGAACACAATATATATATATATATATATATATATATATATATATATAGTTACGTCACAACCTAATCTCGATATACCTGTTTATGTGGTTAAGAGGTAAGGGGATGATTGTGATGAGAGGGTGTTTCACCGCAATATGTTAAACCCATGCAAGTTTGATATTGCCTTGCCCCTAGAGGAGAAAGAAGTAGAGGTCTTGCCTCCTAATTCTGTCAATCCTGTGAACAGTAATTGGTGTATGTATACTTGGGTGGGGGCTGTTTTACAGGGCTGCCAGTACCCGCACAGAAGGATGGAGAGACCGCCCATAATGCGAACACTGATGAAACGTCACTGCAGATTGTACAGGGGGAAGATCCCTCTAGCCCACATGCTTCACAGGTCGAGTGTGTAAGACGGTCCACTCGAGCCACAAAGGACCTGTTGCCTCAACGTTATAGAATGTGAGGTATTTGAGTGGGAATGTGTGGACACATTTAGAATAAGGGGGTGGATGTAAGCTGCTTATCCCAAATAAGGAGAGTGGCGACGTCAGTAGCGTCCACAGTGTTTTCCTTGAGTTGTGCCAGGCAAGAGAGAAACACTTGTGTTGCATTAGCAATCAGAGATTAAAGCTATAAAGGTATGATGTTTTTGTTGTTTGGGGGGGGGGTTCTGTTAGTGCTGCTGAGTTCCTTGCCGAGGTTGCCGTGCAAGGACGTGGGCTGGAGATTATTGTACGATGCGTGCGAATAGATGGGAGGGATATAAAAAATAATTTCATATTTCCATACTAATAAAAACAAACATTAAAGGTATAGTTCCCCCAAAAATATTTCTTTCTGAAGCTACTTTTTGTAATGTCTATTTGATTTTTTTTTTACACAATAATGACTTTATATGCACATACATATACACATATATACACTCACCTAAAGGATTATTAGGAACACCATACTAATACTGTGTTTGACCCCCTTTCTCCTTCAGAACTGCCTTAATTTTACGTGGCATTGATTCAACAAGGTGCTGAAAGCATTCTTTAGAAATGTTGGCCCATATTGATAGGATAGCATCTTGCAGTTGATGGAGATTTGTGGGATGCACATCCAGGGCACGAAGCTCCCATTCCACCACATCCCAAAGATGCTCTATTGGGTTGAGATCTGGTGACTGTGGGGGCCATTTTAGTACAGTGAACTCATTGTCATGTTCAAGAAACCAATTTGAAATGATTCAAGCTTTGTGACATGGTGCATTATCCTGCTGGAAGTAGCCATCAGAGGATGGGTACATGGTGGTCATAAAGGGATGGACATGGTCAGAAACAATGCTCAGGTAGGCCGTGGCATTTAAACAATGCCCAATTGGCACTAAGGGGCCTAAAGTGTGCCAAGAAAACATCCCCCACACCATTACACCACCACCACCAGCCTGCACAGTGGTAACAAGGCATGATGGATCCATGTTCTCATTCTGTTTACGCCAAATTCTGACTCTACCATCTGAATGTCTCAACAGAAATCGAGACTCATCAGACCAGGCAACATTTCTCCAGTCTTCAACTGTCCAATTTTGGTGAGCTCGTGCAAATTGTAGCCTCTTTTTCCTATTTGTAGTGGAGATGAGTGGTACCCGGTGGGTTCTTCTGCTGTTGTAGCCCATCCGCCTCAAGGTTGTGCGTGTTGTGGCTTCACAAATGCTTTGCTGCATACCTCGGTTGTAACGAGTGGTTATTTCAGTCAAAGTTGCTCTTCTATCAGCTTGAATCAGTCGGCCCATTCTCCTCTGACCTCTAGCATCAACAAGGCATTTTCGCCCACAGGACTGCCACATACTGGATGTTTTTCCCTTTTCACACCATTCTTTGTAAACTCTAGAAATGGTTGTGCGTGAAAATCCCAGTAACTGAGCAGATTGTGAAATACTCAGACCGGCCCGTCTGGCACCAACAACCATGCCACGCTCAAAATTGCTTAAATCACCTTTCTTTCCCATTCTGACATTCAGTTTGGAGTTCAGGAGATTGTCTTGACCAGGACCACACCCCTAAATGCATTGAAGCAACTGCCATGTGATTGGTTGATTAGATAATTGCATTAATGAGAAATTGAACAGGTGTTCCTAATAATCCTTTAGGTGAGTGTATATATACAGGGAGTGCAGAATTATTAGGCAAGTTGTATTTTTGAGGATTAATTTTATTATTGAACAACAACCATGTTCTCAATGAACACAAAAAACTCATTAATATCAAAGCTGAATATTTTTGTATCAATATTTTAAGTAGTTTTTAGTTTTAGCTATTTTAGGGGGATATCTGTGTGTGCAGGTGACTATTACTGTGCATAATTATTAGGCAACTTAACAAAAAACAAATTTATACCCATTTCAATTATTTATTTTTACCAGTGAAACCAATATAACATCTCAACATTCACAAATATACATTTCTGACATTCAAAAACCAAACAAAAACAAATCAGTGACCAATATAGCCACCTTTCTTTGCAAGGACACTCAAAAGCCTGCCATCCATGGATTCTGTCAGTGTTTTGATCTGTTCACCATCAACATTGCGTGCAGCAGCAACCACAGCCTCCCAGACACTGTTCAGAGAGGTGTACTGTTTTCCCTCCTTGTAAATCGCACATTTGATGATGGACCACAGGTTCTCAATGGGGTTCAGATCAGGTGAACAAGGAGGCCATATCATTAGATTTTCTTCTTTTATACCCTTTCTTGCCAGCCACGCTGTGGAGTACTTGGACGCGTGTGATGGAGCATTGTCCTGCATGAAAATCATGTTTTTCTTGAAGGATGCAGACTTCTTCCTGTACCACTGCCTGAAGAAGGTGTCTTCCAGAAACTGGCAGTAGGACTGGGAGTTGAGCTTGACTCCATCCTCAACCCGAAAAGGCCCCACAAGCTCATCTTTGATGATACCAGCCCAAACCAGTACTCCACCTCCACCTTGCTGGCGTCTGAGTCGGACTGGAGCTCTCTGCCCTTTACCAATCCAGCCACGGGCCCATCCATCTGGCCCATCAAGACTCACTCTCATTTCATCAGTCTTGAGATATTTCTTGGCCCAGTCTTGACGTTTCAGCTTGTGTGTCTTGTTCAGTGGTGGTCGACTTTCTGCCTTTCTTACCTTGGCCATGTCTCTGAGTATTGCACACCTTGTGCTTTTGGGCACTCCAGTGATGTTGCAGCTCTGAAATATGGCCAAACTGGTGGCAAGTGGCATCTTGGCAGCTGCACGCTTGACTTTTCTCAGTTCACGGGCAGTTATTTTGCGCCTTGGTTTTTCCACACGCTTCTTGCGACCCTGTTGACTATTTTGAATGAAACGCTTGATTGTTCGATGATCACGCTTCAGAAGCTTGGCTATTTTAAGACTGCTGCATCCCTCTGCAATATATCTCACTATTTTTGACTTTTCTGAGCCTGTCAAGTCCTTCTTTTGACCCATTTTGCCAAAGGAAAGGAAGTTGCCTAATAATTATGCACACCTGATATAGGGTGTTGATGTCATTAGACCACACCCCTTCTCATTACAGAGATGCACATCACCTAATATGCTTAATTGGTAGTAGGCTTTCCAGCCTATACAGCTTGGAGTAAGACAACATGCATAACGAGGATGATGTGGTCAAAATACTCATTTGCCTAATAATTCTGCACTCCCTGTATATATATATACACACACATATACATATATATACATATATATATATATATATATATATATATATAATTTAACTATCCAATTATAATTTCGAATCACAGCTGTATATTTTAAATGGCAAAAAAACAAAAACAAAATCTTAATTAGGGAGCCAACATCAAATGTGCCACAATAAATATAACTTAAACCAACAATATACTATAATTTTTATAATTATACACTATAAGATCAAAAACAAACACGAATGGCAGCTTTTAACTATAAAACAATTAACTAGAATAAATCATACTTTGCAATGCTACATGACAAAAGTGAGTGTATTTGATTTTTGCATCAGCTCATACAGCAGTAAATCTGAAATTAAAAATAGAAATGTAGCATTTGGTAATGCTACACAGCTTCTTGATGGGAAACAAAATGAATATAACGGCATTTAAAAATGTTGTTAGTGACACTAATCCCCAACACTGATACACAAAAGGTAGTTCTTAAATTATAAATAAACTGGAAGTGGCTCCTGTATCTGTCAAAGAAAAGACTGTGAGATTCATTTTTCAGGCATGATGGAAAACATGATGCTGTATACAAATGAAATATAGGGCAGACGAACAGGTCAGAGCTCCCCACTCATCCATGGACGCCTAGACTAAAGATAGAGACTGCATGACAAGAAGCAAGTCAGCAGAGCTCAGGGATGGAGGGATTTGGGCTTGGCGGTGATGATCCAGGCTGTGAGTGTTTGAGGAAGATGTTGAATGAAAGGCAATGTTAAGGAAATGTTAAGCATGAAAGCCCAAGAGTCTAGCGAACATAAGCACAGACATTTGAGGAGACACTGCATGCATCTCTGATGAGTTGTTTTTGAGGGTCACTTCAGTTGAAGCTCTCTAACTTGCTAAATCCTCACTGTTGTTACTAGGCCCCCTTTCCCTCAATTCACGCAAATGTCTTTACTTATTTACTGGTGAAACCCACTCCAACAAAGGCCATCCATGACAAGTGCCCTATTCTTCATTAGCTTCTAAAGAAGTGTTGCTGAGAGCATCCTGATCTACAACGCAGTGTTTGCTGTGGAAAGTGTTCAGACTAAAAGTGGAAGCCCCTAGAGCTGGATCTGGTCTTCCTCCTGTCTGGAGTTCACACCAACCAAGTTTAAAGAATGAAGGTCAACTACTACCCCTCCTATGGAACTTCTGCCCCACTGCTCTTCTGGGAGACGATTCAGAAACCTCCAACATACTGTTCACCCAATGGCTCATTAGGATGCTTGGCATCTGCTTGAGTGCTCTCTCCCATCTCCAGCGGTTTGCGAAGTGGTGCACTGACAGTGAATGTTTTTAACCCTCCACAGGGCAATCATGTTTCCTCAGCAGTACAATAATTACATACTGTGCACTACACACCACTGGTACCTAAAGAGGGTTTTATGTAGTAATCTACAATATGTGCCTTATATGATATTTAAAATGTAAATTAACTGGATATATTCAAGCCTAAAATAATTTGAGTAACACTTTACAATAAAGTTAAATTCGTTGACATTAACTAACTAACTGTAAACAATATTACAACATGTATAATCAAAGTTCATTTTAATTAATTGATATACTAATGTTCATTATGAATTTATTCATTAATTTGTTTGTAATTTATACAATTTGAAATGTTAAAATGTATTAGCATATGCACAAATTAGCATTAATGTAGATGAATAAATGCCTGTTTATAGTTTGTGCTCTGACGTGCACTGACTGTGGGACCTTATATAGACAGGTGTGTGCCTTTGTGTAATGTATTAAGCAATGTTAATCTATTGAATCTTATTGTAAAGTGTTACCATATTTTTTAACATAACTTGTAAGTCATTTAAGGGCTAGATTTAATACAGACAAATCCTCCTGTAGAAAGAACTTCACATACTCACTTTTACAATTTGTAACATTAAAATTAACTGGATTTATTTAAGTTTTATTTAAGTCAAGCATTTTCTTTAATATGACTGAAACAAGTGGACTTTTACCTAGGTCAATTTTAAAGTTCATTAATTTAAATCATTAATTTAAATAAAGCTCAAATAAAATGTAATAAATATTAGATTAAAAAGTAAAAAAATGTAAACGAAGATTAGAAATGTTGCCTACTTTAAATTAAAGTACTAAAATTACTAAAACTAAATCTGACATAAAATAAAGCTAAATAGAAAAGAATAAAATAATAAAATATAACAAAATGACTAAAACTAAAATAAAGATTTTAATTGAAAATATAAAAATTAAAGCTTATTCAACATGAATACTATAATAGTATATAAATAATACTAAAATGACACTAGACAAAACATTTTGCATTCAGCATTCTGGTCAATGTTGGCACATACACTCACCTAAAGGATTATTAGGAACACCTGTTCAATTTCTCATTAATGCAATTATCTAATCAACCAATCACATGGCAGTTGCTTCAATGCATTTAGGGGTGTGGTCCTGGTCAAGACAATCTCCTGAACTCCAAACTGAATGTCAGAATGGGAAAGAAAGGTGATTTAAGCAATTTTGAGCGTGGCATGGTTGTTGGTGCCAGACGGACCGGTCTGAGTATTTCACAATCTGCTCAGTTACTGGGATTTTCACGCACAACCATTTCTAGAGTTTACAAAGAATGGTGTGAAAAGGGAAAAACATCCAGTATGCGGCAGTCCTGTGGGCGAAAATGCCTTGTTGATGCTAGAGGTCAGAGGAGAATGGGCTGACTGATTCAAGCTGATAGAAGAGCAACTTTGACTGAAATAACCACTCGTTACAACCGAGGTATGCAGCAAAGCATTTGTGAAGCCACAACACGCACAACCTTGAGGCGGATGGGCTACAACAGCAGAAGACCCCACCGGGTACCACTCATCTCCACTACAAATAGGAAAAAGAGGCTACAATTTGCACGAGCTCACCAAAATTGGACAGTTGAAGACTGGAAAAATGTTGCCTGGTCTGATGAGTCTCGATTTCTGTTGAGACATTCAGATGGTAGAGTCAGAATTTGGCGTAAACAGAATGAGAACATAGATCCATCATGCCTTGTTACCACTGTGCAGGCTGGTGGTGGTGGTGTAATGGTGTGGGGGATGTTTTCTTGACACACTTTAGGCCCCTTAGTGCCAATTGGGCATCGTTTAAATGCCACGGCCTACCTGAGCATTGTATCTGACCATGTCCATCCCTTTATGACCACCATGTACCCATCCTCTGATGGCTACTTCCAGCAGGATAATGCACCTTGTCACAAAGCTCCAATCATTTCAAATTGGTTTCTTGAACATGACAATGAGTTCACTGTACTAAAATGGCCCCCACAGTCACCAGATCTCAACCCAATAGAGCATCTTTGGGATGTGGTGGAACGGGAGCTTCGTGCCCTGGATGTGCATCCCACAAATCTCCATCAACTGCAAGATGCTATCCTATCAATATGGGCCAACATTTCTAAAGAATGCTTTCAGCACCTTGTTGAATCAATGCCACGTAGAATTAAGGCAGTTCTGAAGGCGAAAGGGGGTCAAACACAGTATTAGTATGGTGTTCCAAATAATCCTTTAGGTGAGTGTATGCTTTGAGCTCTATTGAGACTATCATGTTTATTGTATTCTTAAACTTTTCTTTAAGTGTCTGAAGTCACTGAAGAAACTGAAGTTTTCATTCTATCTACTCTGCAGGATGACAATGACAATAACTTGATAACACCAATGTCACAACATCTGACAGGTTGAAGACTGGAAAGTGTGATTTCCTTCAACCCCAGGTCTATCATTCACTTTTCTCATCTATCACCATCAAAGGGGATATCACAGTACACGTCTCAGATTTTTACAATTTCCTTAAAATTCACCTGTGAAGGCCGCCTATTGCTATGGTAACTGTAATAGATCGGCCAAAGGTTACCCATGGCACCTTATCTCACGTATCCTAACCAGACATGATGAATAAAAAAGAGATCAATTGTATCTCTTTCTTGTAAATATGTTTTTGTCCTAACTAGACACAACTGTAGCTTGGTTTCCCTGCCCATTGTGAAATCTTACTGGTCTAAAATTTTGCTTTTCATAACTGTATAATAAACATTCAATCTGTTTGGCTGTGATTGGCAGCAGTTTAGCTGGAACCTACACATCTAGTTAATAAACATGTAAAGCTTGTAGAGAACCTGGTGTTGCTGGAACTCAGACCGGTGGTCTCCACAATGCAGAGCAAAGTGGTTTTGGGGGGGATTGGCTGCTGCGATCTTCAAGGATTTTGATCAAATCCTCTATGACTTTCTACACCCGCAGAGCAATTTCACATGCACTTCATGGGTCAGTAAATCAGACTGTTAGTGTCCTGCCCTTTGGCTCATGGGTTTATACTTTCCACCAGGCAATAGAACAGGTAGTATTACAAGCACACAATTTCAAGAAGGAAAGAAATCCAGGAGACTAGAGACTTGATCTTGAAACATGCTGTAAATCTATCATTTTTTTCTTTCCACCAGCCTTCTTTCAAATGCACAAACATTTTATTTATAGTTATTTTGCCTCTAAAGCCACCTTGTTTGTGGAAGATCAGCTATACCAGGCTCATGCACAAGTTAATTATGTAAAACCTTCATAAAAATATTCAGTGATCTCATCTCATTTGTAGATTTTCATGTACACATACATTTTTTAATGTTTGGAAAGATACTGACAACTTTGAAGCAGGATTCTTATTATCATTAACCTAAATGTGAAAGACCTTTATAATGGCAAATTAGCATGAAATACAAGTGAAACACCAAAGATCTAACATTAACTTCTTGTTTTACTTGTGTGTTTGTGTGCCGTCACATTAAATAACAGATTTAAATTGTAATAGAATTAGGCAAATGTGTTAACTGCACTACAAGTTAAACATATTTAATTAATTTCATTCAGTACCAAATAATTTTTTTGTCACAGTTATGTTCTGTTTCTCTGTTTTTTTTTAGTTTTAGGGTACGTTTACACAACAACGATGTACTAAAAACAGAAGAAAAAAAATTTTTTTGCATACGGATAAAAATGTCAAAGCGATACTTGTTCACACGGGTCTGTGAAAACGATTTAAATGTTGTATTATGCTGCCAGGCCAGCGATGTCCCTTTGTAAAGAAAAACTATGCACCTGTAAACTGAACACGTAATACGCATGCGTTGTATTTCACAAATTCATGTTTTTGTAGTTTACTTGGATATGATAACGGTCTAATTTTCAAAAACATTTTTAAAAGTTTGCGTTTTCAGGTGCTAAAACGCTGTTGTCATGTAGATGAGCGGCCAAAATGGATAAGAAGTTTTCTGTTTTTCGGCAAAACATAAAAGAAACAAAGACTTGGCTTGGCTAAAAGGGCTTACCAAACTGCGGTTACACGGACAAAGCTAGACAAAGACAATGGAAACATGAGGGCTATTTATACACAAAAGGTGTGTTAGACATAGGCTGCGACTGGATGCAACCGATCGGCGAGAGTTGCTGCGTGCAGGCAGGGAGGAGCTGAAAACGGATATGTGAAGTCAGACATTTTCTGCTTCCCGTAGTGACGCTCGCACTGTGTTTGCATACTTTACCAAGTGAAATAAATGCAATATTTGTCAAATACACAGATGTTTCAGAGACATTTTCATTCAATACTTTATGTAGGCCTACAGCTTAATACAGTGTCTGTTTGTTTAACAATAACGTTCAACATAATCCTATACTATCAATGAAGTGGGGGTCTTTCTTATCAGTTTTATTTTGTTAAATATGACACATTACTTGTCACCACCTAGTGGTGTAACAATAATCGACAAACGTCATTTGAAGCTCCATGTTACTTTCAAAAGGTTATTTTTATCACTCTATTTTGATCACTACCATAGTGTTTATATCCAAACTATAAACTTTTATCACAGTTCTTCTGTAATAATATGAATATTTGTAGCACAGAAATAACGAAACTCTGTGGTTGACTGTTCTGAAAAGAATGTTTGTGAAGCTGTTTCATACCTATACATAACAACTTGTTTACATCATAAGAAGGATGGCATCTACGCTAATATTTGTCTCTCTGTTTATCCCAAGGTTTACTGCAGTCAGCCGGATCCGGGCCGTATCCAGATCAGATGGTGGACCTGCGCCTAGACACGGCCACAACTCATCCCTGAAGTGTCTGCAGAGATGTGAGGGCCTCATCGACACGACAGCCAGTGGCACTGATCCTCAACAAGCCCGTCTCCGGCGTGATGACTCCGATCTTCAACCAGATGGAACTGGACAAATATTCGGAATGTTCCGATCTAATCTGACTTCTGACCTGTAATGCTGCCTGAATCATAATCATACACTGTTTGTTCGTTGGCCAGAGGAGAACTGGCCCCCCGACTGAGTCTGGTTTCTCCCAAGGTTTTTTCTTCATTCTGTCACCTGATGGAGTTTTGGTTCCTTGCCACCATCGTCTCTGTCGCCTTTGGCTTTTGGCTTGCTTAGTTGGGGACACTAAATATTATTACTGATCTAAACTATATTACTGATCTGCCTGTATTGACAAAACATGAGAATTGAACTGAGCTGGACGATGACATCACTGTTTTCTCCAGAGTGGCTCTCAAGCCGAATCAAATTTTGTTGCATTATTTTCCTGTTATCACAGTAAAGCTACTTTGAAACAATCAGTATTGTAAAAAGCTCTATATAAATAAAGGTGACTTGACTTGACAACTGCTCTCTCTTGGGTCATCAGCAGCTCCGTCACAGATTTGGTGTAATTTTGTCAAATGTTTAATAGGCACAGGCGAATCATTGTCATTTTAGAATGAGATTGCATGGGTGTTTGAATCGAGACTGTGATATTTTAACAATTAATCGAGCAGCTCTATTGTCTGTTTTACCTGAGTTCTAGTCATTAATCTGTTGTCATGGTTTCTAATTAGTCCTCACCTGTTCCCTGTTCTGTTGATAATCAGCCGCCTGTGTATTTAAGCCCTCAGTTCTCCTCAGCTCATAGTCTCTTGTTAATGTTATGTGATTATGTGTAGTGCTCTTTGTTTAATAAATAAATATTCTATTTGTTCATTCTGCACCACACATCATCCTTGGAATTCAACTACACAAAAACTTGTGACACCTTTTCATACCAATATTCATAAGTCAACATAGGTTGTATATGTATTCTATCAACATCAAAGGATTCGATACACATTCAACATCACTAAAGTTGATGCTTGGTATGATTTACCACTATATCACTAAAGTATGATTTAGATATAGTCTATGCTGATATGGTGTTTCATTGTCTATCCAAAAAATTTGCGCTAAATGCTAAAATATTGTGGATAATTCTATCTCAGATCTATATTTACACTTATATTACTACAGGACTGAAACTGATAAATTACCATTTTTCTTAAAGTCAAAGGCATTGCTCCTGCCCCCACAGGCTGAGCTGTTTGTGTGCCCTTCGTTCTGTTCAAGGCCAAGAGACTTACAAGAGAGTTACAATACTGTGCAGTATATTAATAGCAATGTGTTTGTGTTTGCCGCATCTTTTACATTAATCTATGAAAATGTAATCTGCATTTACAGGATGCTTTATTCTCCATGGAGAATTATCTAGTGCAAGTAAAAAAATAAATAAATAACACAAAACAAGACAATTTGCGCTGTGAGAGCACTGGGTGAAGGAAAAATCTCTGCTGAGATTTATTCAGTATTATTGAAACCATACATAAAAACACAAAATAAATCTGCTGAGGAAAAATGTTTGCCTTGTAAGCAAATATGTTTATCTCCCTAATGCTTTTCTACACATGCCTTGATATTTAAGTGGTTTAATAACATCCTTTAGACGTTGGCACGAAGCACTTCAGCTGTCTCAGAGCGAGAAGAGATGTTACTTAGTTTGATAAAAAATCTTCTGTTTTTCCATCGTTCAACACCTCGTTCTCCAGTATTAAGAACAAAGCTATAAATGTTAATTTAATTTAATTTTCTTGTAAAGTGACAGGAAATGACAGGTAAAGAAAAACTGGCAGATAATATAAAACGGAGGACCTTCATAAAACTATTCCATGTCTTTTCCATCTGCTGGCGGTTCTAGTCAGAATTAAATTAATAACTACAGCATCAAGACTCCTGGGAAGAGGATTCCGGAAGCATTGGAAAACTAATTCATGCAATATGAATGTAATGCATCACACAGTGTCTGATAAATGAACACAATCTTGCTTAAAACCATCCAGTCATGCATTAATTCCCATTGCAATACACATTTATATCTATTTGCATTCATATGCAATATTAATCACAACCACATCCATATTTTCAGATAATATTGGCCCTATATGTTCCCAAGTGAATAAGTATGAATACAAGCCTCAAAAATCTCATTACGTCCACTGTGGAGGCATGGCGATGCGTCTCTGGAGAGATGCGTATAAGCACAGATTTAGGAATGTGCTATTCTTCTGTGCAATAATGCGCTGGGGGAGTTAGCATTCCTGAGACGACTGCACCAAGTGCTGTCCTGCACATTTCTGCTTTAATAAATACAGTCAGTGTGCATCACTGCACACAGCCCTGACCTACACCTAACACTTGTCCAAAAAAAAACACTCTGTGTTCTTTCCCATTATTTTCTCTGCAGAAGGACGTAAAGCGTTATGTAATTTATATATATATATATATATATATATATATATATATATATATATATATATATATATATATATATATATATATATATATATATATATACAGTGGGGCAAAAAAGTATTTAATCAGCCACCAATTGTGCAAGTTCTCCCACTTAAAAAGATGTGAGAGGCCTGTAATTTTCATCATAGGTGCATTTCAACTATGAGAGACAGAATGAGAAGAAAAAAAATCCACAAAATCACATTGTCTGATTTTTAAAGAATTTATTTGCAAATTATAGTGAAAAATAAGTATTTGGTCAATTACAAAAGTTCATCTCGATACTTTGTTATATACCCTTTGTTGGCAATGACAGAGGTCAAACGTTTTCTGTAAGTCTCCACAAGGTTTTTACACACTGTTGCTGGTAGTTTGGCCCATTCCTCCATGCAGATCTCCTCTAGAGCAGTGATGTTTTGGGGCTGTCGCTGGGCAACATGGATTTTCAACTCCCTCCAAAGATTTTCTATGGGGTTGAGATCTGGAGACTGTCTAGGCCACTCCAGGACCTTGAAATGCTTCTTACGAAGCCACTCCTTCGTTGCCCAGGTGGTGTGTTTGGGATCATTGTCATGCTGAAAGACCCAGTCACAATCATCTGATGGAAGGAGGTTTTTACTCAAAATCTGGCCCCATTCATTCTTTCACGGATCAGTCGTCCTGGTCCCTTTGCAGAAAAACAGCCCCAAAGCCCTCTAGCAGACTTCAGATGGGCCCGGACATGTACTGGCTTAAGCAGGGGGACACATCTGGCACTGCAGCATTTGAGTCCCTGGCGGCATAGTGTGTTACTGATGGTAGCCTTTGTTACTTTGGTCCCAGCTCTCTGCAGGTCATTCACTAGGTCCCCCCGTGTTGTTCTGGGATTTTTGCTCACTGTTCTTGTGATCATTTTAACCCCACGGGGTGAGATCTTGCGTGGAGCCCTAGATCGAGGGAGATTATCAGTGGTCTTGTATGTCTTCCATTTTCTAATAATTGCTCCCACAGTTGATTTCTTCACACCAAGCTGCTTACCTATTGCAGATTCAGTCTTCCCAGCCTGGTGCAGGTCTACAATTTTGTTTCTGGTGTCCTTTGACAGCTCTTTGGTCTTGGCCATAGTGGAGTTTGAAGTCTGACTGTTTGAGGTTGTGTACAGGTGCCATTAATACAGGTAACGAGTGGAGGATAGAGGAGCCTCTTAAAGAAGAAGTTACAGGTCTGTGAGAGCCAGAAATCTTGCTTTTTTGTAGGTGACCAAATACTTATTTTGCACCATAATTTGCAAATAAATTCTTTAAAAATCAGACAATGTGATTTTGTGGATTTTTTTTCTCATTCTGTCTCTCATAGTCTTTTTAAGTGGGAGAACTTACACAATTGGTGGCTGACTAAATACTTTTTTGCCCCACTGTATACACTCACCTAAAGGATTATTAGGAACACCTGTTCAATTTCTCATTAATGCAATTATCTAATCAACCAATCACATGGCAGTTGCTTCAATGCATTTAGGGGTGTGGTCCTGGTCAAGACAATCTTCTGAACTCCAAACTGAATGTCAGAATGGGAAAGAAAGGTGATTTAAGCAATTTTGAGCGTGGCACGGTTGTTGGTGCCAGACGGGCCGGTCTGAGTATTTCACAATCTGCTCAGTTACTGGGATTTTCACGCACAACCATTTCTAGAGTTTACAAAGAATGGTGTGAAAAGGGAAAAACATCCAGTATGCGGCAGTCCTGTGGGCGAAAATGCCTTGTTGATGCTAGAGGTCAGAGGAGAATGGGCCGACTGATTCAATCTGATAGAAGAGCAACTTTGACTGAAATAACCACTCGTTACAACCGAGGTATGCAGCAAAGCATTTGTGAAGCCACAACACGCACAACCTTGAGGCGGATGGGCTACAACAGCAGAAGACCCCACCGGGTACCACTCATCTCCACTACAAATAGGAAAAAGAGGTTACAATTTGCACGAGCTCACCAAAATTGGACAGTTGAAGACTGGAAAAATGTTGCCTGGTCTGATGAGTCTCGATTTCTGTTGAGACATTCAGATGGTAGAGTCAGAATTTGGCGTAAACAGAATGAGAACATGGATCCATCATGCCTTGTTACCACTGTGCAGGCTGGTGGTGGTGGTGTAATGGTGTGGGGGATGTTTTCTTGGCACACTTTAGGCCCCTTAGTGCCAATTGGGCATCGTTTAAATGCCACGGCCTACCTGAGCATTGTTTCTGACCATGTCCATCCCTTTATGACCACCATGTACCCATCCTCTGATAGCTACTTCCAGCAGGATAATGCACCATATCACAAAGCTCGAATCATTTCAAATTGTTTTTTTGAACATGACAATGAGTTCACTGTACTAAAATGGCCCCCACAGTCACCAGATCTCAACCCAATAGAGCATCTTTGGGATGTGGTGGAACGGGAGCTTCGTGCCCTGGATGTGCATCCCACAAATCTCCATCAACTGCAAGATTCTATCCTATCAATATGGGCCAACATTTCTAAAAAATGCTTTCAGCACCTTGTTGAATCAATGCCACGTAGAATTAAGGCAGTTCTGAAGGTGAAAGGGGGTCAAACACAGTATTAGTATGGTGTTCCTAATAATCCTTTAGGTGAGTGTATATATATATATACTCACCGATCAGGCATTATGACCACTGAGAGGTGAAGTGAATAACTTCATGATTATCTCTTCATCACGGAATCTGTTAGTGGGTGGGATATATTAGGCAGCAAGTGAACATTTTGTCCTCAAAGTTGATGTGTTAGAAGAAGGAAAATGGGCAAGCGTAAAGATTTAAGCGAGTTTGACAAGGGCCAAATTGTGAAGGCTAGACGACTGGGTCAGAGCATCTCCAAACCTGCAGCTCTTGTGGGGTGTTCCCAGTCTGCAGTGGTCAGTATCTATCAAAAGTGGTCCAAGGAAGGAACAGTGTCGTGAACTGTTTACAAGGTCATGGGCAGCCACGGCTCATTGATGCACGTGGGGAGCGAAGGCTGGCATATGTGTTCTGATCAAACAGACAAGCTACTGTAGCTCAAATTGCTCAAGAAGTTAATGCTGGTTCTGATAGAAAGGTGTCAGAATACACAGTGCATCGCAGTTTGTTGCGTATGGGGCTGCATAGCCGCAAACCAGTCAGGGTGCCCATGCTGACCCCTGTCCACCGTGCCAACAGTGGGCACGTGAGCATCAGAAGTAGACCACGGAGCAATGAAAGAAGGTGGCCTGGTCTGATGAATCAAGTTTTCTTTTACATCACGTGGATGGCTGGGTGCGTGTGCGTCGCTTACCTGGGGAACACATGGCACCAGGATGCACTATGGGAAGAAGGCAAGCCGGCGGAGGCAGTGTGATGCTTTGAGCAATGTTCTGCTGGGAAACCTTGGGCCTTCCATCCATGTGGATGTGACTTCGACACATACCACCTATTCAGGAACGGTTTGAGGAGCACAACAACGAGTTTGAGGTGTTGACTTGGCCTCCAATTTCCCCAGATCTTAATCCAATTGAGCATCTATGGGATGTGCTGAACAAACAAGTCAGATCCATGGAGGCCCCACCTCGCAACTTACAGGACTTGGGATTAAAGGACCTGCTGGGACTAAAAGATCTGGGACATCTTGGAGCCAGATACCACAGCACACCTTCAGGGGATTAGTGGAGTCCATGCCTTGACAGGTCAGGGCTGTTTTGGCAGCAAAAGAGGGACCAACACAATATTAGAATATATGCTGGTTATTTTTTGCCAGTCACTGCTACTCTTAAGTGTTGCACATGATTAGTCTAATTTAGCTGCGCTACTACGTATCACTCTGATAGATTTTCTGATACAAATACTTTCATACAAGAGTTGGACTGAAAAGAATGTTAAAAGCTTCTGTTTCTTTTTTGCCATGTATTTTTGGTTACATTTGCTGACTCACTCACTGTCACTGTTGTGACATTCTCAATAGTAGGTTAACCATAAATCAAACTTTTTGCATTTCAGCTTTTAAAGCAACTATACAAAAAGTCGAAACATTAATAATATGTTCTAGTCAGGATTACTGGGAAGATGTTTAAATCTTCAAATCCAATTCTTTTTTGTTTGTCTTCGATGTGGTACAACAGCACAGTATTAAATACGAATTTCAGATGCAATCACTTACAAAGTGAAAGCAAATTCTAAGTGCTGAGCTGTCAGATCAACACTGTGAAGTAAACAAAATGAATAAACAGAACAAGCATCAGCTGTTATTTTTGCTATCGTTGATTCATAGGGCAATTTCTCAGATGGGTTCAGTCCTCTCAGATTGATTACAATGAGTTTTCTCAAAGACAGAGAAGATGATTAGGACACGATTCTGCATTTGGAATCAGTAACAGATTTAATGAATGACAGACAGTGATAGAGTAAATTGTGATTTTTGCTGGGTGATAGTAAATATATGTAAATATATTATTATTATTTTTCTGCCATTATAAAATTAAGATACATCACAAATATATCATCAATATTCTCAACTGAAAAAGGAAGTTTTCTTCTCAACGACCTTTAAATGACTCTGAGTGACACAGGGTTGAAATCCACAAGGAAACCCACAGAGACTGTTTTTACATATAAACTGCATCGAATCATTCAAAAAGGATGATAGCCGGATTTACATTCAAACAACCTTCTACTGCATAATTCTATATCATGTCTTTAACCAATACACGTGACCTTTATTCTTAAACTCACTCACAAATTATGTAATTGTTATAACTATTGAATGGTTGATTGATATCAGTATGATCGTATGCTCATAATTCAGAAGATGGCTTGATTGAAATCTGTGTAGAATGTATCGTGTTCTTCTAATAAGAAATCATGTCTAAACTGCAGAGACCACAGATAACGTGTGAAAACGTGAAACAGTCACCTTTGAACCAAAGATGATACCTAATTGGTCAGAACTCATCCAGGAGGATGGGCAGACATTTGAGTTTAAAATCTCAGACCATGAACAAAGAGTTAGACAGAGTTAGAAGACGACGAGTAGCCGGACAGAGGCAGACAAAGATCAGAGAAAATGGGTTAACAATTTCATTCAAGCCATCTAAATACTCTTGTCTCATTTTCCTTTCTTTTACTTAGTTTCTTTTCTTTCCGTTGAGTCTCGTGTTCTAAGTTAAGTTTTGCCACAAAGTTTCAATCAACGATTCTAGAACAAAGCGAACTTCAACTTCAAACCTCATCCACGAGACTTTCCATCCATCCGCCAACACGCAACATGATTGGTTTCCTAAGACGCCAATCAAAGACACGACAAGACCGTCAGTGATTCAAAGAACCTGGGAAATCCCCTCTCTAGCCAGGACTAAGAAGGAGGGAATCCCCATTCAAAGACAAACTACAAACGCAAGTAATATCTCCAGATTCTAAGTGACCTGGTGCATTGATATCAAGTTTAATAACCCCGCCTAAGAAACGATAGGAGGGTTAAATTAATGATTGATGGTTCGTTCAGGTCATGTGTTATAAATGCATATATTGCTAGAAACTTGGGATTTCATCATTTCCTAATTTTCTTTCTTTCTGCAACTCGTGTGAATGTGTGTGTGCGTGTGTTTGTGTTAGAATTTAGTTGTGAGAATTTAGTTGTGTTTAGAATTGTGTTTCACTATTGTTTGGATATTAATATCTGCTGCAGAGTTGATAGTTACGGCCTGTTCAAATGAACGCTGGACGATTAATTTGCTCAGCCGTAAAATAAGTGACTCTTTCAAAATTCCCTATGAATTAATTAATCATTTCCTTTGAGCTAAATAGAGCTAAGTTTCCCTTATACACGTCTTACATACCTGATGAAGGTCATGAGACCGAAACGTTGCCAATAAATAGTTTATTGATAGTATCGATAGTGTGCGGGGTTTACTTTTTACTGACATGTTCTATGGGGAACTCAAAATGGTTATTTTATGGCTTCACAATGAAAACGTCTCGGTTACGACTGTAACCTTAGTTCCCTGAGTAGGGAACGAGACGCTGCGTCACCGCTTTGGGAACGCCTCTGCGTGATTGCGTCGTGAAGCACATGTGTAATCAGTCCAATGGAGAGACGGAACGTCATAGGCGGGTGACGTCATCGACCCGGAAGGTATAAAGCATACCGGCAAACAAACGCCGCTAGCTTCTGTGGTAGAGTGAAGCAAGACGCTTTTGCGGGCATGCGGGGAGTATGGCAGGGTGACGCAGCGTCTCGTTCCCTACTCAGGGAACTAAGGTTACAGTCGTAACCGAGACGTTCCCTTTCGAGGGAACTCGAGCTGCGTCACCGCTTTGGGAACGAGAATACCCACGTCCCCATAGGAGCCGGATGCCCGCCTGTGCATTGTCTAAAAGGCGAGCACCCGAGCCCCTGGAGTAATGTCAAGTTCGTAGAACCTCACGAAAGTGAGCGGCGAGGACCACCCCGCCGCGTCACAAATGTCTTGCAGGGAGGCCCCTGCTAGGAATGCCCGAGAGGCAGCCATACCCCTAGTCGAGTGTGCCCGGACAGCCAAAGGGAAAGGCTGCCCGACCACCTCATAAGCAAGTGAAATAGCCTCAACTATCCACTTGCTCATCCTCTGCTTAGAAACCGGACCCCCTCTCGAGGGTGGACCGTAACACACAAACAACTGTTCCGATTTTCTCCACAGGGCAGCTCTGTGGACATAAGCGTCTAGTGCGCGAACAGGGCAAAGCAGATTGGATCTTTCCTGGTCAGACGTCAGAAAGGGAGGTGGACAAAAAGCCATAAGTACTATGGGTCTCACAGTATTAGTGGGAACCTTAGGAACGTACCCCGGTCTGGGGTGCAGAAAAGCTTTAGCCATACCGGGAGCAAATTCCAAGCACGAGGGTGCCACAGAGAGGGCTTGTAAGTCCCCTATTCTTTTTAAAGAAGAGATAGCCAGCAGAAAGATGGTCTTTAAGGTGAGGAGTTTCTCAGAAATTTCTTCAATAGGCTCGAAGGGAGCCTGAGAAAGGCCCTGAAGGACAATAGCTAAGTCCCAGGCCGGCACCCTGGTGCGTACTGCGGGCCTCAGTCTGATAGTGCCACGGAGGAAACGAGTAACTAGGGGGTGTCGCCCGAGGGTAACACCATCGAAAGGAGAGTGGTAAGCTGCTAAGGCCGCCACGTACACCTTCAAAGTGGAGGGAGCTAACCCAGCGGAGAATTTCTCCTGCAGGAACTCCAGCACCGCGCTCGCAGGGCAGTTTACTGGATCCCACAGGCGATCTCTACACCATAAGGTGAAGAGTCTCCATTTCAATGCGTACAGTTTCCTCGTGGAGGGAGCTCTAGAGTGTAGGATGGTCTCCACAACCTCGGTTGAGAGACCGGAGCTTAGGAGCTGGGCCCCCTCAGAGGCCAAGCCCACAGATTCCACAGCTCTGGGCGTGGGTGCAGGAAGGCACCGCCCGACTGAGAGAGCAGGTCCCTCCTGCACGGAATCTCCAGGGGAGAGCCGTTGAGGAGCGACACAATGTCCGAGAACCAAACCCGGGCTGGCCAGAACGGAGCCACTAGGAGCAGATGGGCACCGTCCCGACGAACTCTCTCTAGAACTCCCGGAAGCAGAGCGATCGGGGGGAAAGCGTACAGGGGCAGCCTCGGCCACTCCTGTACCATGGCGTCCAGTCCCAAGGGAGCTGGAGGAGTTAGAGCAAACCATAGACGACAATGAGTGTTGTCTTGAGTGGCGAACAGGTCTACTTCTGCTCTGCCAAATTCTTGCCAGAGGAGCTCCACCACCTCGGTGTGGAGTCTCCACTCCCCGGGCCTCGGCCCCTGCCTCGACAGGATGTCTGCTTCCGTATTCAGGCGCCCTGGGATGTAGATTGCCCTGATTGAGAGCAATTTCCCCAGGGCCCACAGGAGGATTTGACGAGTCAGCTTGTACAAAGGGCGAGACCTCAAACCCCCCTGGTGATTTATGTAGGAGACCACCGATGTGTTGTCTGTGCGAACTAGAACATGATGGCCCCTGAGATATGGCAGGAAATGTCTCAGAGCCTGGAACACAGCAAGCATTTCCAGGCAATTTATGTGCAACGCACGATGAGCGTCCTGCCATAGGCCCTGGGCCGAGCGACCACTCATGGTCGCCCCCCAACCCGTAAGGGAGGCATCCGTGGTCAGAGTGACCCGCTGGCACGGTACCCCCAGTAACGGGCCTTGGGCTAGAAACCGAGGGTCCTTCCACATGACTAAGGCGCGGAGGCATCGCCGCGTTACCTTGATCACGCGAAAGGGATTTCCCCTCGGGGAAAAACCCTTGGTCTTGAGCCACCACTGTAAAGGTCTCATGTACAACAGGCCACGAGGAATGACGTTGGACGCTGCTGCCATCAGGCCTAACAGTCTCTGATACTGTTTGACAGTGAGTGGCTGGTCTAGTTTCACCCCTTTCACAGCTGAGAGAATCGATCCTACGCGAGGCTCTGATAGACGGGCCTGCATCAGGATCGAATTCCAACACACACCCAGATACGTTATTTTCTGTACTGGAGAAAGAACGCTCTTCTTGAGGTTGAGCCTCAGCCCTAACCTCTTCATGTGCGCGAGAACAACATCTCGATGTTGAACCGCCAGACGTGCTGACTGAGCCAAAATCAGCCAGTCGTCGATATAATTGAGAATGCGGATCCCCTGCATACGCAAGGGGGCTAATGCCGCGTCTACACACTTGGTGAAGGTGCGGGGTGATAGGGCTAGACCGAAGGGAAGCACCCGATATTGGTACGCTTGTCCCCCAAAAGCGAACCTCAGGTACTTCCTGTGCTGCGGAAGGATGGAGATGTGGAAGTAAGCATCTTTGAGATCTATCGTGACAAACCAGTCCTCGGACCTGATTTGGGACACGATATGTTTGAGTGTAAGCATCTTGAACCTGAACTTTGCCACTGCGCGATTCAGCGAGCGCAGGTCCAAAATGGGGCGCAACCCCCCATCCTTCTTTGGCACTATAAAATAGCGACTGTAGAAACCTGACTCCCTGTCGGAGAGAGGAACCTTCTCTATGGCCCCCTTCCGTAGGAGGGTCTGGACTTCTTGAGTCATAACCAGAGCCTGCTCGGGGCCCACCAAGGTAGGTAGGACCCCCTTGAAACTGGGTGGACGACACCTGAACTGGATGGCGTACCCTGATCTTATTATCTGCAGGACCCAACGAGATATATTTGGCAGTTTTTCCCATTCTGGCAAAAAATCTACTAGGGGTACCAGTCCCTCGAGACTGGCCTCTGGTATACTGAGTGCTGGGAGCACAGCGCCCTGAAACGGATGACCGGCAGGGAACGGCTGACTCGACAGCGCCACCTCCTTGTCTGGAGGACGCGGGCCATCCTCGGATGACTCGCGAGGGCCTTCCACGCCCCGGCACTCGGGCGGGGTTAGTGGAGAGACCCTGTGAGGGTACCGGAACAGGACGGGCACCGTATGCTGAGGTGAACACCGCCTGTTCCCGAAGGGGGAAACCCTCACTGCCCTGGGCCCACTGGCGTCAGGGCCTCTTAGACGCAGCCTTTCTAGAGATAAGAACAGTCCGCAGATCTGCTCTACCCCTAGAGGGCTGCGTCTGGGGGTGTCGCCCACCGCCCCACCCTTTCTGAGGGGGAGTACGAGTGGCAACACTTTGTTTCTGTTGCGCCCGGTGTACGGAGCTTGTACTCGGTGTCTGCTGCTCCCGCACAGCAGCAGACGAGGCCTGGGGTTTTCTCGGGAGGAGCTGCTTCAGCGCCGCAGATTGTTTCTTTGCCTCCTGAAACCTGTCGGTGACGGTTGTGACAGCGTCACCGAACAGGCCGTCAGGAGACAGCGGCGCATCAAGCAGAAAGCTCTTATCTCTCTCCCGAATCTCGGTCAGATTAAGCCACAGATGCCTCTCCGTAGCCACCAGGGCTGCCATAGAACGGCCTATAGATTTGGCCGTCTCCTTGGTGGCTCGGAGAGCTAAATCTGCTGAAGATCGGAGCTCATTAACTAAGTCTGCTCCGATCTCCTGGCTGGACCCCAGGTCTCTTAGCAGGTCGGCCTGGTATGCCTGCACGATGGCCATAGTGTGCAGACACGCGGCGGCCTGACCCGCTGCCGAGTACGCCTTGCCCACCAAAGAGGATGCTATACACTGACGTTTGGGGGCTGAAGACACGAGAGGACATGGGCCGCTTCCACGTTCTCGACACCTCAGTGTGGAGATCCGTGAAAAACGGTAAACTCCGACGTGGAGGCTGGGCAGAGCGGGAGGGGAGAAAGCGCTCGTCCAAACGGCTCTTGGACGAGACGCTCTCTTGATTCTCTTGTGGCCAGTCAATGTTTAGTTTGGCCACCGCTCTGCACAGGACCTCCAAAAGCTCCTCACCAGCAGGGGATTGAAGTGGCGAGTCTTCAACCCCCGCGTCAACGCTGCAAATATCGATCTCGTCAGAGCTTGATAAAAGCAGCGCTGAGGCTGCCCCCTGGGTGGGAGAAACCGCAGGGCGGGCTCCCGAACCCAGAGAGGCAGCACTGGATCTGCCAGGTGAGGGCAGAGAAAGGGCTGGGCCCGTCTCTAACCCCTCTGACAGATCCATTTGCGAACCCCACGACATAAGCTGCCGCTGTGCCTCAGCAACAGCGGGGCCTGTGCCGCGGGGAACGCGAACCGGGACACCCTCCTCAAAAAGTGCCCGGCGGGATCGCAGCACTCTCATAGGCAAAGCCTCACAATGCTCACAGCCGGCCCCCTCGAGAGCCGACTGAGCGTGCTGTTCACCCAAACAAACAACGCACATCAAGTGTGTATCCCCGCTCGTGATGTGACGAGAGCAGGGAGGAACACACTTTCTGTAACGCTGTTCGCTCGCCATAATGTCTCTTTAAATGTCAGTGTGTATGCAAACTTGTAAGAGATAGAAACAAGAGAAGTCTGAACTCAGACACAAAACACAAATCTGACAATGACAATACACAGAGCGCTTGCTGAAAGCAACAGAAGCTAGCGGCGTTTGTTTGCCGGTATGCTTTATACCTTCCGGGTCGATGACGTCACCCGCCTATGACGTTCCGTCTCTCCATTGGACTGATTACACATGTGCTTCACGACGCAATCACGCAGAGGCGTTCCCAAAGCGGTGACGCAGCTCGAGTTCCCTCGAAAGGGAACCCCCTTTTGGGACCTTTATTTGTAAGACTATCAGTAAATGTGATATCAATCCAAGTCGATCCATTTGAGTATTTGAGTGAGAAAATCAACTAAACCAAAACACAAGAAATGATCTATACTTTAAAAGCATCAGCCCAAAGCAAGGCAGAAAGAGAGAGGTTTCTTTAAAGGCAGCGAAAGTTGGTGAGAAACATTCTGCAAAAGACCAGAGATCAGGGGCTTCCAAACGTGGAGGCATGGAGGGGAATTCATCACATCTAAAAATGTACCTTTGTATTTAAAACACTTTGTGACCTTTAACTCAAGTGGGTATAAACTTGAGTTAAACCAAGCAATATATGCATTTATAACACATGACCTGAACGAACCATCAATCATTAATTTAACCCTCCTATCGTTTCTTAGGCGGGGTTATTAAACCTGATATCAATGCACCAGTTCACTTAGAATCTGGAGATATTACTTGCGTTTGTAGTTTGTCTTTGAATGGGGATTCCCTCCTTCTTAGTCCTGGCTAGAGAGGGGATTTCCCAGGTTCTTTGAATCACTGACGGTCTTGTCGTGTCTTTGATTGGCGTCTTAGGAAACCAATCATGTTGCGTGTTGGCGGATGGATGGAAAGTCTCGTGGATGAGGTTTGAAGTTAAAGTTGGCTTTGTTCTAGAATCGTTGATTGAAACTTTGTGGCAAAACTTAACTTAGAACACGAGACTCAACGGAAAGAAAAGAAACTAAGTAAAAGAAAGGAAAGTGAGACAAGAGTATTTAGATGGCTTGAATGAAATTGTTAACCCATTTTCTCTGATCTTTGTCTGCCTCTGTCCGGGCTACTCGTCGTCTTCTAACTCTGTCTAACTCTTTGTTCATGGTCTGAGATTTTAAACTCAAATGTCTGCCCATCCTCCTGGATGAGTTCTGACCAATTAGGTATCATCTTTGGTTCAAAGGTGACTGTTTCACGTTTTACACGTTATCTGTGGTCTCTGCAGTTTAGACATGATTTCTTATTATAAGAACACGATACATTCTACACAGATTTCAATCAATGATCTGCATATGGCAAATCAGCTTATCCATACAGCTTTTTCATAGCAATTTTAAACATTGACTTAATCTTCCATTGTTTGGGAAAAAATGTTGTCCGCAAACTCATGCCATTAAATGACCCAGTGTTGTCATGTCTGGGCCAGAACCATATTTCAATTTGCTGCAACTAGTGAAAATTACACACTTAACCTGTCAGCCTTAATTTTTCTCTATAACACTGGCCCTACAGAATAATACGCATACATACACTGGAGTGAATAAAAATGCTCTTTAAGAGGACTGACCTGACCGAGAACTATCGTGATTATAAAGTGCTTTGGAGTGTCTAGAGTGGAAAGACCTTTAATTGATATCTCTTGGAACAAAGACCAGCCACATTTGCTGTGTCACAGCCTCAGATGGAGAGGAAAATACTCTTGACCATTCTGTGCCCTTGGTGCCATATTTCCTCTCTGTTCACTCCCGCCTCAACATAACTCCTTTTCTTTAATTGGTGCTTTTACTCTGCTGTTTAACTTTATTTCTCTCCTGCATACCCACTCTTATTTCAAAATGCTGTCTGTGTGAAATCATGCTGTTTTGCATTCTGGGTGGACTGGCAAAGGAGCTTTGCATTGTGAAATATGTCTACAAATATAAAAAGACAAAGCAAAATCCTGTTTACCATGATCATTAATTTGGCTAAAATTTGGCTAAAATTCTATTTTTCTATCTACTCTCTATCTTCCATGATTTATTTCCAACTGCATAATGTTAATTTCACTGTTGTCTTTGTGTTGTGCTATTGTACTGAATTATCTAATTGCTACGCACTATTATTCTACACACTGTTGTGTTATACCGTGCATAATAGCAGAATGTTTTTATTCCAAACACTGAGTATAGTGTATTTTCTCTCCTCTCACTGTGGAATATATCTTTTCTGTGTTGCCTCAGGCCTTTTTCAGTGTATTTGAATTGTATTTTGTTCTTCCTGCTGGGTATTCGTAACTCTAACATATTGTATGCATTATAAAGACGTCTGTTTTGGTTAGGAAGAAATGTAAATGTCCTGTAAAAGACCAGGCATGAAAAATTAAACAACATGACAAGTTTATGAACATCAACTTGTTTAAGCAAAAGGGTTTCCTCCGCAGATGGGAGGGTTAGCTAATTGAAACTTCACAGAATCCATGGGGGGAAATACAATTTAGTGTAACAGCAAACATGCAAGAGGCATGTAGGGTTAGATTAATCTATTCTCATGTCTTTAATTACAAGGGTAAAATGATGATCAGCAGATGTTTTACAAAGAAAGGTGGGAAGTAAACAAGTCTCTATAGAGTCATACAAAGATTATAATGAATATTTTGATTAGGTTAAGGAAGCTATCACAAATAGCTTGTACGAATAATACTAGAGGTGAGTCAATTTTGATAAACACAATGCTGTATTGGAATATTAGATAGATTGACAGAACAATAGATAGAACGATAGATAGAATGATAGATAATTATCATCCAACATTGCTTGACAGACTTGATGGATTTAAAAATGCCTTTTTCTTTAAGCCTCACAGATATTCATTGACCTCTCTGTGACAGCATCTAGCCTCTCACTGACAGCTAACCTTCATCATCATCAGGAGGTGCACGCTGGGAAGGCAGAGGACAATATTCATTCTATCACACTAATGGAAGAAATATGGGGAGAAAATGGCCTTCAGGGCATCATGTCAGAGATAGACAGAGACCGAGAGAAAGGCTACGGTGTGAAAACTGAGGCAGGGATTATCTGAATAATGATATTAGTATGATTCATTACAACTGCATGACAATGAGACAAGAGGAACATGCCACAGGATTCTATCAGGTACTGTATGTTTTATACATTGTGCATTTTAAGTATGGATTCACTGCTTATGCATGTTGAAACTCATGAGGCTGCAACCCATATAAGCTGCCAGGACAAGAGCAGGCTTCTCTTCCATCAAGATTATCCAGGCTGTGAAATATTAATACAGAAAATGAGACTCTGTATTAGGGCTAAAAAGGATCCAAGCAGAATGAATCATCTATAATACAGCAGCCCTCCTTAGTTTGTCAGAGTCAGAAACTCACTCGCGTTTGACAACCGAGAGCTCTGTACCATCAGAGCCCCAATCTGGCCCTGTGTCACAGGCAAATCTCCTAAATCCTTAAGGTTTTTTTTTTTTTTTTTTTTAACTGAGATGAAATGCTAAACATGCTAAACCTTTCGTCTGAGATGACTGAGTGCATGTTACATTTGACATGCCGTGCTTCAGTTTGATGTTAAAGGTTTTGTGAGCGGGTTTTCTTGGTTTTTATTTTTGTCTCTTTTCTCTCTCTCTCTCTGCTCTTTTTTCTCTATCTCTTCACATCCTCTGCTGCTGTCTTGCTTTCATATTTAATTAAGTCTCACATCCTCTCGATTCTGTTTTATTCTCTTGTCTGAACTGGCCTTATTAATTTCTTTCTCCTCAGTCTAAGTAGATGTTATAATGGTGTGTCAAAAGCCGAAGTCAAAAGCTCTTTTTATATTATTGATTAATCTGATTAAATTTCAACTTGTTTCATTGATAGAGAAGGTCTGCTTCTAATCAAACATCACATATCTACTGTCATAGTGACAGCCAGTGAACTAAAAGAGAGAAATAAATAAATAAATAAAGAAGAAAGCCCCTAACCACTGCTGCATAATATAAAATAACAACAATCAGGTGAATAAATGTAGATAAAACAAATTTAAAAAATCTATGCAATAAATAATAAAATACATGCAATTGAATAAATGCACAATCCAAAAAAGCACCATAAGAGCTACATTCTAAATGAAGTCACACTGAATCAACATTTATGGGATTTGCTGAAGTCATCTCCTCTGCTTACTGCAACTCTCAAATGTCATTCAAAAAGATTCCTTCAAACTTTGCCTCAAAAGTCTCAAAAGTCACGAGATGCAAGAGTCAATCAGAGATGTCAAAACTGTTGCAATGCTTCTTGTGGTAAATTTTTAATGTTTGAATGAGTATGAATATCATATTTAGATATAATAATTAAAATGAATTTAGTAATGTAAAAGGAGTTTAGGTTAAGTTTACTATTCCTTGAAAATATTGCAAATAATATAAATATACTGTTTTAATTTTGTTCTTTATATAATGTGTATCTGTTATATAATGTGTATCACGGCGACTCTGAGTCACATTCTAAAAATAATCCATTAAATGCCTCAAAATCCAAAATGAACTATAATAATAACCGGGTCTCTGATGTCAGTCCCAGCACAGAATAAAAGCTTTCATTTACATATACACCACTCATATTTACATCATAAAACAAAAAAACTCTGCAAGTTTTTTAATCTTCTAACCTTTTTGAAATTCCTCTATAGCCTATATCAGTTTATTTGATTCGGTGCTAGATAACTGTTATATTTTACTGGCTTTGTGTTCAAATTAGGCTGTTGATGCATGAACACATGGTTTATCTGAGTGTAGGCTACAGTCCTTTGGCACAGGAAAAGAATCCCCATTTGTGAGGACAGAACTTAATCCAGCCAATTGCACAGGCTACAGCTCCGGCAGGCTACACGATGTGTGTGTTCATGTGACTCTATTAACGCCTCAGTTCACTCTGTCTTGCCCAGAAAAAGCACACAAGGGGCTTTTCACACTGCACTTAAAGGGTTAGTTCACCCAAAAATAAAAATTCTGTCACCCTAATGTCGCTCCAAACCCGTAAGACCTTAGTTCATCTTCGGAACACAAATTAAGATATTTTTGATGAAATCCGAGAGCTCTCTGGCCCTTCCATAGAAAGCAATGTAATTTACACTTTCATGGCCTAGAAAGGTAGTAAAGACATCGTTAAAATCGACCATATGACTACAGTGGTTCAACTTTAATTTTATGAAACGATAGAGAATACGCAAAAAACAAACAAAAATAAAGACTTGATTACACTGTGTCAACAGCATAAGAGTCTTACACAAGCTAGAAGAAATTTCTGAATGAAGTCATTATTTTTGTTTGTTTTTTGCAGTAATTAATGACAGAATTTTCACTAACCCTTTAACCCCCGAGTTATCGTCATTCTAAACACCACTTTTAACCCTGGGAAAAGGAGTGTTTCGCACTTGTAATTTACAAGCGGGGTTAGCACCGCTTTTTACCTGGGGTTATGAAACCCTGCTCTGGAGCAGGATTAGCACCGCTTTACAACTAGATGCTTAGCAACCGACAACCAATCGCGTGCCTTATATTCACATGCTTTAGACAGTCATGGAAACACTGATTTTTATCATTTCTGCATATGATAGGAAAAATGTCAAACGGTGATGGAAAATGCGACAATGGTGCATGTCCACTACAGCGGCAAAACTCTGCTCAGTGCCGCTGGCAACACTATAATGCCTCCGCTTTGGGGTGTGTCTATAGCGAGTGTGTTTAATCAACTTTCCTGTAGCTCAAACAGTAGAGTGTAGCACTAGCATCCTCAAAGTCATAGGTTTGATTCCCAGGCAAAGCAAGAATTAGCTAAATGTAAAAATGTGTACCTTGAATGCAATGTAAGTCGCTTTGGATAAAAGCGTCTGCCAAATGCATAAATGTAATGTTCTTTTCAACACACAAGCAATATAATAATCACAGATACACACGATTACAGTTGGAACGAGGCAAGCTTTGTTTCCAAATGCCCCAAGTAAAGATATCCTGTCAATTTTATAAACTTTTGTAAACCAAGACAGTATAATCACAATGAAAGCATCCAGTTTTGCAATATGTAACATATACACTCACCTAAAGGATTATTAGGAACACCATACTAATACTGTGTTTGACCCCCTTTCGCCTTCAGAACTGCCTTAATTCTACGTGGCATTGTATCAACAAGGTGCTGAAAGCATTCTTTAGAAATGTTGGCCCATATTGATAGGATAGCATCTTGCAGTTGATGGAGATTTGTGGGATGCACATCCAGGGCACGAAGCTCCCGTTCCACCACATCCCAAAGATGCTCTATTGGGTTGAGATCTGGTGACTGTGGGGGCCATTTTAGTACAGTGAACTCATTGTCATGTTCAAGAAACCAATTTGAAATGATTCGAGCTTTGTGACATGGTGCATTATCCTGCTGGAAGTAGCCATCAGAGGATGGGTACATGGTGGTCATAAAGGGATGGACATGGTCAGAAACAATGCTCAGGTAGGGCGTGGCATTTAAACGATGCCCAATTGGCACTAAGGGGCCTAAAGTGTGCCAAGAAAACATCCCCCACACCATTACACCACCACCACCAGCCTGCACAGTGGTAACAAGGCATGATGGATCCATGTTCTCATTCTGTGTACGCCAAATTCTGACTCTACCATCTGAATGTCTCAACAGAAATCGAGACTCATCAGACCAGGCAACATTTTTCCAGTCTTCAACTGTCCAATTTTGGTGAGCTCATGCAAATTGTAGCCTCTTTTTCCTATTTGTAGTGGAGATGAGTGGTACCCGGTGGGGTCTTCTGCTGTTGTAGCCCATCCGCCTCAAGGTTGTGCGTGTTGTGGCTTCACAAATGCTTTGCTGCATACCTCGGTTGTAACGAGTGGTTATTTCAGTCAAAGTTGCTCTTCTATCAGCTTGAATCAGTCGGCCCATTCTTCTCTGACCTCTAGCATCAACAAGGCATTTTCGCCCACAGGACTGCCGCATACTGGATGTTTTTCCCTTTTCACACCATTCTTTGTAAACTCTAGAAATGGTTGTGCGTGAAAATCCCAGTAACTGAGCAGATTGTGAAATACTCAGACCGGCCCGTCTGGCACCAACAACCATGCCACGCTCAAAATTGCTTAAATCACCTTTCTTTCCCATTCTGACATTCAGTTTGGAGTTCAGGAGATTGTCTTGACCAGGACCACACCCCTAAATGCATTGAAGCAACTGCCATGTGATTGGTTGATTAGATAATTGCATTAATGAGAAATTGAACAGGTGTTCCTAATAATCCTTTAGGTGAGTGTATATAACAACCACAAAGCGTCTAATGTGTAAGTGTTTTGCGCACTAAATCCAGCATAAACTCTGACACAACCTGCATGTTTTTTAATGCTCAAGACAGATGTCACTACCTGAACCTCATGGCGATTGAACTGCCCAACCTTTTTGATGCTCTCTGCCGCTTTCTCCAGTCCGCTATCAATCCCACAATGCACCACGCGAGCGTGAAGCTCAACTTTTATAGGAATGAACTGAAAACGCTCGCTCCGTGCCAGAGGACACGCACCATTAGAGTGAAGAAGAGACCGTTACATTCTTACCTTTATAGTTTGAAAAGTTCTCTTGAAAAACTTGATATTGCAGTCAGCAATGTGTAATATAAGGATGTGCAAAGCTAGAGTCTTTATGTAAACTGGTAACGTGCTGCGTTTGTCCAGTCAGTAACACTGACACTGCAAATAAGGACTTTAACCCAGGATTTAGGAATGTGCAGCGTGAATTTAGTTTGTACAGTTTATGAATACCCAGTATTAACTGTTAACCCGGGTACAGTATGAGCAGTGTGAAACATGGATAAAGATAAACCAGGATTCCATTTAATCCGGGGTTTAGAATGACCCTGGGTTAACTATCTCAAGTGTGAAAAGCCCTAAAGTGTGAGAAATAAAGATTAACAGAAATGCGACACGAAATACAACGCACACACCTTTTTCTCTGAGGTGAATATATGTGTTTGTCACGTTCACATCTGTGAACTGTCATTTTGACTGTCATCAGACAAACAGTTTTGGGCCAGAGATATTTAACTCAGTGAAGAAAGTAAACGGATACTTTTTTGGGATGTCTAAGTGTTGTATTTCCTGCCACGTTTTTGTTAATCTTGATTTCGCTTTCTGGGTGAGATGGAGTGAACTGCGGTGCTAGAGTCACAAGAACACACATGAAACAAGATGATTTTCATTAAATAATACATTCAATTTCATTGTATACCGGTATACCCCACTGATCTATATAGAGAACTGGATTGCTCATGACGTCATAAAAAGTGAAGCCACTGCACCGCCATATTGGTTTTCCCAATTTCCCCTGCTTATTAAAAAGTTACGTTCATATTTATTACAGTAAGTTAATAAACATCAAATTAGCTGTCGGAGAGAGAAAAGACTTCAGCATATGCATTACAAATGTCAAATGCGCAATGCACATTCTGAAATCGGAATAAAGATTTATGCCTTGTAATCTGAAATCACCTTGTACTGTTGTATTTATGTTGTGTTGTATTGGTTAAATTAATAATTAATTCAACAACATAGCATACACAACACTTTACTCATAAAATACACGCATCATAACTTATTCAGACAAATAACGCTGACTGCTTTATTTCCAAGAGGATGATAGTAAACATTATATTGAATTTTAATACAATATAGTAACAGAGGCTTGTATTAATAGTTATTGTATAGGCTATTCAAATAAATTTCTGCAGCTAAACAGATATATATTTCCTCCATAATTATATACATAAAGAAATATATTTTTGTGTCGGCAGTGGACAGTAGACACCCACATCAACGATTTCAATATAAGATTTATCCTCTCTGAAAAGACTATAAACATTACAGATAACATATGAAATGGTCTATTAATTTACATTCATATCGTAAAACTAATCCTGTGTGACTGAGATGCTGCAAATCGTGTGATTTTATGTCAATGTTTTGGCTGTAAGTCACTGATGCCCTCTGTCGGTAGGGAATATTAAGATGGCCGCTCGAACACTTCCAGTGGCTTCACCGCCTGATGGCAGTTTAGAAAGCAATGAGCAATCATCATTTATATAGATCAGTGTTATACACGTGTTGCATGGGATCATTCTGTGATACTTTTGCATCTTGATGCTGGTTGCAATTGACTGGCATTATATGGACAACTGCGAGCAGGACTTTTTTTTTCTATTATTCTGCTTTTGTGGTCCATAAAAGAAAGTGCATACGGCATTAGAACAACACCAGGGTGGGCAATATATAATTTTCATTTCAGGGTGAACTATCCTTTTAACATCAGGGCCACCAGATGCAGGATCAATCTGAGACCTGCGCGAAGGCACATGTCCTCCAGACACATGTTCGCCTTGATTATGAGAAGGGGGTGTGCGGCAGCGAAGTGAGCCCTAGAGTGCTAGTCGCAGTATTTGTTAGGACACTTAAGACAAGTGCCCTTTGGCCAAAGACAGTTCCCTCAAAGAAAGGTAATTTTCCCAGCTGGAAGTTAGCATAGACTGAGTGCGCGTGTGTAGAAGAAGCTAAGCTCAGAGGACGCTCATGAGCCCCCAACTCCTCAATGATTTAGCAGGTCATTTATGTGCTGCTCTAGCTACTAATTGACTCTTAATTGGAGTCAGATCCCCATTGAAACTGTCCATTACTTTCATGTGTGTGTGTGTGTGTATGTGTGCGCGCACGCACGTGTGTGTCCAGAGGGAGTAATGTAGCCACAAGCAACAGATAACTGTCCTTCACACGATTTTGTCATTACCACTCTCAGGGAGGAATGTCTCTCATAAAAGCAAAGAGAGCTCGAGGGAAAGTCATTACCTTAGAATTGTGTGTGTGATTGTGGGTGTGTGTGGGAGTGTGTGCATGTGTTAATGTCATCCGACATGGATGTGTGTGGCTTTATGTTTTAAAGCATGTACAACCAGAGTTAGAAAGAGCTTTACTGCACAATGTGGTACAATTTTATTTATTAAACCTGTGGATTAAATCCATTAAGGTGATATTATTATTGTCCTGCAGTGATGGTTTTCTACGCAGGTCTCCAGAGTCCACCTATGCGGTGACTTCCATCAGCCACCATTTCAGCCAAAAAGGTAGACAAGAAGAAAAAATTGTTGATGCAAAGAACAGATAAACCTCAATGACACTCCAAAAGTCCATTCCTGTAATCAAAGTCTGAGAACAATCACAAACAAAGGTTTTGATTGCGGGGTATGAAGATTCACTGTGACAGAATATCAATCGGTTGTCAGGGGAGGTCATTTCACTAATGTCTTAAAGCTTCTTTTAGAAAAATCTGCTTCAACAGTATGGTCATACCGATAGCTGTTTAAAGAATGACTTGTTTACATGTACTATAATTAGTGGTGGACAGTAACACAGTCATTTCTAATTTGTTACTGTACTGATACTTTGTACTGTAAGTATCTGTATTTTATCAGTTTTTTATTTTATTTTGGGAAACTTTTACTTCCCTTTCAGTCGGTCACGTTCGACGTACGTCGGACGTCACCGACGAATTGGGATCACTTCTGGGAGCCCCTATCAACTTCGAGATATAGAGAACGGGCCAATGGCCATTGGCGTGCGAGATTTGCATCTCGCGCTCCGCCCCGCGCTGCGGGTATAAACAGGAGGCGAATGCAGCGCACTATTGTCATTCACTTCGGAGCCGAACACGGTGTTGATGAAGGAGACTGTTCCTGCTTCAGCAGAAAGAGAGAGAACGAGAGAAGATGCTTCTTTGAGTGCTGGGAGAGAAGGCACGATCAGCGGCGGCTGCGAGCTCACTGATACAGTGATAAACTGCTGTTTTTACAGCACTGTTGGTTTGGTGAGGGCGTTCCCAACGGTGAGTGCATACACAGGCTGCACTACTCTCCTGTGTTTTGCCGCGGTCGTTCCTGGGTGCTTCAGCACATTTAAAAGAGCTTTCTTCTAAAAGAGCAGCGCGGGTGTGACTGCGTCTTTTTCAAGACGTCATTCCACCCGTGCGTTTCTGGATGCGGTTGTTTCCTGTCCTTTGACGGCCACGATCCCTCTCGCATAAGCATGTTGAGATTGCGTTCGTGGGTGATCCATGTTCTCTCAGGAGAACGGGATCACGTCGGCGCGTTGTTCGTCTCGCCTTCCTCGTGAGGGTTTGAGTGTTCAGCGCGCCGTGTGCCGTCTAGCTGCCGGCTGACAGCGCGGGTTGTCACGGCAACCCAGCGCGTCACTCGGCGCTTTAGATGCGCGGTCGAGACTTAAACCTCAAACGGGGTTGAGTCCCTTCGCCTATTCCCCGATCTAGTTTCTTTTCTGGTGCACCAGAAAGGGGCTACTTCGGCTAATAAGCCTTGGTGACCTGAGGATTACAGTGGGGCTTCCCTGCCGAGTACATCTCCGTGGGCCCTCACTCCTCTATCGCATCGCAAGCATGCTGAGACTGTGTTCGTGGGTGGTTCATGTTCTCTCATGAGAGCATGACCACGTCGGCGCGTTGTTCGTCTCGCCTTCTTCATAGGGGCTTGAGTGTTCAGCGCGCCGTGTGCCGTCTCGACGGCCACGCTCAGTCTTGCATGCCTGCTGGTAGCTTACAGGTGGGATTGCTGGTTCCAAAAAAATAAAAATAATAATAAATAAATAAATAAAGGGGACCTAGCGTTTCATCTGGGGCTCTAGCAGAGGACAGATGTCAATCGCTGCATCGGAGAGAGGGCTGTTATAAGCTGGAAATGAAGATGATGCTGAGTTTCCCACTATAATGGTGTGTGCTCATGCGGAATCAGATTCAGACTTGACAGCCATGCTTTCCTGGGTGGCTGAGGCGTAGTGCAACGCGTAAATCGCCTTGCCCGCCCCCTTGCCTTTTTCCCGGATGTGCATTGGAAAGCTTTGGCAGTGTGGAACTATTTGGTGCCAAAATATGGGGTGCCAATGGTGCCATAATCTGGATAAAGTTTTCCTCTCTCTCACTACCCTCATCGGTGAGGTGGCAGTGCCACTGGCAGGCCACCTCTGCCCTGCGCTCTTAGTGCACGAGGGTAGTTCTGAGCTGAGGTTGAGCTGCGCACCGTGACTGATTTACATTTAAAGTCACAGCGCTGGCCCTTGGCCAGACGATGTCCACCCTGGTCCAGAAACACCCTTGGGCTACCTTGCAGGGGTGTGAGACGTCGCCAGAGTACGCTCTCTCGATGCTCACATCTCACAAGGTGACCCTTTTCGGCGACACTGTCGGTGACTGTGCAGCAGTCCTCCACAGTGCAAAGCAGATGGAACCCCTCAGTCTGCTCGCCATGGGCATCCCACGATGCCACCCGTCTTGGCTGCCAGTCAGCTGAGACGGGTGACCTGGACTTGGTTGAAGCTGCTCTTCCCCGGAGGAGGGCCGGGTGGAGAATCATTGCTAAATTTTGTTCCGCCACCGGTGTTACAGCCAGTGGTACCCAAATTCTTAAGAGCAGTTCCAATACCTCTGGGTCTCGGGAGTTCAGGAATGGCAGCGTGTGACGCTATGAAGCCGCGCCGCTCTCATTCCCCTCCCCACAAGAGGGCGAGAATGGCAGTGTGCGACGCCGGGGAGCCTCGCCACTCTCATTCCCCTCTTCTCAGCGGTGTGAGGACGGCAGTGCGCGACGCTATGCCTCGCCACTCTTGTTCCCCGCTGAGGAAGGAGGTGAGGTAGGCAGTGTGTGACGCCACAAAGCCTTGCCACTCTCTGCCCCTCCTTCAGTCGCCAGCGGACCGCAGCGTATGGCTTGAGAACGCTACCATGCCTTCTCTCATACCCTCCGTCCAACCGTGGGGGCAGGTAGGTGCTGCGTGCGCACTCAGACCCCACTTCAGGACGCTGTGCCTCTTGGGTCGGGTCCCTGCCCTCCACTTCGCTGCCCTACTGCGGGTACGTCTGTGGGGCGGGTGTGTTCATGGTACGGTTTCCGGAAGCCTAGCTAGCACTTCCGGGACGGTCCCGCTGACTCACCTGCACCACCAGGCTCGGCTATGCGATTCAGTTCGCACGGCATCCTCCCAAGTTCTGGGCGTCCACTTCACTGTTGTGTGGAGCTGCGACGCCCATCTTGTGGAAAGAGATCGAAGTCCTACTGGCGAAGGACGCGATTGGAGCCGGTCCCTCCAGCCGACATGAAGTTGGGGTTCTATAACTTCTACTTCATTGTGCCCAAGAAAAGCAGTGGGTTATGACCAATCTTGGACCTTTGAGTCCTGAACCGGGCCCTTCACAAACCGCCCGTTCAGATGTTGACGCAGAAGCGCACTTTCGAGTACATCCGTCCCCAAGATTGGTTTGCAGCGATCGACCTGAAGGTCGTTCCCTTCAGGACTGTCCCTGTTGTGTGAATACAGAGACACGGTGATCAGTCACCTCAGCCTGTTGGGACTTCGGGTCAACTGGGGAAAGAGCAAACTCTGCCCCGTGCAGAGGATCTCTTTTCTCAGTATGGAGCTGGACTTGGTCAATCTGACAGCGCGTCTCTCAGAGGAGCGTGTCCAGTCGGTGTTGAACTGCTTGAATTCGTTCAAATGCAGGACAGCGGTACCACTGAAACATTTTCAGAGGCTCCTGGGGCATATGGCATCCGCAGCCGCTGTAACGCCGCTCGGATTGCTTCATATGAGACCGCTTCAACGCTGGCTACACGACCGAGTCCTGAGATGGGCGTGGCACAGCGGATCCCTCCGTGTCCCCGTGACTCCGAGGTGCCGCCAAACCTTCAGCCTGTGGTCGGACCCTTCGTTTCTACGGGCAGGAGTTTCCCTAGAACAAGTGTCCAGGCATGTTGTTGTCTCCACGGATGCCTCATCCACCGGCTGGGGTGCCACGTACAACGGGCTTGCAGTTTCGGGTCTGTGGACGGGGCCTCAACTGCAATGGCATATCAATTGCCTCGAGTTGTTAGCAGTTCGTCTTGCGCTGGGCCGCTTCAAAACGCCGCTACTAGGCAAGCACGTTCTGGTCCGTACGGACAACACTGCGGCCGTTGCGTACGTCAACAACACCCGTCGCATGTCTCAACTCGCCCGCCATCTCCTCCTATGGAGTCAGAAGCATCTGAGGTCGCTTCGTGCCATTCACATTCCGGGCCTGCTCAATCGTGCGGCCGACGAGCTCTCACGACAGCCAGTGCTCCCCGGAGAGTGGAGACTCCATCCCCAGGTGGTCCAGCTGATCTGGAGTCGCTTCGGGACCGCACAGGTAGATCTGTTTGCCGCCCCGGACACGACCCACTGCCAGTTGTTTTATTCCCTGACCGAGGGGACCCTCGGCTCGGATGCGCTGGCACACAGCTGGCCCCGGGGCCTACGCAAGTATACGTTTCCCCCAGTGAGCCTTCTTGCACAGACTCTGTGCAAGGTCAGGGAAGACGAGGAGCAAGTCCTGTTGGTTGCTCTGTATTGGCCCAACTGGACTTGGTTCTCGCGACAGCACCTCCCTGGCCCATTCCTCTGAGGAAGGACCTCCTGACTCAGAGACGGGGCACCCTATGGCACCCGCGTCCGGTGTCTGGTCCCTGGACGGGACGCGGAGGTTCTAGGTGGCCTACCACAGGCTGTGGTAGACACCATCACTTCCGCTAGAGCTCCCTCTACGAGGCGCCTCTATGCGTTGAAGTGGAACCTGTTCGTCGACTGGTGTTCTTCTCGCTGAGAAGACCCCCGGAGATGTTCGGTCGGTTCTGTGCTTTCCTTCCTACAGGACGGGTTGAAGCGAAGGCTGTCTCCCTCCACCCTCAAAGTCTATGTTGCCGCTATCGCCGCTAATCATGACATGGTAGGTGGTAAGTCTCTAGGGAAGCACGATCTGATCGTCAGGTTCCTGAGGGGGGCGAGGAGACTAAAACCGCCTCGCTCTCCCTCTATACCCTCTTGGGACTTAACTCTGGTGCTAACCGCACTGCAGAGGGCGCCCTTTGAGCCTTTGCAGTCAGTTGAGTTAAAAATCCTGTCTCTGAAGACAGTACTCCTGACTGCATTGGCCTCTATCAAGAGGGTAGGGGACCTGCAGGCATTTTCGGTCGACGAATCGTGCCTGGAATTCGGGCCCGGTAACTCTCATGTAATCCTGAGACCCCGGCCCGGATATATGCCCAAGGTTCCCACCACTCCCTTCCGGGACCAGGTGGTGAGCCTGCAAGCGCTGCCTTCGGAGGAGGCAGACCCAGCCCTAGCTTTTCTCTGTCTAGTCCACGCTCTGCGGACTTACGTGGACAGAACGCAAAGCTTCAGGACCTCAGAACAGCTCTTCGTCTGTTATGGAGGCCAGCAGAAGGGAAAGGCTGTCTCCAAGCAGAGGATGGCCCACTGGATAGTGGATGCCATCGTCTTGGCGTACCAAACCCAAGACGTGCCCTGCCCGCTCGGGTTAAGAGCCCACTCCACTAGGGGTGTAGCTTCTTCCTGGGCGTTGGCTCGTGGCGCCTCGCCGACAGATATTGTAGAGCTGCGGGCTGGGCGACACCTAACACGTTCGCTAGATTTTATAGCCTCCGTGTAGAGCCGGTATCTTCCTGTGTGCTCGCTTCCCATAGTCAGTAACACCGAAGTGCCCGTTCTAAGTGTCGGCTTGCTGCGCCACTCCCTTCCCTTTGGAACGGATACGTGCGCTTATATGCTCCAGTCGAGTTCCCCAGAACGGCGAACCCTGTTGAGTCCTCCGCAACCCGCGGCAGTCGGATGTGGCGGAGCGTCCGACGCCAGGTCTAACACTCGTATGCTTTGGTGGAACTTGTGTTAGGCTGGGTTCCATATGTTGTGACCCCCACGGCGGTCCCATATGTGTATTCTTCCACGGTACGGCTCCCTACGGCGAGCCCGTGTCTTTCCCTCGGCAGAGCTCTCTGCCGTCTCAGTTAGGTGTTGTTCCCCCGCCTGTTTGGCCGGGGCCACCCCTGGGACTTCCGTATGTTGCACTGCCCACGGCCAGTCCATACGTGTATTTTCCACATGGTAACTCCCTTCGGGCATGATGTGGCTTCCGCAGCGTCCCTCTGGGCACGCTTTCCCAGCGGTATCCAATAGTCTGCTGAAGTGGGTCTTGCGGAACAGCAGTGTGACTTCCCTGCGTGAATTCCCCGCCCGGAACAGACGGGGTCTGAGGGGCTCTCGCTGGGCGCTGGAAGTGGTAGTAACTGTGGCGTTTTCCAAAGGGATCCCAATTCGTCGGTGACGTCCGACGTACGTCTCGGTTACGTATGGTAACCCTCGTTCCCTGAAGGAGGGAACGGAGACGTACGTCCCGTCGCCACAGTTGCTGTACCATCACTGCATGGCCGAGTCACTAGTTCGGCTCCTCAGTGAAAAACAATAGTGCGCTGCATTCGCCTCCTGTTTATACCCGCAGCGCGGGGCGGAGCGCGAGATGCAAATCTCGCACGCCAATGGCCATTGGCCCGTTCTCTATATCTCGAAGTTGATAGGGGCTCCCAGAAGTGATCCCAATTCGTCGGTGACGTCCGACGTACGTCTCCGTTCCCTCCTTCAGGGAACGAGGGTTACCATACGTAACCGAGACGTTTTACTTCACTACATTCATGACATCATACATTTTACTACAATAACTTATTTCGAGCTAAAGAAATCGCCACCCGCAAAAGTGATTAGCACCGATTATTATATATAAAATCATATTTACAGAGTAGGTGTTATTTTAACTAAAATCACCAATTATTGCATGCATCTTCCCCTGTAATAGCAGTTGCAAATTATATAAAACTAGTATGTTTGCATAATGTTCCTATTAAAATATTAATGCATTTTGCCCCATGTGATGTCTGAACAGTATTTTTATACTAGGCTATTTGTAGCCACATATTTACACACATTTTGATTTTCTTTATTTTTTAATATATTACATGGTATATTTCACATATTTGCACACTTATATTGAAGTTTAATGTTTTTATAGTGTATAAGTTTTGGTAATAAAATAAAAAGTTTGCTTATTTGCTGACCAATGCTAGTATAGATAGTCTGCAATAATCTTTCTTATTACCCTTACGAAAAAGAAGTATGCTTCAAATTTATTTTATGATGTATACTTAAGTAATATTCAAGTATATTTTTTAAGTATACTTTATGTAGTAAGTGTACTAATATCAATGTACTAGTAGTAAACTTGTAAGTGTAGTACTATTTTAATACTGCTAGGGACTAAATTGGTCTACTTTAATTATATAAATAGTATAAGTTTAAGTGTTCTGTAATTGTAACAGCAGTAAACTTTAAGTACACAACTATTGTACTACAAGTGAACTTTACTAGTAGTTTACTACTTTACTACTTGTAGTACATTTTTTAAAAGAAAGAGGGCGTAACCTTTATTCTCGCTGTAGTATTGTTGTCGCCGGTGCCACCATGTCACGGAGACGCTGTGTTTTTCATTGCAAAAGCCAAACTACAATACAACCCAGATATTCGACTGTGTGCTATGCATTTTTCGGAGGACTGTTTCTAGCACCTGGGAGATCACAGACCGTTTCTACGTCTTTGTCGATAACAAAAAAACTTACCAATCTGATACTTTCTGGTCAAGTCGCACTGGCAACGTTGATCGATCAGCTTGGTCATCTGCATCATCCGAATCAGATTTGGGCTCGAATTGATAAGGTAGGACCGACATTATCATCTGTAAATATTCCTTTGCTTCGGGAGCTGATTTTCCACATATGGTAATAAGCATGACATTTCCGTCTGATGCTTAAGCTATTCAGGCCAATCACAATGCACTGGATTGCTGGCCAATCAGAGCACAGCGCTTTTTTCAGAACGATGAGCTTTATAATAATCGAAGTGTTTCAAAAAGGAGGGGCATAGAGGAGCAACAATAATGTACAGTATGTGTAAAATAATGACTTTTTTTTTTACCTAAAACTGCGTAAACACATTGAATTAAACCAAATACACAAAATAATGTTCTTTTTAGAACCATCATATGACCCCTTTAAACACATTTTATTCTACCTCCATGCATCCTTTTTTATCAACACTTGAATGTGGGTAAGTTTCATTCAAAAAAGGCAACATTTTCAACAAAATTCTGAGAAAATTGCATTTTTGTCAAAGACTTTGTCCAGATCAGATTCAGAACGATGATCAAAACATTAATATTAAGATGGATTAGAGATTCACCCTAAAGCTTCACAGTAGTTTCTTCTTCATGTGTTCAACATTTCATTCAGTAACATTAGGCAGTTTTACTTTACATGTTGTTTAATGTTTGATGATCGCATTGTTTTACATTTGAGCGAGCAATCTTCTATCACTTGTTTCTGCTTCTTCTTCTGCTTTGATCCGGAGATTCTGTACTAGAAGAAGCGTAAATAGCGCCCCCTACCGTATAACAGTGAAAATTCAGTCAATGGTGGGGAAAGAATAAAGTAGTTTTGAAGTAAATTCCTAAGTACACTAAGTGGACTCATTCATTTGATTCATTGATCCTATACGACCACCAGTGGACTAGCCTATATAAATATACTTAGGCTTTTCTGTTAGTATAAGTCAAGTATACTTAAGTGCAATTTGAAGTATATTTCTCAGAAGTACATAAAGTATATTTCTAAGAAGTTCATAAAAAGTAGACTGAAAGTATACTTTCTTATTTTTTAGTTTAAAAGAAGTATACTAATAGCACACTTGAATAAACTTATTTTTGTAAGGGTAGTCTTGACTGAGCCTGACTAAATAATAAACGGTTAAAAATGGTTAATCGATCCTACTTTTTACTTTTAATATTTAAGTAAAATTAAAAATGAGTACTTATACTTTAACTGAAGTAATACTTTATTATGGTATCTTTACTTTTACTGAAGTAATTGATTTGTGCACTTTGTCCACCACTGACTATGTACAGTCAGTACATTCAACTAACACATTATTTTTACAGTGCTGAAAACTGTATAGGAATACTGCATAAATGGGAAAAACTGAAAATAGCTGAGATAAAGTGATCTTTACATATTGGCTAGTTGTTGGTGCAGCTTAATGAATTCAGGACTCTTGGTAAAGACAGTGTTTGGTCCCTGTGCATGCAGGGGGTACTCAAACAAATAGACCACTGACAAGTAGAGAAACAGCAATTTCCTGCTTCATCGGTTCCCATCTTTCTCTCTGCTGTGTCCCCTTCTCTTCACGCACATCCACTCCCCACCCTTGATGCGTGAAATGCTAACATGCAGACTGGATCAAAGACTGCCTTTAAGGTCACGGACACAGGCATTTAAACACACACACACAAACACAACCAGACAAACACAGATGTAGACAGTGCAGGGACGCAGGAGGTGAAGATGCTGCACCCCATTTTCACTGGAGACTGGTTGTCTTAGTTATGCTCTGTCAAAATAGATGTGGTAATTTGATTATTTGTTTATTTGGATCCCCATTAGTGGCTACTCTCCCTGGGGTCCCAACAAGTCAAAATACAAAACTACATTATTCAACAACAATAAAAGTCCAGTCAATAACACATACAAACCCCAAATTCATTCCAAATATCAAAATCAACAATTTACTATGTATTGTGCCATTAATTATTCATTTAAAGATTTTTTAAACCTCATTTGTGACCCTGAAAGCTGAATAGATAAGCTTTCCATTGATGTATGGTTTGTTAGGATTGGCCGAGATACAACCATTTGAAAATCTGGAATCTGAGGGTGCAAAAATCTAAATATTGAGAAAATCGCCTCTAAAGTTGTCTGAATGAATTCCTTAGCAATGCATATTACTACTACTAATAATTGTTTTATATATTTACGGTAGGACATTTACAAAATCCTTAATTTTGACATAAAAGAAAAATGGTGCAACCCGTGCAACTTATAGGATTAGTTCATTTCAAAATGAAAATCTCTTGATATTTACCCCCATCTCATCCATGGTGTTCGTGTCTTTCTGAGACAAACAATCCAGGATTTTTCTCCACATAATGGACTTTGAGGAAAACATTCAAAGATTTTTCTCCATATAATCGACTTCTATGACAACCAAAGGGCTGAAGGTGCAAATCAATGCAGTTTCAAAGGCCTTCTATTAGTCTTTGCACATGCGCTTTGTAAACATGGGGGTGGTACTTCTGCCTACGTCTAGCATGACCTTTCCGACGTGATTACGTAATCCGTGGCACGCTGCAGAGCAGCGCAAGATGAGCAATTTAGGTTAAAAGTATATACATTTTTATTCTTTTTTGAAAATGGCCAATGGTTTCACTAGATAATACCCTATTCCTCATCTGGGATCATGCAGAGCCCTTTGAAGCCCTTTGAAACTGCATTGATTTGGACCTTCAACCTGTTGGTTGCCATAGAAGTCGATTATATGGAGAAAAATCTTTGAATGTTTTCCTAAAAAAACTTGATTTCTTTTCAACTGAAGAAAGAAAGACATGAACATCTTGGATGAGATGGGGGTGAGTAAATTATCAGGAAATTTTCATTTTGAAGTGAACTAATCCTTTAAGGTTTTGTGGTCCAGGGTCACATTTTACTTGTTAATGTAATATCCGATGGCAAATCATTCCATATTTTCATTCCTCTATACATTACAGTCCGTTGTTTTGCATTGGTTTTTGAAACGGGAATAAAAACATAACTTTAATGCATGCCTGGTATTAGAATTTTTGAAAAAAAGTCTCTTATGCGCATCAAGGCTGCATTTCTTTGATAAAAAATGCAGTGAAAACATTGTAAAACATTACTACAATTTTACATAACAGTTTTCTATTTTAATACGTTTTATACACTTTATTCCTATGATGAAAAGCTGAAATTTCAGCATCATTACTTCAAGTCTTCAGTGTCAAATCATTCTAATATGATGATTAGCTGCCCAAGAAACATTTCTTATTATTATCAATATTGAAAATAGTTGCTTAATATTTTGTGGAAACAGTGATGCATTGTTTCAGGATTGTCTGATGAATAACGTTCAAAAGAACAGGATTTATTTGAAATAGAAACATTTGGTAACATTATAAATATTTCAATTAAAATAAGTCAATTTTAAACAATTTGATGAGTCCTTGCTGAATAAAAGTATTCATTTATTTCAAAATAAAGGAGTAGACCCCAAACTTTTGAACAGTAGTGTACATAATAGCATGCTCTTATAAAGAAAAACTAAAGCAAAGATTTGCCAACACTCGAGTCTCTCACCTCTGAAAAGTTCAGCACCTCTGAAAAGTTCAGCACCTCAAACCAATACCATCCTGTCTCACAGAGAGAATGAGAGCAATGTAGAGGGAGAGTCGAGGGAGAATAGAGCGATCTCCAGCAGCAGATACTGAAATAACGGCTCTGATTTCCCCTGTGCATTACAGTCTACAAATCTTTGTCTATACACCTGCCAGTGCAAACAATAAAGAGACCTGGAGCACGTATAGAGAGTACAAATGTCAGAGAATTCATGATCACATTACAATTTATCTGATGGGTCTACAACATAATAGATTCAAACCTCTCCCAGAATATCACTTCCTCTGTTGAGAATGAACCACATAATAGCTTCAATTGGATTAGAGATTATGCATGACTTGGGTCAATTGACAGATGGGAAAACAGGCAAAACCCAACAGAGCTAGTAACTATGCACCATGTGTGGATCTTTATGAATGCCTGCCGTATAGAAATCATAGAAAGTCTGGATTGCTCCGTCATGCTCATGGAAAAGACATCTGCACTTGATGGTGCACTGCGAAGCATGCACACGGAAGTGCTTAGTGGACACAATATGAGGTGCTTGATGGACAGCTTGGTCATACTGCAGATGAACTGAGTTAAACTAGCGACAGAGTGCTAGCACAGCTAAACCGCAGCCCGAAGCGCATTTCAATCATAGCGCTACCTCCACTCAGCAAACCGTTAGTCTGTCATTCTGTCTGCAGAAGGTTTAAAAAGAGGATAATCGCCCTCCCCTCATTCCTCTTGCTTATGGGGTAAACATTTGAGACTGACATCCTGTAATTTGCTTTGTCGAAGATAAGAATGCTGGGTAACGCTTTAGATTACAGCCCGGAAAGTACTGCGTAAGTAAAACGAATTACAGCGTAACTTTCGGTAATTATAGTGTAACTATAAAGTATGTATGTGTAGGTATAAGGAAACAATATATAATATTTGGGGAATAAAGGGGTAACTACCAGGAAAATTAACAAATTATTTATACTGTAAGTATTTTTTAATTAAGGGGTAATTATTTGTGTAGTTACAGGGTAAGTATTGCTTGTTATTCCATGTAGTTACAGGGTAAGTATGAATCTACGGACTGTAAACTAAAGTGGTGCTTGTTCCCCTCTAGGGTGCTTGTTGACTCCTAAAGTGGCGTAAATCAGTTTTGAAAGTTGTTTTTCAAATAAAGATTTCCGAGTGATATCAGATTGTGTACGTGTTTTTATTGTACTTACCCTGTAACTACATGAAACAGGAGGGGAACAAGCACCACTTACCAACTACACGGATAATTACCCCTTAATTAAAAAATACTTACAGTATAAATAATTTGTTAATTTTCCTGGTAGCGCCCCCTGTATTCAGTACTTTCTGAACACTTTCAGTACAGTTTTGAATATGCAATACTTTCCGGGCTGTAATCTTAAGCGTTACCAAATGCTGTGCTGTTTGCCTGTTTCCCAGCACATTCTAGCTGCTGCTGTGTTTTAATGGGTTTCTCCTGTTGTTTTAGCTCCTGTCTATTGATCACTGTACTGTTGTTTTAGAGCATGTATCTCTTCTCTGCAAAAGTTTTTTTGTTTTATCTTCTGCCTGATTAAACGCTCTAATTTAAACTGAATCTAATCACGTTGTATCTGTGCTATTTTCACACCGTTAGAAAGGGTTTTCACCTCGTTGCTGTTGATCTGCATCACATTTATAACACTATACTTTGTATTATATTACCTTTGCATCAAATGACAAAAAACTAGTTAACGCTGCTTTGAGGGTGTTTCTAATACAGCGGCTGAAGGTAAAATTTATGTCTTTCTCTCTTTCTGACTGCCGTTATCAATCCCTCTATTTTTTTCCTTTTTGAAAGTTGTAAAAACACTATTATGGAGTTTTTCTTTTGCTATTTGAGCAAATCGGAACACAAAAAATATATTTAATGTAGCCTCTCATTCACCACTATAGAAGTTTACCCAACTATGTGACGACTTCCGCTTCTGAGAAACCCAGAAATGTGGAAAAGGTCAATCAACTTACGTTTCTATGGTAATTCAAGCAGCTACATTGCATGTTTGTGGTAATGGCGAAAAGAAAGATTTTTAGAACAGCAGCGAAAAATTAAAAGTTTATAAAAAAGTGGCTGGACTGCAACATCCCTTCATTGAAACTAGTGCTCTGCTGTGTCGAAACATGTGCACCGGGTACTTTTTTATGTCCTATAAATGTGTTGTATTTATGTCTGTATGGTAATCTGTGCAGCTTTCAGTGGGGGTTTCTTAATAAATTTGAAGTAATGAATTAAGAAACATGGATGAATGAGAAAGTAAAGAGCAGTGTTGGTTAAAGTTCCCTTTCAGTCGGTCACGTTCAACGTACGTCGGAACTGACCGACGAATTGGGGATCATTTTCAGAGACCAATCTACTTCGAGTGTATAAAAACGAGCCAATAATGTTGACATGCGGTCCACACACCGCCCCGCAACGCGGGTATAAATACGGAAGTGGAATACCGCATCCTCGCTTTCAACTTCGGAGCCGAACAGTTTCTTGCCAGGCTGTTTTCTACGAAGAGTGTTTTCTACAACGAGTCAACAGAATCGCTCACTTACCGGGTGCTGGTGTGACGGCGCGAGTCAGCGAGTGGCCGCTGCAACATTTCCTTTGTTTTTGTTGGTTCGCTGGGCATTTCCCTCACTGAGTGCTCACACGGGCTTGCACTTCCGTACCGCTGTGAGCCGCGGCCATCTCCCTGAGTGCTTCAGCACTGCTAAAAGAGCGGTTTCCGTCCCTAAAAGAGCAGCACGGTTTGACCCTGCTTCTTTTTCAAGATGTCATTCAAACCGTGTGTTTCTGGATGCCGTCGTTTTCTGTCCCCAGTTGACGGTCATGATCGCTGCCTCACGTGTTTGGGCATTCAGCACGCTGAGGCGGTGTTCATGGATGACTCATGTTCTCACTGTGGGAACATGACCATCGCAGTACTGCGGTCTAGGCTCAAATACCTCAGAAGGGGTGGAGTCCCATTGCGCATCCCCCAATCTAGTGGTCCTCCCGCTGCGAAGCAGAGGGCTGCTACTTTGGCTGATGCCTTTGGTGGAGACCTGAGGGTGACAGTGAGGGCTTCCCCGACGGGCCAACAAGCCCCTTGGGCCCCTCCCCCGTCCGCTTGGGCCAGCCTTTCTGGCATTTTGGTAGGGATCCCCAATTCGTCGGTCAGTTCCGACGTACGTCGAACGTGACCGACTGAAAGGGAACGTCTCGGTTACATATGTAACCCTCGTTCCCTGAAGGAGGGAACGGAGACGTACGTCTCGTCGCCAGGAGCTGTGCTTCCGCTGAAGGGCCGACTCATTTTTTCGGCTCCTCAGTTGGAAAAGCGAGGATGCGGTATTCCACTTCCGTATTTATACCCGCGTTGCGGGGGGGTGCGTGGACCGCATTGCAACATTATTGGCTCGTTTTTATACACTCGAAGTAGATTGGTCTCTGAAAATGATCCCCAATTCATCGGTCAGTTCCGACGTACGTCTCCGTTCCCTCCTTCAGGGAACGAGGGTTACATACGTAACCGAGACGTTACTTTGAAAAGTAATGCATTACAATATTGCGTTACTCCCTTAAAAAGTAACTAATTGTCTTACTTCGTTACTCTTTAAAAGTGCGTTACTTTTTCTCATCTGGGCTGCGCTTGTTTTTTTTATAACAAAAAGTTCTATTTTTGGGCAAATGTAAAGGCCCTTTCACACCAAATTTGAAATAACAAGGCTAAAGAAAATGAAAGCTGTGCTGCCAGAAGAATAGGATGCAGGAGAAGAAAGTTTAACACTTATGGCTCGTTTTCACCAAGTGGTGTGGTGCGGTTCAGTATGGTTCAGTACAGTACAGTACGGTTCGGGACCGAACACCCTGATCCGTCTTGCGTTTCCACCACCAACAGTACCCTTATGATAGGTGTGGTAGCGATCGACATCATTCTTGTGCAAAGAAGAAAGCAACACAGTAAACAACAATGGACGACATACAGCAGATCTTGTTCTTGCTTCTCGGCATGTGGCTGTTGGCTGTCACAAGAAGAAGACAAGCTTTGTTTGAGCCAAGGCTGCAGGCTGCAAGGAAAAACACAGCCGAAAAAGCAAGCGCAAGTGACGATTCTCTGTCAACCAATCAACGTTCTGAAGTGAGTCTAGTTCCACCCTTTAGTACCGGACTACTGTGCTGGGTACCCCAATGGAAGGGTGCCAAAAAAAAAGTGGTACGTTATGGCTCGGAATAAGGTTACCATTCACAACTTCTGACAATGGAAACTGCAAAAATTGCATACTGAACTGTATACTGAACCGTAACATTCGGTGGAAAACGAGCCATAACTTCTGTATTAAAAACTAAAAATCTAAAGTCATTTTTGTTTATGGTTTAACTGAATCATCAAAGGTCATTAGCAAGTACATTGGTTAATAAAGTGAGATTAAATGCATAAAAATATTTGTTTACATTTGTTTATTGGAGGTTTGTGTAGTATTCTGATTTTGCATTTTACTGATTTTATTCATTTTGAGGAATACTGAATCTTTTTTGTGTAAGTGTGAGATTAATAAATGCATGCTCACATTTAGTCTAGAACTACACTAACCATCATGTTTACACACAACACTTACTCTCGAGGAGAGCTGTCAGTCAATAAATAGGAAAACAAAGTAACTTGCATTACTTGTTTGAAAAAGTAACAGATATTTTGTTGTAAATTTAAAGTAATGTATTACTTTACTAGTTACTTGAAAAACGTATTCTGATTACGTAACTCAAGTTACTGCGTTACCACCAAAAATTAGTTGTTCCACTTTTTATGGATTTTACGGATTTATGCTCCTCACAGTGAAATCCTTGCACAATTAATTCCATATCACAACTTATTTATTGTTTGTTGAATACTGATTGAGTAGGCCTATTGTTTTTTTTTTATTGTTAATAATATTATATTATTCTGTGGCTCTTTTTTTTTTTTAAATGGCTCTTTGGTCAAAAAAGGTTCCCAACCCCTGCCTCAAGACATTGTTCAGATGATGTATGTTAATAAATTTGTCAGGTTTTTGTCCTTAAAAAGGCTTTTGTCCTTTTGCGTGCAGGACTACTTTCTTACGCATTTAATCCCAAACCTCTGTTGCTAATTCCAAAACGTCATTTTAGAGCTAGTAACGGAGGCTTCAGTCATAGATAGCAGATTATTAATTCAGTTATTTAGAGAAAGAAAGAGAGAGAGAGAGAGAGAGAGAGAGAGAGTCTCTCAACATTTTTTGGCAGCAGCATCTCTAATAGCTAAATAAAGTAAATTAAAGTTTATCTGCTCCAAGAACACCACCGTTATTACCTTGCTTAGTGAGAAATGTCATTTAGCTTTTAGGTTGTTAAACTATTTTGCTGATAAAATCCTCAGAGCAGCGCTGACAACACGTTTCTGTGCAAGTGTGTATCCATAATGTATAAGTGTGCATTTGAGTCAGGGAGAGAAGGCAGAAAAGAGTGGGGGAACGAGAGTATGTGCTTTCTGTGCATAAATATTTAAATTTGTTGCAAAAAAAAAAAGAAAAAAAAAAGAAAATGATTTAACCTATTGTTTACTTTATTTATTTGCTTAGTCAGTGTCAGTGTGGATTTTGGTTATTTTGCTGTTGTAGGCTGTAAGGACCTTTGAAATAACTGAAATCATTTGGGAAAGGGATATGGAACTGTAATGCGGCCAAGACCTGCCTGGAACTACTTTAGCCGTGCGTTTCCCTGAAAATAATAGCACACCTTAGAAAGTTCATCAACCAGTCAGATCCAAGCATTCAACAGCCCCGTAGTATATGGCAGTTTTATACTAAATGTGTTTAGGCTACTGTTTTTCATAACAAATATCATAGTAGGCCTATAATGTATTATAATACCCCATAGTTATGACTATTATAATGAGTATACAGAAAAAGGTTGAGGAGTCGAGGAGTGACAGTAGATAAAGAAGATGATAATAGTGTAGAGATGGGCTTATGATAGCAGTACTGGTCTACTATGATTTAATAAAAAGTTTCAGCACTTCAAAGTAGTGAGATAATTTATTTTCTCCCCACACAAAGATGAAAAATGACCTTTCCTGTTCTTTGACCTCCAGATAAATCTCGGGTTTATTTGCAAAACTCATAAATATGTGCACCGTGAATGGCAGAGAAGAATAAAGACCATGATTTCAAACTCTTGCCTCACTTTCTCGTTTTAAATCACTGATCCTCCTTTTCTATTTCCATTTCCCTTTTGCTCTTCCTTTCTTATTAAAGTGTTCCTCCCTGGTGTTTTAGATGTACTTAACAATTCTTAGTTTGGATGATTATGCATTCTGTTGAGCACTCAAAAATTCACTGAGTGAGTAAACGTGGAAGAAGTTTGGGGCTTCCCGTTAAAGACGTGTTTACTGTTGGGAACAAGAGGCTGAAGCAAAGTTTAAAAAAAAGAAAGAGAAAATAAAGGAAACCTTCTGAAACTTTAGATCTGCACTCTTTCTGGCTCTGTCCCTGGGATTTTCTATTGGCCTATATTTGTATTCCCAAAGTGTCTTAATCCATCATACATTGTCTTGACCCTGAAGGGTCAGCTCCGGGCTTCACAGGTCTTTTGTTCTCTTTTCATCTGTTCGGTCAAATTCAAATCATCTCACTTCCTGTCTATCGTTGCTCCTTTTCCTCTTTCATCTCCTGTTTGCCTCAAATCCATTCATCATGGCGGCTCACAAGAATGTTCCATTAAAGTGGATAGCTACTCAGAGGTGCTGCTAGTAGACGAAGAACAAGACAGACAGACAGACAGACAGACAGAGAGAGAGCAAGAGAGAGAGAGAGAGAGAGAGAGAGAGAGAGAGAGAGAGAGAGAGAGAGAAAGGAGACTGAGAAAGAAACAGCTATAAAAATCGGAATTATTTGAAGGACTTATTAAGGACTGGGATATTCAAAATGAGCTTGCTACTAACTGTGCTGACTGCACACATTGTCATTTCACATTCACACTCTCTGTTGATATTAGTAGGTTTAAGTAGGTTTTACAGTAGGTTCTTCTGTAAAAACAGCCTGTACACTACTGTATGTAACTTGTTGGTTGTTGCTGCTGTTGTTCAAAATCAACTCAATTTAAACAACGAGTCAAAACGTCACCAATCCTTCTTCCATAACGTGTTTTTGTCTTACACTAATTCACTATGGTAATCCTATTATAAGTGTTTATATTTTAGACCTGACGGTATGATTTTCATGGTAAAATGTATACGTCACTCGCCCATGCGTGGGAAGTACCGCGTCTAATAATGGGTCAAGCTACAGTAACGTCTTCAGTTTAGTGTTGTCAAAAATACAGACCGTGATACCAAGTCGGTAGTGAAATTTAAAAAAAGTGAAGCTTTGAGCGCTGTTGAGCGGAATCGTAAACACCTCTAACTGGTTATTGTGCTCACGCACTCATCAAATAGGTCTGTGATTGGTTACAATGACCAGCGCTTCAAAAACATGTTGTAAATATACATCAATGACGCTTTTCACAGAATGCTTACACAGATAAACACAGGAGCTTTTCAATGCAGGCAGGCCCGTCGCAAGGGGGGTGCGAGGCCCTGTGCGAACGTGATGTGTGAAGCCCAGGGGTATATTAACGGGGTCTACTGTTGCTATAGTGATGAACAATTTGTTGTTTATGTGGATATTTAAGAAAAAATTTGTATATTCAGTTTAACAGCATTAGGTTCAAGAAGTTAAACTGTAGCTGAACTGCTCAGTGCGCACATTTTGATGCTTACATTATGTTCTAAATTATGAATGGGTCAAACGCGTTTGTAAAACGGCCTGAATCCACTTGAATTAGTTTGGACTGCTCTCTCACTGAATCATCTGAAGAAAGTCCTCAGTCAATAAAACAAACAGGCAGTACTGAGAGAACAACCAGTGCTGTTTTTTTGTTGTTGTTTTCCTCTGTGAACATGCGCTAAGTGGATGTCTGACAATTTAGTTGCTTTTTGCAGTTTTCAGATTTAAAAACGTTTAAAATGTCTAGAGATAGAGTAGGCTTTACTCGTTCTGCTCCGAAATATGCGTAATAGTTAGGCTATATGGTTATTTCACTTTATAGTGTTAAACACAAAAACCTTTTGTGCGTACCGTCAGAGGAAATGCAGGCGTCCATGCAATAAATGCACATCCTTCAATGAGCGTGGATTTCTAGTATAGCCTATTTACTTGAACTTCTTAGGTAGCCTACTATCTATGGTTTAACCCATTTCAGAGGCAGCCAAAATCAGAATTTGAATAAAGCTCTCTACGAACTTGACATGCGATGCCCGCTGACTGACATGTAGGCTATGCGCATGAATCACTGTCACACGCACATGCAGTCTCACACAAAGAGAAATATTGTAAGTTACTGCACAATACATTTTTAACAAGCACTATACACAATACACATTTTTAGCTATATCTTTTAACTATTATAGTATTTTGAAGGACAAAAACATAAACTTTAACTATTGGCTTTTACATCAAGTCAGCTGTCACTTTTCTCGCACACTTGGCACAGCCCTTGCGACGGTACTAAATGCAGGCGCCTATCAGCCTACCGGTCCGCTGGTCAACGCCTGCTTGTGCTTTCAGATGCTCCTGCTCCTGCTTTCAAAACACTTTCAAACACTTCTGTGTGCTTTCAAACATTCCCGTGCATTGATCATTGTAGCCAATCACAGACACATCCGATGAGAGCATGAGTACAATGGCCAGTCAGAGGTGTTTATGATTCCAGCTCAACAGCGCTCAAAGCGTCACATTTTTTAAATTTCAGTACCGACTTGGTATCAAAACAATGTTCTTTCACAAAACACATGCAGTTTTGTCTTTTAACTGCTAGAGGGGGACAACATTAACATTTACGGGTACAAAATGTAAAATTTTGTATTTTGTATATCTTTGCTGTAGATATTCCTGTAGATATACAGTAGCTACTTTCCTGTAGCTCAAACAGTAGAGCGTGGCGCTAGCAATGCCAAGGCCATGGGTTCGATTCCCAGGGAAAGCAAGAACTGACAAAATGTTAAAAAAAAAGAAAAGAAAATGTACCTTGAATGCAATGTAAGTCGCTTTGGATAAAAGCGTCTGCCAAATGTAAAATGTAAATATCTGGATGGATGTTGAAACATACAATATGGACGTACTGACAACATTCAAACGTAAACATTATTATGTTCTGACAGCTAAAGAAATGTAAAATATTTATGAATCTTTAATATCATATATACTTGTATAACTGCCATTTTACCAGATACATTTTAGATCCCTAAATCCTACCCCCCAACCCAAACATAACAATTTAAGAATTATGGGGGAAAAAAACCTGTGTGTTTTTGTGTCCTGAGATATGACTTAATAACAGAATATCTTATTATTTAAAAAAAAAAAATTGTGTGTTTTATGCAGATGAGTCAGGGCAAAGGAAAAGGAAGTGGAAGAAAGGGAGACTACAAAAATAAAGACCATTGGGGGAGAAAATATCAGCATAATGAATGAGTAAAAAAAAATAATTAAAAAGACAATGTGAGCCACAGTGGATTAGAGATAGCCTGCGAGAGATCAGAACAGAGAAAGTGGGTTTAGAATGAGCTAATTAAGAATGTGCACAAATTTCCGGCCGGCCTGTATCGTAATGTTCTCATTAAAGTTGCTGGCTTCATCTCTATTTCTCTTCCATACGATTCGTACACTTCAATCTGATCATTTTGATTAACGACTAAGAACATCTTACAGGTGATTAATGAGTCACATGATCAAGACCAGTCAGTGTGAGGAAGGATGTGCTTAAACTTTACTGCCCTGTAATCGATCAGGGCCTCTCCACTCAAATTCAGAACGAACTGGCTGGATGAACCACACACACACACACACACACACTCACACACACACACACGTCTGGTTGTACCTAATGGTTTTTATACTGCACAAACTGTATATTCTATCCCCCTACACTAACCCTACCCATAAACCAACCCATAACAGAAAACTTTCTGCATTTGACATTAAAAAAACCTCATTCTTAATGATTTATAATCTTAAAAACCTCAATAGATAGATAGATAGATAGATAGATAGATAGATAGATAGATAGATAGATAGATAGATAGATAGATAGATATTAGCCAAGTGTCTTTGAAGTATTTAAACACAGGCAGTTTTTCACAGTGACCTATGAACATGATCCTATTAGCCTTTATGTCAGCATTAGACTGTGTGTGGCTTCACATCCCTTAATTAACCAGCAATGGGCATGAACTACATTTTAATAGCTTTAAATATAGCTCTATAAATGAAGACCTCTGTTACAATCACGTTAAGGTGATTACAAGTTCTGGCCTTAATTATAAACCTCTATGAACTATGAACCAACATCTAGCAAATTAACCATTAATGGTCACAAATGAATAGTTTGTGACATTTAACTTGTTGAAACCAAAATAGCAGGTGATATGGTGACATATAGAAACATACCTAAGCAGATCATGTCTAAGTTGTACTGTAGGACACTTCACTCAGATATAATGCTGCTGGGTTTGTTACTGGAATTTCTATTAATCACTGACTCCATTGAAACAATTTCAGCTGTTTTCTTTGTTCTGTTTTCTCTGTCCAAGAGTGACCCTCTTACAATCAATTCAACTATATTTTGCCAAATTCAGCTCCACAGATATAAATAATACTCCTGTTTATGTTCTTTCCATCACAATGAAGGCAGCAAGACAAGGACACACTGAAAAAGGAAGGCCTTGAGACATTGGCCATTGAGATAAATCGGAATGCTAACAGATCATTCCCTCCAGGTATAATAGACCTTGTTGTTTACATACAGTACACAGATTTGTCTCATTCTTTTCTTTTTCTTTTCCTTTTTTTAAAGAGTCATACTGTCAAAGGGATACTAATAAAGTCTGAAATATACAAAGTCACAAACAAATGAAACAGTGTGACTACATACATAATCATTACTGCAAGGTGGTATTTTTCTGAAGAACATATTGAGCTTGAAGCTAATTATCTGGGAGAGAGCTTAGCTTCACATGGTGCAGGTATTTACAGCAGAGACAGGTGTAATCTTACTTTCAAGCGGATTTGAGAGAGTTTCTAAAGAAAAAATAAGACTGGTATTTCTAAATAGATGATTTAAAGGCTTATTTTATAGGCTGAATGACTTTTAATTCAACATGTCCTCATTGAAAGTTTAAAAAAAAAGAGCACAAATTGGGTTCAGTGCAACAGGGATGAAATCTTTGCTTAATCAAAACCCATATTAATAGATGTAAAATCTTTTAATCTATTTCAGGATGTCAGAGTAAAAGATTCCCACATTTCTTAGAGCGAGAGAGATGGAGGGAGGAGAACAGAGCAGCTCGGAACTTATCTCTCAACACCACTTGAGCTTCATTTTTCTAATATTTTTCTAAAATTAAAATGATTATACGAATTACAAAAGCTACATCAAATTATTTAAATATCGGAAAACATTTACTTTTTTAAAGTAACAGTGTCTTTTTAAGAGAAACATTTTTAGTTCAATAAAAAATTACATTTCAATTTTATAAAACTATTTCTGAGCATATGCTGCAAAGAACGAGAGATTGACATTTACAAATATATGTGACCCATGCTGGCAAAATGAGTCACAATAAGAACATTTTCAAAAATAAGGTTTTGTTATTTTCACATTTTCTATTACAAAAAACCTTCAAAATGATGTATGATTTGTTGGAATGATTTGTTCATAAAAATTTCGCCAAAATCTCATTTGTACAACTTTGTACGGTCTACGCTCCACTGGTGGTTAGATTTAGGGGAGGACTTTCATGCTTTACTTTATATATATATATATATATTAATTAATTCAAACCAAATTGTAATATAGTTAGTTATTTTAAGTTTTTCTCTTTTTTAGTTATTTTTTTTTCTCTTAAATGTGGGGGAGCAGACTTTTTATATCCACTGTATTTACATTTTCTTATGAGATCAGCTGAACAACGCAGACGGCATGTGCACATAAACCAAGCCATCAGCATCCACAATTAATTTTTGGTAACTATTTTTGGAACTATTTCCTGTGAACTATTCAGAGACCTCCTCAGACCAGATAAAAGAGGAATCATTTGCACACAAAGACTTTGGGGATGAGTGTTGATTAGCCTGACTAACTGAGGCCTGAATCTCAAATGCTTCCTGACAGGGACTTGGTTGAGGTTGCGGTCGACGGGATTTAGAAGCAGATTTTCAGCAGCTTTAGGTATAGCTGCTAGACAAGCACATTGCAATTACACCAGCACAAGTGGGATGCTAATCATTAATCCTCTGCCCGCGACACTAATCGTAAAGCTGCATGAAACGTGTGAACACTTCGTAAATGAGCACAATGACAGGGAATGTTGTGACACAGTAGGATGACATCGGATGACAGCGTTGCCATGTCATTTTAGCTCCAGCGCTAAAAAAAACTAATATGACATGTTTTTTTTAAGGATAAAACATTTGTTTGTATGGGTGAAAGACTCTTTAATTTTCCCAGATGAGATTTGATCTTGAAAGCAGTGAACCATGAGGACGATGTACTGCCTCAACAGCAAGGTACTGTCTCAAGGCAACAGTTTTCTGTCTAATCGGCTCTGACACAAGGGCATATGCATTATTCTCTCTCCTGCATGAGAGAGAATTACTCTCAAACTTCTGTCTGCTGCCTCATATCATGTTGTTGTTTTTCCCCCCCTTATTTATATTGTGAATGTCCCTTTTTTAACTTGATAAAATCAAAGAGTTATACGTGGGAGTCATGCATCAAAGTCAAAGAAAATGGAACCATAAATCAAGAAATGTCCCGGAGGAAGGGTTTATTGCTTTCATAGCTCAATAGACTATTTTATGTATAATCAAAAGTCTCTGTTGTTTCACCTAAAAGTTCGTATTGAGTTTCTCTGACCTTTTCCTTGCATATTCACATTGTATTTTAATTTAGTTAATTTACACAGAAGCAGAATATGGTTGTCAGTCCTGTATTTGAGTCCTTCATATGGTTACATTCATGCACAGTTCAGTTATTTACGGGAGTGACAACCGCATTCTATAGCCAAACTCACACCCGTAAATTTACAGGACACTTTGGCTACTTTGGTCACATGCTTGACACCTGTTGCACGTTCATACAGAGTATTCTAGATGCTACTGTAAGTTGCTGTTTGCACAGGACATTTCACGAGTTTGTGTGCCCATATAATCTTAACGTACATGTTAAACAGATTTGGCTTGCTGTCTGCTATAGAGGGGCTTGGAGAGGATATTGCACTCAAGCTCTGATTTGCCCCCTTATTACACCGGCAAAATACATAAAGAAGGAGAAGGGGAGGAGGAGGGATGCCGAAAGAACTGAAAACGGGAAGTAGTAAGAGGCTGTTTTTATACCTAATTAGAAGATTAGATGGGTGTACTCCTCCCAAAATAACTTTTAATAACATCACTTTGAGATTCATACCTGTGAGTAAATGCGGTTGTCAATCCCAAAAACTGACAGTAGCTGCGTTCCCATTAACTTTTCAAATTGCACAAATTGAAATTGTGAATTGGAAATACACCAAATGGAAACACATTTGCCATATGTAAAAGTCACATTATCATTCTTTAAAGATGACACAGTATGTTTGGACAGAAGACGAGACAAAAGATAAATGAATTACGGGAATACTGGATTCTAAACAACAAAGAAATGCCACAATTTATCAAGACGCTGAAGCAGATAGGAGGGAGAAACACCCAGAATCACCTCATACATGGCCGCCTATGCCTCCTTTGATTAAAAATAATGGCTAATGTGGTGGCTGTGATATGTAAACCTTCCAACATCTGGCCCCATGATTTTTGGAATAACTTATCGCAAGAGGAAAAAATTACGTTTTAGTCTAATAACATCGGTTAATGGAAACACCATCATTTCGCAATCATTTATTGATATTTCGAAAATATCGCAAAAGTTTTGCGCAAATCTGTAATAGAAACCAGGTTAGTGTGAATGTGGCCAAACACTCTTCATCTCTATTCCTCTGCCTCTCACCTTCATATTCTACCATCTTCTCTACACTACTCCCTGTTCTCGTCTCCCTCTCCATTTGCTCAATCTACCTGTTCTTTTCCTCATTAAAACGTTTTTTCTCATGAAAAGTTGTACTTATAAAGAAATAAAGGGTAATCACTTAATTTGTGCAATAACATAGGCTACATAAATATTCAAGTTGAAGTGTATCAATACAATGGTCATATGTATTGAGTACAGCAATAATATAATTCATGATAATGTCATATATTCATTTAAGCACACTTAACTGTAGGCCCTATATAAAAATAGAATTTGTAGGATTAGGCTATTATTTAGATTTATAATACAGAACCATAATCATGTCTGGTCTCAGCTGTCAAACACAAGGTTGTTTAGCTACTGACTGCTGCTAATGTTCTGAGAAATGTTTGGGTAACACTTTATAATAACGTTCAGTTGTAAGTCATTTACAAGTGGGGTTAGTTAATGATGAACTAATCACTTACAAAACATTCATACATTTTTATCAAGTGATATGCTAACATGTTATGTATGTTATGTAAATTCTGTTACAAGTCATTTACAAGTGATTAGCAAATTATTAACTAATCATTTACGAAACATGACTATACGTTCATAAATGATTAATAAGTGATATGTTAATTATTTTACGTATGTTTTGTAGATTCGGTTATAAGTAATTTACAATTGATTAGTTAATGATGAACTAATAATTTACAAAACATGACTATGCATTTCAAAAATGTTTAATAAATTATGTTACATTTTTTGTATGTTTTGTAGATTCAGTTATAAATTATTAGTTTATTAGATAATGATAAACGAATCATTTACAAATCATGACTATACGTTTATAAATGATTAAGTAATACGCTAACGATTTACAAATCTGTCGTAGGTTATCTTTAAAAAAGCATATCGTAAAATAATCAAATAGATCCTGAGTAAATGGTTATTAAGTTACTAGTTAATATTATTAATCACTGAAATGTCAAAGTACCATTACCTCAATAAACAATTGTTAATCATGAACAAATGATGATCAAACCATTAGTAAAGGATGAGTATATCATTTATTGATGCATCGTTATAGTTGTAAGCTGGTCTGTTAAAACCAACACGGTCTCACTCCTATTCGTCACATGTTGACGCTTGGTCAGTTCCCTTCGGCCTCACAGGGTACCCCTTTAACGTCTTTTTCCGACGTGCAGGGTACTCCATTGATTTCAGTTGTTTGCCCAATGCGTCAGATCAAGACGCATTTAATTATTTGCATTTGTAAAAGTAGACATGATTTTATAAATATTTATAGGCTACTTTTATATTTTGGAACAACTAACTCCACTCCCGCCCTAAACCTACCCACTCTCAACAATATAAAACACGTAACAGGCAAATAAAAGTACAGTCACAGGTATTTATTGCAAAACCTGACCAAAAAACAGTATAAAAGTATTAACTCATGTTGCATTCCAAGTCTTCTGAAGTCATACGATATCTTCATGTATAGAACAGAGTTGATCTTAACGTTTTAATCGTTGAAATGATGTTCGCACCCCTTTGTGAACGCACTCATTCATATTTCTCATTCAAATGATACACACGGCTCTTTAGCATGACGCAATCGGTCACAAGACACACAAGAGCCAATGGCATTTTACAATCAAAGCTGACGTAATGACGCAATTGGTCACGAGACACACGACAGCCAATGCTGTCAAAGCTTGACGTGACGTTTTTTTCCGGCGGCAAATTTTGAAACGTATCTTCGTCCGGTGGTTGGACTCGACGCTGCTTAACACAAACCAATCGTTTGGGCTCGGGACACTTGGAATATTTGTACTTTTTGAAAAAATTGTGCCTGCAGTCGTATCTGCCTGTTATAATACACAAACGGGTAGGTTTAGGGAAGGGATTGGGTTACGTGTTCAAAACGTGTCTGAATGTCAATTAAAAAAAAGTAAATAAATGTAAAATTATGCTGGCTGATTAAATTAAGAATCACACTCCATGTCATGATGGCAAAATCATAACCCAATATATAGTTTCATCATGGCGATAACCATGCCCAACGCGTCTGTATATGACGCTAAATGTTCCAAGCGTCAATATGTGACGAATAGGAGTTAAATGCTTACAGTAATCAGATGATTTACCTATTTACACATTTCTATTGCAACAGGTGAGGAATAGCAGAATTAAATTTTCACATGTACATTTGTTGCAATCAGGGGATGCATTTGTAACGGGTAAGAAAGATCTACGAATGACATTTACATGGGATGAATAGTCTACACTTTAGATTAGGGGACGCAGAAAGGGTTGTAAATGCCTTGTATACGTACAGATCATTTGTAACTTTTCTGTTTATTAAGATAATGGTACTTGTACATTTCAGTGATTAATAATATATTAACTAGTGACTTAATAACCATTTACTAAGGATCTGTTTGATTATTTTATGACAGATTTGTAAATCGTTAGCATATTACTTAATCATTTATAAACGTATAGTCATGACTTGTAAATGATTCGTTTATCATTATCTAATAACTTGTAAATAATTTATAACTGAATCTACAAAACATACGTAAAGTAATTAACATATCACTTATTAATCATTTATGAACGTATAGTCATGTTTCGTAAATGATTAGTTAATAATTTGCTAATCACTTGTAAATGACTTGTAACATAATTTACATAACATACATAACATGTTAGCATATCACTTGATAAAAATGTATGAATGTTTTGTAAATGATTAGTTCATCATTAACTAACCACTTATAAATGACTTACAACTGAACGTTATTATAAAGTGTTACCAATGTTTGTCTACCCTGTTCCTGGGGGCTCCAGCCCAGCACTGCACATTTAAGATCTCCATTTGTAGACACACACTTCAGGTCTCGGAGCATCTACTAATAAAGCTGATGAATTGAATCAGGTGTGCTAGATTAAGGAGACATCCAAAATGTACAGTGCTGGAGGGGCTTCTGCAAACCAGAATGAGAACCACTGCTTTAGAGTAAACACACACACAGTATGATGAAAGGAAATGCTAATTCTGGAGGCAGTGCATAGATTTTTGACTTTTTTTTTGTCAGCTTGACACACACACCAGAGCCACTTTTTTGTGGAAGTGTTATGTCTGGTATGGTCCCATGAATTCAAGCAAAGGTCTTGGCTCTGTCTGAGATTAGACTACACAACTTCTAGCGTTCTCCTCAGCATTAGTCAAAAGCTTGACTGGGCTTCAAAGCGCATGCAGTTCAAAGCATCTTTTATCAAGTGTGTGTTTGCACTATATGCTGATGTGCAGTGGTCCCTGCAGTTCTACAGAAAGAGATGGCACTGAAGAGCCCAAACCATGCTGCTTTTAATGTGTCATTCTGACCTACCCGATCACATGACCCAAGTTCAGCAACTGAGAGCTGAACTGAACACCAGCCTTTTCTCCTCTCAATGCACTGAATAGGAATCATAAAGAATGTAATGATTCCAGATATGTATTGGATTGTTTCAGGAACTGTTGAGGACTTTTGTAATGTTTTGTTCCCAAAAGTGGTAGACATGTTACCTACTTGTTCTTATTTAGGTTATGCTCCAAGACGTAGAATCTGTGATTCTGAAGAACAGTATCCACACCGGTGCGGTGACTGACAGCAGGCCGCACATTTTTGTGAAAATTATCAAAATCCCTGGCGGTGGCTGGCAACTTTTTTTTTTAAACGCTGGCGGGGAAAGTGTTAATAACTATACTGAGTCTTAAAATAGTTAGAATAGAATAGTTAGAATAGTTTTGTCCAAAAAATGAAATTGGGTCCTCACTGACTTTTAATTGTATGAAAAAAAATCACTTTCATTTGTGGGTCAACTATCCCATTAAGCACATTATGATAGTTCTTGGTGTATTTTGAGTTGGATAGTTTGTTTTAGGTTGTGTCCTTCACAGGCAGTATACGGAGGTAGGAAAACAACAAGGTATCTGAATTGACTTTTTGCATCATATCCTGTAAGATGCCATAATCTGCTCAGTTTTTGAAGGCACCGTACAGTGGATGTGTCCTTCACAATCCCCTGGTTGGTGGAATGAATAAATAATGCCATCTGAAGTAGTGGTTGATGTGACTCGATGTGACTCAATTGCTATGAAGAAATAAGCATCATAGTCAAATATTTGCATGGCTATCTCTAAATCTCACTTAAATTTGTTTTAGAACATTAGACATGATGTTATGGGGCCTTAGAAGCCAGTTTGAAGCCTGTTTCTTTAGGCAGAACCTTCAAGCACAGTTCAAACAAGACCCATGGCTCATTTGAGTCATTTTGACTGATTCATTATCTATTGCACACAAAACAACCACACTAATATGTTCATACAAACACACACTGTATGTGCCAGCCATCAAATGATGTAATCTTTCTTTCATTATCAAATTTATGTCTCAATTAGTTGACATTTGATGTCGGTTGCCATCTTAGTGCGGCTCATAGTGTTGTCTGATAGTGGAATTTGTTCAACGTCACTGGCAAACTTATCTCCAAACATAGTTTTACAGATAGCCATTGCTGCTGGATGTGTCACCACCATGTGATGGGAAAATTAGAAGTGCAGTAGGAGCAGACAGCAGTTGCAGAGAAGCGGCAGGAGAAAAGGTCCCACCCTGCCCTGAGTAGCGCTCTGTTGTTTTCTCTCTCTCTGCACATCAGAAGCACCTGTTCTGATGACAGACAGAGTGATGGGGCTGCCACAGTTCCAGGTTATTTTAATCTTACCTCTGCTTTCATACTTTCCCTATACTATCTCTCTCTCTCTCTCTTTACTATCCTGCAACTCTGATCAAACACACCTGCTGTAATTTCAAGTAATCCATATGCATCCAAAATCGCATACTTCCCTACTATATAGTAGGCGATAAACAGTATGTGACAAAAGATGTCCAAATTAGGTACACAGTACTCAGTACACAGTATTCATAAAAGAGTAGGCAAAAAGTACCCAGATGACCTACTACTTCTGGCGAGATTCTGGAGTGTGCATATGATGGACCCTTTACAGCATGAGGCCACGGGAGAGGATTTGTGAATGGCAGTGAAGTGACGCAACTGATGCTGTGGATCACGTGATGATAACACATTGCATTCATACTACATGCAATCATACTATAAAGAACTAACTTTTTTTTTGTAGCAATCGTTAATTACTCATTCAAAATAAGTACCTACTCAATGCGATTTCGGACGCAGCCCTTGATAACTAGTTTTCTCAGGTGAGTTTGATTAAGGTTTAAGAAATTCTGTAGGACACTGGCCTTCCAGGGCTGAAGCTGAACGGCCATTTACTAATAGTATATATTCATTTTAACCATTTTAGCACTGATTCACTGCGACTTAATGTCAACTTTTCAGCCTGAAACATCCTGCCATGCTGCACAGATGTGATTTGCACATCAATGTAAAATGCTTCACTGTCACCATGTCTCACACACGCTCAGTCACAAACAGAAAATTGCAACTATTGAGCTGTAATTTGTCAAACTGACCCAGTAACAAGTACACTGGCTCTTCAATAGTGGTAGTGCAGAAACATCTAAAAATGCTGAAATGTTTTTGTGAGAGTAGGGGATAGAAAATATAATTGGCTCAGTAAAAAACAAATTAAAGTAAAAATAAAAACAAAAGTGATTGGAAAGTCCCCAGCATGACTGACATGGAAAAACATCTGATGCAATTCTGCTGGGGGGGGGGGGGGGGGGGGGGGGGGGGATAATAATAATAATAAGTAATTAATTAGAGCAGACTAAGCTAGATTTCCCAAGCTTTGAAAAGAGCAACATCTGAGAACGTTTTGGGGCAGTTGTGGCCTAATGGTTAGAGAGTAATGGGAAGGTCGTGGGTTCGAGTCTCAGCAGGGGTGTCATGCACTGAGTATTTTTAAGGGGGCACCAGTGTTTATATATATTATGTATATATATAAACTTTACTTGCTTTAACTGCAATAATTACTGTAATGCCATCATATCCGATACTTGTTACTTATTATATACTTAAATTTACTGTCGCTATTCCAGAATATTAAGAATAGCCTTTGCCTTTTGGCTTGCTCAGTTGGGGACAATTTAAAAACTAATTTTTAAATTTAAACTAAATTACTGATCTGCCCGTATTGTCACTATATGATAATTGAAATTAGCTGGATGAGATCACCATTTTCTCCAGAGCAGCTGTACAGCCGAATCAAATTCTGTTGCATTATTTTCCTGTTTAACACTGTGAAGCTGCTTTGAAACAATCGGCATTGTAAAAAGTGCTATATAAATAAAGTTGACTTGACTTGATAGACAAAAGACACCAATGTATATTTTACAAACTATAAATGTTTTTGCTTGTACTTATCTGTATTTAAATGTCAGAATAATAAAATAAGCATTATATGGTTAAAAACGCTCAACAGTTTTGGACGCTGAGCATGTCCATCTCTTGCTCTGCGCCGGCCAATTCAGCAATTTAGCAGTTGATCAGTTGACGCACTGAACTTTCTAATCACACTGGTGTGATCGTACACTTCAAAGACTTAATTGTCTTTTTTTTTTTTTTTTTTTTTTTTTCTCCATAAGCTGCATTCAAATTAATTTGCCTCAAAAATCTGAGGGGGCACGTGCATGATGCCTCTGAGTCTGAGTACAGGCAGGTAATGTAGGTGGGGGGAGTGAATGAAACAGCGCTCTCATACACTCTCATTACCACAACTGAGGTGCCCTTAAGCAAGGCACCTAACCCCCAATTGCTCCCCGGGCTCAGCAGCAAAAAAATGGCTGCCCACTGCTCTGTGTGTGTGTGAGTGATCAATACTCACTGCAGCGTGTGTGCACTTGGATAGGTGAAATGCAGAGCACAAATTCCGAGTACAGGACACAATACTTGGCTACACGTCACGTAATTTCTTACTTCTTTTAGAAATACAGTTTTGCTATATATAATGCAGCACAATATGGATGATATGTGGGGGGCAGATAGAATTTCAGGCCAGATTGAGTGTGAATGAGTGAAATAGACACAGGGTGAGCAGGAGTAAATGAGTGAGACAATAGGTACAGACCTTCTCAATAGAGAAAGAAAAGATCTGGTCTCATGATTGACAGATGGGCCAACGGATCATGACAGAGACTTTGAGAAAAGCACAGATTTAAATAGACAGAGGGACAGAAAACGTGTGAGGGCAGGGAGAGAGTAAAGGAAGAGGCACAACAAAAACAAGATCTGACAAAGCACTTCCTTTGAAACTCATCCCTCACTTTCTGTCATCCCCTTACCAGCCTCCCTCTGGTGTGGGGATCATTCTGATGAGATTCATCCTGACACAGGCCTTGATGTGTCAGACTTATGAGCTTTTTCTCTGCCCTGTAAATGGACCACAGTCCAGAGCAGCCGTAACCTCAGACCAGATTGCTGGAGCGCTCTTTAAAAAACAAGACCTCTATAGAACTTAACAAAGGGTCACATTCTGTTCATGGAAAATTCTTCAATTTTGAACAATGTTGTGTCCCAGAGGTTTATTTGTATTATTTTTTTAATTATCTGATGATTGTATTGGAACTTGGAAACATTATACCATGCTTGTCATTTACTTTAGCTATTTTTCAAATGCTTTTTATATATAGATCCTTTTACACTTTTGGTCCCAGAACAAATCTTTCAATCATTATAAAAATATGAAACAATGTTGATTTAAGCAAATGAAATAAAAATAAAGAAATTCAGTTGTAGCATTATTTCCACCACAATGAACACTTTTGTCCTTAATAAAATATAAGTTGTAAAAATCATGGTAAATATCAGGTTAAGTACAATATTTATTAGATATTTTAACATTTTTATTGTGCATTTTATTGTGTAAATCAAGCTAATTGGAATTAATAATATTTTGAATTAGCTTTTAGTTTTATACTATATATATTGTATGTATGTATGTCCTATGTTGGACATTGTTAAAAGACAAATGTAATAAACCAGTGTGAAACGTATGATTTAAGTGTTTTAAAGGGCCAAAATTGTCCATATTTGAAAAAACACATCATTCACTCTCAGAAAAAAAGGTACAGTGCTCTCACTGGGGCAGTACCCTAAGGTACAAAAGTGAAAAGGTGCATTGTTGTATAAATTGTATTAGTCCTTTAAAGGTACGTATTAGTACCTTTTTGCTTTTGTACCTTAGGGTACTGCCCCAGCGCTGTACCTTTTTTTCTGACAGTTTTTTTTCTTTACTTTTCAGCCGTAAAAAGTTTGTCGGAGAACAGAAAACATTTCCTGAAGTAGACCATTTACAACTTCAACTGCAGCTTAAAGCTCATCGTCTGTGACCCTCGACCTTAAACGTCATAATCAGACACTAGTGTGTGTCTTTCCTTTCTTCCCTTAGAGTCTGTCGCTATTGCTCCTGCCATTTCCTTAGTCCCAGTCACCATGGTGATAAATCACCAAAATGGCTGCCACCAAGTAATAAAGTCATTACGAGACTGCCTTTATTTACATACTCATGGCTTTTCCACACTGAGCCTAATGAAATGAGAACCCGAGAGGTGAGTGTGAGGAGGGCTATAAACACTAGGGAACTATAGGGATTTTGTGTGTTTGTGTGTGTGTGTCTTGTTTTTAGTTCTGCAGATGGCTTTTTGCTCTTTTCATTAGATTCATTAGATGTTCTGGAGTGAATATTTCAGGAGTCAGTAAGATGATTGGTTGATAGTTTTAATGGATGGTTTGGTGAAGGAGAGGGGCTGTTGCAATGACAACACAATCGCTGAAAGTCATAGTACAGACAGCCTTCCATTTGTTGAGGTATCTGTAACCAAGACCAACTCAAGTACCACATTTTATGATCTAATTGGATTTTTTTAAACAAAATGCAATCCACATTTGATTCAACACAACAGTTAAGCAGATTACTTGCTTGGTGCAAAGACGGACATCACAATTTATTGGCCCCAGATGAATATCCAGAATCAAGCAGGTTGCAAATAAACTGCACTGATGGGGTATGAAATGAAGCACAGCACTAAGCCGCCTCACAGCCCGTTTTCAATAGGTATAGAGATGAGAGGATGAAAGGAGAAGAAATATAGTGCCTCAGAGAAAATGATATGGAGTGATTAGGTGCTGAACTGAAAGAGGCACAGCTGTAATACTCCAGAACAATTGCACTTCCTGTCTGTGCGGTCCTGCAGGTCTAATTTACCAGTGTGTCACCTTTTTAATTTCTGTCACTTCCTGCCTCCTTTGTTTATTTCTCTCTCTCCTTCCCCCTTCCTCTCCGCCTTTATCTTTCTGTCAGATTCTTTCTCTCTCTCTCTCTCTCTCTCTCTCTCTCTCTCTCTCTCTCACTCTTGTGATTTTATGACGCTTTCAACTAATAGACTGGATACACGCAACTCTTCCAGACACAATGCAGCAACAAGGTATCGATCCGGTGTTTGGCTCTCTTCTCGGAGATGGGGTGAAAGATAACCTCTAATGTGTGTTGCATTCAGCTTATTTCAAAACCTTTGATTCTCTGCTATAAGGTTTTGCTGTGTGATGAGGGGAAAAGGAGATGACAAAAAGAGTCTGAAGAAAGTTTTCCAAAGTTATACTGCAAACAAATATAATACAGATAATTGATTACAATTTGATTACATGAAGAATCAATAATAAATCAATAATCAAATCGAATCAGTTATCAAAAACAAAAAATAAATGAAAGCACTTTTGTGAACTGAAATAAAAATAAAATCAGGCATAACTGGGGAAAAATAAAATACATTTTCATGGCTCCAAAACTAACATAAATTAAACATGGCCTCAAATGAATTTTAATTGTTGATGCATGTTTATGCGCCCTGGGCACCTTACGTTTTAGCCGCCTGCTGCGCCAGCCGTTTGTTGTAGTCCTTAAACAGCAATTTCTTTAAAAGAAAATATCTCCCTTTGCTTTCAACTTTGAGCGTCGTAACTGATGAAAACTGATGTTTCCTTCAGGCTGGTTTTCTGCTGAATATCAAATACTGCAAAAACGTAATGCTTTTATTCTTTACTCTGCTTCAGCTTTAACCCTATTCCTATACCGAACTGTATATGTGTGTGTATATTTAGAATAGATAAAGTATTTAGTGTAGTTAATAAAGTCTTGTTTGTATTACACTTGAGATTGTTTGCTGTTTTGCTCATAAACTGGAGTCCCTAATCATGCCAATCACAGCTACATGCACTCAGAAAGTGTTGGATATGTATTAGGATATTATTGTCTATGGCCAAGTAAAGTAATATCGTACTATATTCTATATATGTTATTATTATTCCTTTAAGACTGGGATACTTTTCTTATAGTTTTCCTCTAGTAAAATGTGCACATTCATAAAAGTGTAACTGCATCCCTTAAATGCATTACATATCCGTCGAAACTGAGCTACATATGAAACATAAATGCACCACAAAAGCATTTAGAACTTCTAATGCCCACTTACACAGGGAAAAAAATTCACATATGATTACAGACTCACATATGATTAAATCCACCCTTTACCACCACACTACCCTGTATTTAAACCCATGAGCACTGCCTTAATTAAACGTTGTCTGTGTATCAGGACATCAATGTCTGTCCAAATGGAAAGCAAGCGGCGTCCATTAAAACTTGCAGGATGACGGATGTATCATAATAAAAGCATAATCGTGGAACAATAAATATGAAATGGGGTACAGGCCAGTGCTGAGTAAGAACTAGGCTGAATGATTAAGAGGGAAATTAATCTCTAATGAGATTTATTCTCTTGATTCGCCTGCACTTTAAAACAGATGCCATCTTACAGAACAGTTTAATGACCTTGCTTAATTGTTTCGCGGAAGAGGGAAAGGCTTTATGTGTACATGTGAGTATGGGAAAAGCAACAGGGGCAGTATCATTTTGGGGGATGAGTTTAAATGGTTTTTCATTGTCTTATATGATACATAGCTACGCTCTGAGTGACTCAGCTCTGTCTTTCCTTTCCCGCTCTTTTATTTTCTCTACCACAATGCAATCAGCACAAATGGCTCAGCAAGAAATGAAAGTGAATGCAGACTAATTGAATGACGTGACTAATTAATTGAATGTGTGTTCTGACTTCAAACACTCATGACACACTCATGTCATCATCAAACAATAGGAATGTTCTCATGAATATGCAAAACTGATCAGTCTTTAGAATTCTGACTCACAGTAAAATGAACAATCATCTGAAAGGTCTCTTGAGAGGGACCTTGTTACTGTATTGCACTGTGTCCTAAACAGATTTGACACATCAGCAAAGTTTTCAGCTTCAACATTTTTTTTTGTCTTCATTGAAAGTTGCTGGTACCCTGCTGGTAGATACTGTAACTACACCATCTGGCAGCACAAAGCATACATATACATTTAAAAATATAACATCAAATCGTGAACTTTATTGAGATTAATGCTTTAGGCACATCAACAACAACAACAACAAAAAAGAGCAACAACATGTCTTGTCAGATCTTGTGGAAGGTTTGAGTAAAAATGAATGAATTTACTAGAGAAAATGTATTAAACTAAGAACGCTGTGTGATTACAAAGGACAAGACTTGTGAGAATCTGTGTGATCTTGCTATAGAGGTTCAAAGATTTATTTTACCATGAATATCATTGCTTTTTGTTCTCTCTCGCTCATGCACCCATCAAGCTTTTGAGTGGTAAATTATTTTTGAACACGTTACTTAATGAAGCTATGTTTCTGTAGTGTTAAAGGTTGACCGCAGTGTGGTTAGCCATGGCTGATTTATGATTAATAGCCATCAGCCGACCAGAAGAAATAACTGCTACAACACACACATATGGTGCAAACATAAGCAATGAGCAAATGCCTTGAAGAATGAAACAACCTATACCAATTAAGCAGATTTACAGCCGCCACAATCACCCCATTATACAAAATGTTTTATGAACAGATATAGTTTATAGTCCAGCCACAAGGATCTATCATTTGCGCTGCGGCTGCACCTGGAGAGGGATGGTATTGTGCTTTGTCCTAATCAGAAACTCCAGACGTCAAAAGGTACGGCAATGGGTTACTATGCAAAACATATCATGTCCTCAGTGGTAGCCCACTTGCAAATACATCTGCAGCAGATGGTCCTAAAAGATCTACTGTTATTGCAGACGAGATGAGATATAATTAACTTAGACACTCATCACAAGTGTTTCATACTGTTGAGTAACACTTAAAACTTTCATTTAATATATGACTCAAAAGGTCTTCAAAAAGTCCCTATGAAATCACTGACCAAACTGACCCTCTTGGAGAATAATCAGTGATCAAATCCATATGGAAACACACACACACACACACAGAGAGAGAGAGAGAGAGAGAGAGAGAGACCAAAGGCTGGTTGGCAAGAGCTCTATGTGGGGAGAGATCTAGCATCTTTATGCTTTGTGATAAACATGTTGGAGGTGAAATAAAGAGTGTATTATCTAGCCTGCTCGAAAGTAACACAAAAAGTAGAAACGTGAGAGTGGAGAGAGAAAGAAATAATTTAAGGTGAAAGGCTGCAAAAGAAATCAGAACCTACAATGTGAGAGGAAAACGGTGGCTAAAAAGAGAGAGTGCGTCACAGCAGGAGTAAGGATGTGTAGCAGACAAACTGAACAACACAGAATGACACAGTCAGAGACAAATGTGCACTTTGGACATGAGCAGAAAGGTGGAAAAAGGCAGAGCGATCTTTACAAGACCTGTAGGCTTCTTAGATACTGCCATTTCCATGGAGAAGGGTTTATTATGGGATTTTTTATGCCAAAGGTGCAATCTCTTTGAAAATTTTAGAAGCTAAAAGATGAATCCTTGGAAAAATGTGCCAGGTCATCTCTTACAGTTGTAACTTTTTATGAATAAACACAGCAATTAAATGTTCTAATTAATCTTTCAAGTTATTTCATAAATGCAGAAGACCTACATTGAGTTTAAAGTGATAGTTCACAAAAAGAAAAAAGTCACCCTTCACTCACGACTTTTGTTCTTATGTGGAGCATAAAGATGAAGTTTAGCAGAATGTCCGAGCTGCTTTTGTCCGTACAGTGAGAGTGAATGGTGAACATGGCTGTCAAACAAGAGTTTGTTGACTATTGCACATGACTATTAACTAATTGTTAAGTAATATGTCATTGTGGTTATGAGTTTTGAATTAATTTTGAATTAGTTAATAGTCATGTGCCTCAACAAGTAAAGTCATAACATAATGATACCTTTGCAAATCGTTAGCTAATGATTAATTAAAGCAGACAACTGGAAGTTGAAATGTATGGCTTTGACCCATCGTAGTAATTAACATATGAATGTACACTATTAGTTCATATAATATGTTATTAGGGAATTAATACAATATGACACATTTAACTAATAACAATTTAATGATTACTTAATCTATTAATCATATATAACCTTCATTTGTTGCTGATGCAGTAATCATTAATAAATGGTTTAGTTCTTCATGAGTCATACATTAACTCATGATTATCTGTGCATTAGTTAAGCATGAATTAATGCATATTAGTGCACCCGTATTATAAAGTGTTACCACTTTTATTCTATGGAAATGAGTAGCCAGCTCATTCTTCAGAAAAATCTTCAAGAAAGTCATAAAGGTATGGATCATCATGAGAGTGATCATGACTGAATTTGCATTTTAGGGTGAACTATCCCTTTAAGAAACAGATAAACAATAATACACAGCATAACAAAATTACATGTATGCAAAGAAAAAAGTGTTAAGCCTTTAAAATATCTCAAAATATTGTCAAAATATATCTGTTGTACCCCTGATTTAGGTGAGTTTTTGTCTGCAGTATCTGAATAATGAAAAATCATTAAAAAAAATTCTCTCATTAGAACAACACTTCTGTAATCTGAATAATCTCTCCTGGACTAAATTTAAAGCCCATGAAGAGTTTCAATGACTGACAAATGAGTTTATCACTATAGTCTATGGCAGGGCCTTGGAGCACGACTGACTTTTCAGAGATAAAAAAAGGAAAGCCTCTAGAGGCCGAGGCATGTCTATTTGCTGTCAAAAAAGCCTCCCTGAGACATGCACGCTCAGGGCCCTTGAGTTACAGCCAAAGCTTGGAAATGAGTGAGAGAGATATTGAAATGTCTTTGTGCCAAAACAGATTTCAATATACAAGGGAGTTGAAGGGAGTTGGTGGCTGAAAAGAGAATGGAAGAGACGTAGACAAGAGATAGACGTCTCTAAATCAAAAATGCTATCTGTGTATCTCTGTGGTGGTTGTTTTTCTTTTTTTTTTTTCTGGCTTAGGGGAGAAAAAGGTGAAAACTGGAGCACAGTCTTATCCAAGGCTATAAAAAGCAGGTAAATTCAGCACAGTTTCACACAATCCTCTCTATAACACCATTAATAATTCACATTTGTACCAAGAACAAAAATACAACTGATCAAATGAGCTTTCTAAGCAGTGGTGTGTGGAGACACTTCATAAATGTAGTTTTGTGTGTGCTAAGTTCAGGCTATCAGTGAGCAGTTACTGAAGAACCTGTAAATAACCCTCACATTGGGATTCATGGGGCCATGACTTCCTCTCTCTTTCTCCATCTCTCTCCCTCTTTCTCTCTCTGAGTGTGTTGTATATTGGGAGCGAGTGAACAGAGTTTGGCGTAAGTGTGAGTGTTTCTAGTTTAAGTCGTCTTTTTCTAAAGCGGTAAAATTATTTAGAATGACTTTGGTCAGCGAGTGGGGAGAATAGGAACAAATGCGTGTGATTTTTCTTGACTGACTATTAGACATGGCTCTAGGTGTATGCTTGATGTGTCTGTGTCAGTAGAGGATTGCCTGCTGGCTGTGAGTGCTGCAGTCGGCAGCATTAATATCAGTTCTGCCTCCCATATGAATAAGGCAATAGTTATCTTCCTGAGTCAAAGCCAAATGGTAGATGACTTAATAGAAAGTGGATTAATAATCAAGCATGTTTGTGAACGTTTTGCCTCTTTCAAACCCATCAAAGAAGATTGTCTAGTCAAACTTACCTCAGTTTGTTAAATTAAAATCTAGAGGATCTAGAGGAGATATGCCCCCGGTTTCACAGACAAGGCTTAAGCTAGTCCCAGACTAAAATGTATGTTTAAGCTGAAACCAACTTGCTATGACATTGCAATTTTGTCTCAAGATGCACAGCAGTAATTTTTTTTCTAAGACACGTTTATAAAAACTACTAGGTCTAAGCCTGGCTTAGTCTAAGCCCTGTCTGTGAAACCAGGCCATGGTAAATTAGTGAGTCTCATCAAGATGATTTCGCTCAGATACAAAAATCCTGAACTTAAGCATGCAATGTCTTTTCGCCGCCAGGTTTTCAGTGGTCCTTTGAACCTGTCTGTAAAATTAACCATCGAGGGTAAGGAGTACATCATTTTTATTAATTCAGAGTCTATGAAATGATTTATTTATGGCGAATTTGGAAATGTAAGGCAGATTTGCCTGAATTGTAATAGAAATAATGGCTGTTAATGTGGAAGATAATGATAGGGTGAGAGGCTCTGACAATTGTGGTTGATGCGCTGTTACAACTTTCACAGGCCAGAGTGGAATCTATGCCAAGTAGCTCACATAAAAAGAGATCTGTGCCAGTTAATTCAAACAATATTCCTGTGGAGATAGCCGAGGTAACGGCCGGCCAAAATGAAATGCCCATAGTCACACAGCTAGAGTGATGGTGATGAAAAACGAACACAATCTGGTGTAACCGATATTAAAATAAGTACTGATGAATCGATTGATCAAGGAGATAATGTTTCGCAAGAGGGAATGGATTTAAGGCTACAGACGGAGGATTTCGATAACGATTACGAGGACATATGATGGAAATGACAGGATAGACTCGGAGCATACTTCTGAAGGTAATACCAAACTTTACCCAGTGAAACAGATTAATACTTTTCTTGACAATACAAAAGGCCATATTAAGTCATGGGGTTGCTATTTTTTGGACCCAAATATAAGGAGCAACCTGTGAGTGTTTTTGAATTGGTTCCTGGTCGAATGTTGCATGTTGATGTAATGGTTCATGGACTTCGGTTTTAATTTTTTAATGTGTATGCCCCAAATATTGGTTCAGAAAAATTATTTTCTTTATAAACTGAAGACTGCGCTAAGTAACGTTTAGGATAGAATGGTTAAACTGGCTGGGGATTTTAAATGTACTATAGACCACACACTAGATAGGAACCATGAAGAACCCCATAGTCAGTCAGCAGATGAACTTAAAACTTTCATTATCTCTAATATGGTACCTGGAGCCAGGCTCAATAGATTAGATTAGATTAGATTCAACTTTATTGTCATTACACAAGTACAGGTACAAGGCAACAAAATGCAGTTTAGGTCTAACCAGAAGTGCAATAGCAGCAAGTGCAGGATATACAATGGTTTCATAAGTGCAGGACATGAATATGTACTGAATATATATAAAGATGGCTATTACTATAAATAGAATTTTACAGGTTAATATGTACTATGAATATAATATACAGATGGCTATTACTATAAACAGAATTTACAGATAGATATGTACTGAATATAATATACAGATGGCTATTACTATAAACAGAATTTACAGATAGATATGTACTGAATATAATATACAGATGGATATTACTATAAACAGAATTTACAGATAGATATGTACTGAATATAATATACAGATGGCTATTACTATAAACAGAATTTACAGATAGATGTATATAATGATATGTTAGGCTAAGTTGGGCAGTATAGCAATGGACGATATAGTGCAAATGAGCATATTCCAGTTAGGTATAGTAGTGCAAGATGCATATATGTACAGTTGTTACTGTAATAAACAGTCGATAGTGCAAATGAACATCCAGTAGTGCAAATAACAAAGTGAAGGCAGATGTGAGGGGGGAGAGGAAGGTTAGCAGTATATAAGGGGAGTGGGATCAACGAGGGTTAGAGTTCAATAAAGAGACAGCTCTGGGAAAAAAAAACTGTTCTTTAGTCTGCTGGTCCTGGTCCGGAGGCACCTGAAACGCCTACCGGAGGGCAGGAGAGAAAACAGTTTGTGGGCTGGGTGAGAGGAGTCCTTAAGGATGCTGCAAGCTCGATGCAGACAGCGTTTCCTCTGGATGTGGTCGATGGCAGGTAGTGGAGTCCCTGTGATGCGCTGGGCGGTTTTCACCACCCGCTGCAGTGCCTTGCGCTCTGCAACAGAGCAGCTCCCATACCATACTGTAACACAGTTGGTCAGGATGCTTTCTATTGCACAGCGATAGAAGTTCACCAGTATAGCCGAGGATAGCTGATTCTTCCTCAGTGTCCTCAGGAAGAAAAGACGCTGGTGAGCCTTCTTGACCAGGATGGAGGTGTTGGTTGTCCAGGACATGTCCGCCGAGATGTGGATCCCCAGGAACTTGAAACTGGAGACACGCTCAACAGCCATTCCATTGATGCGTATGGTGTCGTGTGTGCCTCTTGACTCTTTCCTGAAGTCCACGATGAGTTCCTTCTGTTTTGGTGGTGTTGAGGAGCAGATTGTTTTCAGTGCACCATGTGGCCAGGTGCTGGATCTCCTCCCTATAGGCAGTCTCATCGTTGTTGCTGATGAGTCCAATCACCGTAGTGTTGTCCGCAAACTTGACGATGGAGTTAGATCCATACACAGGCTTGCAATCGTAGGTGAAGAGGGAGTAGAGAAATGGGCTTAGCACACAGCCCTGTGGTACACCAGTATTAAGTGTGATGGAGGTGGAGCAGGTGGAGCCTGATCGAACATTCTGGGGTCTGTTGGTCAGGAAGTCCAATATCCAGTTGCACATTGAGGTGTTGATGCCCAGGTCTCCAAGTTTGGCTATTAACTTGGTTGGGATAACAGTGTTGAATGCTGAGCTGAAGTCAACAAACAGCATACGTGCATACGTGTTCTTATTGTCCAGATGTGTGAGCACAGAGTGCAGTGCCAAGGAAACTGCATCCTCTGTGCTCCTATTGCTACGGTAGGCAAACTGGTGTGAGTCCAATGTGGATGGTAGAGAGTCTTTTAGATATGCCAAGACCAGCCACTCAAAGCACTTCATAACGATGGGTGTGAGTGCTACAGGGCGGTAGTCCTTAAGGCACATCGGGCTAGAGTGTTTTGACACTGGCACAATGGAAGTGCATTTAAAGCATGTTGGTACAGTTGCTTGGGCAAGAGACAAGTTGAAAATGTCTGTAAAAACCCCAGCGAGCTGCTCTGCACATGCCCTGAATACGCGTCCAGGGATGTTGTCTGGTCCAGCAGCCTTGTGCGGGCTGATTTGGCACAGTGCATTGCAGACATCTGTGGAGGAGAGTGTGATTGGCGAGTGGTCAGCTGAGGGTTTGGCCTTGGTGGCAGTTTCTCTGTTGTCCCTTTCAAAGCGAGCATAAAAGTAATTTAGCTCGTTCAGGAAGTTGATATCAGTGGCTGCGGGGGTGGAGTGGGTGGGTTTGTAGTCACTGATGGCCTGAATGCCCTGCCACATGCGTCGAGGGTCAAAGTTGGAAAAGTGTCCCTCTATCTTTAGCTTGTAGCAGTGCTTGGCCTCTTTGATGCCCCTCTTCAGGTTTGCTCTGGATGTGCTGTAGGCTTGTGCATCTCCTGATCTGAAGGCAGCATTGCGTGTCTTCAACAGGAGTCGCACTTCCCTGTTCATCCATGGCTTCTGATTAGGGTATGTGGTGATCTGCTTCTGGGTTGTAACACTGTCAGTGGTGGTATTGATATAATCCAGTACAGAGGAGGTGTAGCAGTCAATGTCTGTGTGAGAGCCACTGGTGGCTTGGGAAGCAAACATACTCCAGTCTGTGTGTAGAAACCTTTCCTGGAGTATGCAATCTGCCCCCTCAGGCCACACCTTGATTGTCTTCACTGATGGCTTCACACGGTTGATGAGGGGTGCATATTTGGGGGTGAGGAACAAAGAAAGGTGATCTGACTGTCCCAGGTGGGGGAGAGGTGTCGCAACGTAAGCTCCAGCCATGTTTGTGTAAACATGGTCTAAAGTTTTGTTTCCTCTGGTGTGACAGGAAACGTGCTGGTGAAATTTCGGTAGCACTGACTTTAAGTTTGAATGATTAAAATCACCAGCAACAATAAACGCAGCTTCCGGGTAAGCAGTCTGTTGTTTACTGATGGCTGCGTGAAGTTCTTTCATAGCAAGCTTAGCATCAGCATCCGAGGGAATATAGGCTGCAGTTATAATGGTGGAAGTGAACTCCCGCGGTAGATAAAACGGTCTACATTTAACCATGAGAAACTCAAGGTTAGCTGAACAATGTCTCCCAACAATAGCAGAGTTTGTGCACCAAGCTTTGTTAATGTAAATACACAATCCACCACCTCTGGTCTTACCGGAGCCATCTAATGTTCTATCCGCTCGAAATGTGTGGCGTCCCGCTAGCTCAATAGCGTTGTCCGGTATTCCGCTGTTTAACCATGTTTCCGTGAATATTAAAATGTTACAGTTCAAAAATCTCTTGCTGTGTGTGATACTGAGTCGAATCTCCTCCATTTTGTTCACCAGCGACCGTACATTGGCAAGGAAAATGCTGGGTAAAGAGAGCCGGTGTGGTGTTAGCTTTAGCTTAGCTCTTAGTCCTCCGCGCTTCCCCCGCCTTTGTTAACGATCTCAACGCCGCCTGCGAGCACTTCCGCCTGGACGGGTAGAGTGCATAGCATCGGGTGTTCTGGTGATCTCAGGAAGGAGTCGAAGGTTGTCCATAAAACTGTCGGAAATTCGCAAACCAATATCCAAAAGCTCACATCGGGTGTACGATGTAAAGGCACAACTGTTCTGCACGAACAGACCCGAAATGAGCAAGAAATATACCGCAACATTGCAGAATCTGGAGAGACCCCTAGCCTCGCGATGTACTCGCGCCCCCATCATGTCGACATGATCATCGGTGTATGTACAGAAAAGTGATTTTTAATAGATATATTATCCCCTTTAACTGATTACCATTATACATCTGTTGAAGTTTCTATTGCATAGAGCACTCTTAAGCACTTCTGTGCAATTTTGTGCACTCTTTCACCCTTTTTTAGGAGGCTTGGAGAGATAGAAAATTGCAATATAAGTCCCTAAGTCAATGGTGGGATATTCTGCACCAGCACCCACTTCACATACTCCATAAAGCTCCCTCGAGAACCATCTACGGGCAGGTGTGCCTTCGACCGCTTGTTAAGTCCGGTGTTATAGAAACACAAAAGCGAGCAGTCGGGTATAGTGGGTGAGGCACGCCAGATCGAGAAAGTCTCTCATGTGGTCCTCTAGGGAGCGGTTAGGGTTAGGGAAGATACATGAAGCAGATTGACGAAAGAACAATACTTTTTACGAAAGAACTCCAACAACTGGAAATACAACACAACAAAGCATAACCTTTAACATAAGACGGAACTGAGGGAACTGAGGGCTTAATACACAGAGGAAGGTAATCAACAGAACAGGGAACAGGTAAGGATTTATTAGGGACTATGGAAACAAATGAGAACTCAGTCAATAAAACTATACACAGTGAAACTAAACATGATTGTGGAGACATGATTTCTTGATAAAAATCAAACAAAGAAAAGAAGAATGAACAGCAGTTACTAACCTTCTCTTCTAGTCTCAACTCATCTCATCCTAATCTCAACTCAAATCCAACTCTTTTAATTTCTACTCTAGTCACTACTAACCATTTGTTTTCTAAACCTCTATTTTTTTTTATCGTCTCATCTTTCTTCTCTCCTCATGACCTTACTGACTGGATCCGCAGTACACTTTTTAGGATGTGTATTACGCAGCTTATTTAAAACTGCCAGTTATGATCCAGGCCACACAGGGCATCGTTACAATCAAATCACTCACCCACTAACATCAGTCACACTCCATAATTTACCTCCATATCTGAAAGCAAGTTGTATGCAGGAGTTAGTTAGGTCACCTTCGCACACACAGACCACTCTCCTTCACTACATCCAATCGATCGTTTCAAAATATGAGCCCTTGATCCATCAACCCTGTTGACCTGAACACCTGAGGGTGAAACAAGCTGCCAAACTCTGCACACTGGAGGAATTTGGTTAGAGACTCATCCTCTTTCAGTGATGTTATTGAGCACTGATTGATCATTTCTACATGCAGCTTCAGGTCTAATGTAATTAAATGCACTCTAATGAGATTCTCCTGGCCATCACTGGGCCATCAACAGCAGGAGAGGTAGCAGGTACAAGACACAGTTGCACGCTGAACATATCAGTCACAGAATAAAAGGTTTAGCTCATCTCTCATTTTGTCTCAGACTGGACACATGAGACATTTATCAGACAAGTGAGAGTCAAGAGGTCAAACATAGGACTGGTTGTCATATGTACAGGTAGGTGACAAGATAATTAAGTGTAAAAGGCAAGAGAAGTGATCCATCTACAGTTTCTTTATGCTTCAACTGAAGACTCTGAACCAAAATTGTAACCAGGCGTATCAAATCTTCAAGACACTGACAATGACAGGAGCAGATACAAATCAGACGACTCAAGCACGGACCAGTGACTGTATCCCACTATGACATGATTATGTCACCTATGTGTGTTTGACACCACCTCAGTTTATGGAAATTCAATTAGCAGAAAGTGAGGAACAAGACATCATAAAACCATCATAAGCATTCACATTATTAATTCAACCAACAAGCAACCAGTTTAAAATGCGTTAAACAAAAAACATCCTTAGCCTTGGTATGAACAGTTCCATACACTGTATAAAAAATTAATAAATAAAATCCCATTACATTTATACAAAATGCGGCACAAAACACAAACAGAAACTTAACACAAAAATAAAAAGGAGCAAAACTATTTAAATAAATGTAATATGTGACATAACACAGCGACCTCCAGAAATTTACTTATACTCTAAATTAAGTAGCTCATATTTTAACTTAAAGCTGCAGTCTGAAAGTGTTGCCTCTTTGTCACCATCTCTGTTTGAAACCTGCAATTGCAGTTATTTGCGGAGTTATCATCTTAATGGCACGACTCCTCAGTGCGGATGAATCTAATGTTTTGAGGAGTGTGTGCGGCCTGCTGTCAGTCACCGCACCGGTGTGGATACTGTACTTTGGAATCAAGGATTCTATGTCTTGAAGTATAACCTAAATAAGAATTTTCACCGGAAAATGTCCTTTGAACAAGTAACGTCTGCCACTTTCGTTCTGACTCAAAAAAGCATTACAATAAATCACGCTACCAGCTGTGATTAAATCTAACAATCGCTTAGCTCATATCACATCAAACCGTGCAAATTATTATTATTGTTATACTTTGTTCTCAAATTTGTTAACAACATCAGCATTGCGTGACTGTGTATTTAGTGTGTATTAGCGTTACCTGTAGATTTCAATTTCTGCACAGTCTAATCTTTTGCTTTTGACTACGGGTGAATCTCCATTTGTCACTGATAATTGTCGTTTGGGCCTTTCTGGATTACAATCCGCCATCAAAATGATAAATTTAATTATTCCAGCTGCTGTGATAAAAGGCTATAAATGATCTGCTGAAGAACAGGCAGTCCGCTCCTCACGTGCGTTACTACACTAGCCGGGCTCATCCTTAATGTATACAGATGTGACGTAATGATGCAAAGACACGCTCGAATTTCCCACAGAAATCCATCAGTACCACTCAAATTATAACACATTATTACAAGCTTACCGTTGTGAATCGGGCTAAGGTAAGTAGCTAGTTTTGAACACTGGCTGGTTATGTACTTGAAAATTTTATTTTGGATCATTTTGGGGAAAAAAGTTATGGACTGCAGCTTTAATTTTAACAATAATTTACCATAAAAGTGCATGTATTTTCTTGAGGAGCAAAATGCTAATTCTATGGTAATGCTTACTTTTTACTGCCAAACCCCATATATTTTACAGTATTTCAACAGTAAATTTATGTAATAAAATTGCACAATGCAATGTTCATCATTTTCACCATATTTTTTTTTACATATTTTTTTTTTTTTATACAGTAGATGAACATGAAGTATTTGAACAATTTTATATAAGTCATAAAGTTAAATGATTATAGTAATAGAGATTGCTTCAGTAAAAAAGAGAAAAAGTGGTGGGAAAAAAAATAGCCAAAGCATTATTTTTGTGATTCTAGGCAGAGGGTCTACTGAGAGAGGTTTGGTTAATAGGGTGAGGCCACCTGAGACCGCATTGCAGTTAAAATTGAGCTCTCTGTGTGTGGACACTACAAATGTTTGCACAGGATAAAGTTTGAGAGCATGTCTTTTAAATAACTCAAAAGACTCAAATTCATGTCACCCTCATCCAATAACAAAATCCCTCATCAAAACCACTAATGTTTGCTGACAGACAAATCAGTACATGCACCTCAAATATAAGCTAATAAAAGCAGCCTGGATGTTTATTACTTATTGATTTTCTCTACTGTACTTCCATTTGGAAGGGTAAAGTGAAATCTCATTTAATTTGGGAGGACTTTTTTGTTCTTTTGGTCCCTCACTGCCTCTCAAAGAAAAACTCTGAAGTCACGGGATCCCAGAAGGTACCAAAGTTTAATTGGCAGCATTTTTCTGTAATGCTTGTCTCTGTGTGTGTGCTGTCAGAATTTTCCCTCAACTATAAAGGAAAGAAAAGTGGAATTCTGCTGGCGTGATCTCTTCATACGTCTCAGGCTTTATGTTATGTGTGAAAGTGTGATGTTTTCTCTGGGAACACAATATCATCTGATTGTTCTTATATCACAACCCGGAATGCCTCAAAACTTACATGGTGTGGTGGTTATAGAAATGCATGTCACATCCTGCAGGGGAAGTGAGGTTATGGGTTTAAATGAATCAGGAATGTGATTGGAATAAGTAAATACCATTCACAGGACACGTCTCATTAACTCTGAAGGATAGCGGATATGTTCAGAACACCTCAGCTAAAAACACACACATACACACACACACACACACACTGCCCTTTATTGTCTATTTCAACTGACACCAGAGGAAAGACATTAATTTCTCACTTTTCACTCAAACGATTGTAATGTTAATCAATGCTAATCCCACAAAACCAATGTATAACATCTGTGGATGTGACTGTTTGCAAATGTATCACAACGTGTTTAAACAAAGGATTATACAGCACGACAAGTATCTGCACTCATCACTAAAACAATTAACTAAGATGATGATATTGGAATACATAAGCAATTACTATTTAAACTGCTAATTTTAGTACCAGCACTCATCACTAAAACTATTTTCTTGGAATACATAAGCAATTGGCAGTTTAAAATGTGTTTGTGTGTTTTTTTTTTACCCTCCTTGGCTATTTTCCAATCTGGGGATAGTTGTATAGACATATCCATTATGTTAAGACTGTGTCTTAAATACTAGTATGACCAACTAGCAGCTAGTCAAGGGGTAATCGGTCTTATGCCCAGAGGTGGGTACAGTATCCAACAACTGTACTCAAGTAAAAGTACAAGTACTTATAGAAATATTTACTCAAAGTAAAAGTAAAAGTACTAATCTGAATAGTTAATTGAGTAAGAGTAAAAAAGTATCCAATAAAAAAACTACTCAAGTACTAGTTACTTTGTATCATATATAGCCTATATAACAAAAATACAACAACATGTTAATATTTAGATAGATATTAAATTTAAATTGTTATTATTATTATCATAATTAGATATCTTTGCAACAAACACAGAAGATACACGCATTATTTCTGGCATCTGTAGCCCAAAAATCATTGCACATCCTTTGCTTTGTATAATATTAACATTTTGGATTATTAGACAATGTCAAAATAAAGTGAACCTGCAGAGTTTTGCGTTCAAAGGCACGTAAAGGGAACTGTAGTGTTTTGGGTTGTATGTAAACTCAGAAATAAACACTGTTTGGCCACTCTAAAGATTAACTCTAGGTTAGTTTCTGGTTGGCCAGTTCACTGTCCAAAAGACCTGTGTTCATAGAGTTTGGTAATATATATTGCGCAATAAACCAAAAGAAGAACATTGTTGTTCCGACTATTATTTATGGTATTTGAACAGTATTAAAAGCTTTTTTCGTAAGTTAAATACGGAAGTCGGTCCACTGGAAGCTATTACTTTATAATGTGTTACGTATGGATATTTATCTTATAAAAATCCATCGATTCGCTTCAGAAGGCCTTTATTAACCCCACAGAGCCGTGTGGAGTACTTTTGTAATGGATGGATGCACTTTTTTGGGCTTTAAATTTTGCGCTGCCATTCACTGCCATTATAAAGCTTGGAAGAGCCAGGATATTTTTTAATATAACTCTGATTGTATTCGTCTGAAAGAAGAATGTCATATACACCAAGTTTTGCCAACTTGTTTGATCAAGTCTTTGAACAGAATCGACTCAGAAGAGTGATTCATTTGTGAATGGGGCATCGCTCATGCCCCAGAAAAAAGAGACAGTGCGCGCTTGGAATAACTATACGCATTTCATAACATTATTGCATTAAACTAAAGTAGCGAGAGGAACGTCGCCCAGTGTAACTAAGTATATGTGTGTGGCGAGGGGGGCGTGGTTTAGCGATGTCTGTGACGGGAGAGAGAGTCAGAGGATGAGCGGCACGTAAGTGAATCAAGTGCAAATGATAATCACCTGTCTCTGATTGCAGTAATTGGTGTGGAGAGACAGGTTATAAGCCATGCAGGAAATGAGGACCGGGAGAGAGAAGCTGGAGACACACACGCTGGAGCTCGAACAGGAGAAGTGCAGAGAGGAACTGCCAAAGTGAAACCGGAGAAATTACTGAGACTGAAGTTTTGTTTATTTTGTGCCTTGTGCATCTATTTGGGATCCTGATTTGAAAGACAATAAAAACCTGTTTCGAGTTTCCAGCCAGCCGACCCCTTGTCTTCTTCCTTGCCCATTCATAAACTTTATTATATTGGTGCCGAAAACCCGGTAGGAAGAAGACCAGAGCCGCTGCCATGCAAACGCCGTCAGCAACGCCGTTTGCGGACATCATCCAGCCGCTCGCGGGCCTGCATAAGGAACAACACCAGTCGATGCTGGAGATCCGGGAAGAGCAGGAGCAATGTTTCCAGGCGCTCTTCCTGGCCCAGTAGCAGGATCGCGAGCTGTTCCGGAGCTGCATTGATCAGGAGGTTTCAGCCGGGGAAACACCATCAACCTCGGCCAAAGCCGCCCACATGCAGCTCACAAAGATGGGACCGCAAGACGATCCAGAAGCCTTCCTGGATCTGCTCGAGCGGTCCGCGGAGGCATGTGGGTGGCAGCGACTAGACTGGCCGGTGCGCCTCATCCCGCTGCTCTCCGGTGAGGCGCAGATAACGGCCCAACAGCTGCCAGTCCAGAACTGGTCTATGACGACCTGCGACGGGCCATCCTTCAGCGGGTTGGGCTCTCCCCCGAACAACATCGCCAGCGGTTCCGGTCGCTGACACTGGGGGAGAACACCCGGCCCTTCGTGATGGCCCAGCAGCTCCGGGACTCCTGCCGCAGATGGCTGATGGCGGACCAGTTGACTGCCGACCAGATCGTAGATCGAATGGCACTGGAGCAGTTTATTGCACGGTTGCCCAGGAAGACCGTGCAATGGGTCCAGTGCCACAGGCCAGCGTCGCTGGACAAAGCCATCGAGCTGGCGGAGGACCAAATGGTGGCGTGCCCAGGGGTCGGCAAACCCCTGCCGGCGGCTTCTCTCTCTCTCCCCTCTTCTTCTTTTTCTCCCTCTTCCCCTAGGCCTGTTCCGGCTCCCAGTTCGAGGGGAGGGTTCCAGGCACGGGGTCCGGCTCGAGGGAGGTTCGGGGGATTCCCGGATGGAGCCTCGGGCTCTCGAGCGCCGCCGAATTCCCTCCAGCTTCCGGTCCCATTTCCCCTCTCTCTCCACACCAATTTCTTGGTTCACTTCCTGCCACTGGGGCGGTGGGGAAGTCTGGGCCGGCCTGTTGGCGGTGTGGGGATCTGGGTCATTTTATAGATAGGTGTCCTGTGATGGAGGTGGAGACACAGATCCGGGCCCCGACGCGCCCCAGGCTGCCCCCGATCGAGCCAGGCTGTACCAAATACCAGTGAGTATTCAGGGGGGTACCTATCCGGCTTTGGTGGATTCAGGATGTAACCAGACCTCTATCCATCAAAGCCTGATATAATTGTTGGCATTGAATAATAGCTGCATGGTTAAGGTATGGTGTGTGCACGGGGATGTGGTGAATTATCCGCTGGTGACGGTCGTAATTTAATTTAGGGGACAAAAACATAGAGTGGAGGTGGCCGTTAGTCCGCACCTCCAACATCCGCTAATTTTGGGAACCGATTGGCCCGCGTTTAGTAATTTGTTGGGGTATTTATGTGCGGATGTCTCTTGGGATAAAAAAAAGGCGGGGAGAGAGAGCGGTGGTGCAGGTCGGAGAGACTGATTATGCAACACGATACCCCGAAGCAATTGCCCTCCGCAGCATTTCAGCAAAAAGTGTTGCGGAGGCATTGTTTCGTTTAATCTCCCGAGTGGGGACCCCGAAAGAGATCCTCACTGATCAAGGCACGGCATTTATGTCACATACATTACGCGAACTTTACGAATTATTGGGCAATAAATCGGTCCGCACCAGTGTCTATCACCCACAGACAGATGGGTTGGTGGAACGATTTAATCGCACTTTGAAGACAATGATCCGAAAGTTCGTACAGGAAGACGGCAAGAATTGGGATAGATGGTTGAAACCCCTGTTGTTCGCTGTACGTGAGGTCCCGCAAGCCTCCACCGGGTTTTCCCCATTCGATCTTCTCTATGGACGTCATCCCCGTGGGGTGTTGGACGTTCTCAGGAAAGCTTGGGAGGACGGACCTTCGCAAGGCAAAAACTAAATTCAGTATGTCATGGACCTGAGAGCAAAACTCCACACATTGGGGCGGCTATCCATGAAGAATTTGTTACAGGCTCAAGACAAACAAAGCCGGCTATACAATAGAGGAGCGAAACTGCATGAATTTACACTGGGAGATAAAGTGCTTGTATTACTTCCAACACCTTTATCTAAAGAAAAAATTACGGCGTTTGGATTACACCAATTTGTTACACTTCCATTCGTGTTGTTTGGGGCTCCGGCCACGTTTCAGCGTCCCATGGACAAGATTCTCCGGCCGCATGCTGCATATCTCGCTCTGAGGTCGAGAATGACCGGACTGACAGCCAACCCGAAGAAGTGTGTGATTGTGCACGTGGAGGTCAGGTATCTGGGTTTCCACTTGGGTCATGGGATTCACCCAAGACCAAAAAGGAGGTGAGGCAGTTCTTTGGGCTAGCGGGATATTATAGGAGGTTTGTTCCTAATTATTCGGACCTCACTAGCCCACTGACTGACCTCACTAAAAAGGAAGCGCCAGACCCGGTCCAGTGGTCAGAGCTGTGCCAGCAGGTTTTTACCCAGGTAAAAGCTGCTCTATGTGGTGGACCGCTCTTACAATCACCTGATTTTTCTCTCCCTTTTATGTTGCAGACTGACGCGTCGGATAGGGGGCTGGGGGCAGTCCTGACCCAGGAGAGGGAGGGGGAGGAGCGGCCGGTGCTGTACATCAGTCGCAAGCTCTCCAAGAGAGAGACAATGTACAGCACCATTGAGAAGGAGTGTTTGGCAATCCAGTGGGCCGTTCTTACCCTCCGCTACTATCTCCTGGGGAGAGAGTTCACCCTCTGTTCGGACCACGCCCCTCTGCAGTGGCTCCACCGCATGAAGGATACCAACGCGCTGATCACCCGTTGGTATCTAGCTTTACAACCATTTAAGTTCAAGGTGGTCCACAGGCCGGGGGCGCAGATGGTTGTGGCTGACTTCCTTTCCAGAAATGTTCATATACAAGGCATAAATCTTTATTCTGATTTCAAAATGCGTGCTTTGACATTTGTAATACATACGCTGAAGTGTCTCGTCCACCTGTCCAATGTTTTCTCAGTAAAATCATATAATTTCCTATTGATTCAATAGAATGCGTGAGCTTACTTGGGAATATCAATATGACGGCGTGGCGGCTTCATTTTTTATGAAGTCATGAGCAATCCAGTTCTCTATATAGATCAGTGGTTACTACCCACCTCTGCTTATGCCAAGTTCACACTACAGGATTTTAAGCCCGATTTGCAAGTCAACGAGCTCACCGACAGGACGGGCTGTGATCGGGGGGCAAATCATCGCTCACCAATCTTTATGTGTGAACTACTCAATGACGCCTCGCCGACGCCAAACAAATATTTAGCATGATAAATATCTGGAGCTGTCGGCCCGACTCTACATCCTGTGGTGTCAAGTGTCGCAGCCAATGAGAGAGCAAGTCATGTACACATTGCCAAACCACAACACAAGCAGGCAGTTACTTTTTCATTATAAACATGTTTTACCCACCTCCAACTTTCACTGTAGCACAGACAATCCCTGCTGCCTGTGTGTAATGATCCATTCTTTCACCCGTTTTTCTTTGTCAGGGTTTTTCATAACAGATCATTGTGCAAACAGCTTGCAGTGCTAATTACGTCCATTTTCAAATAAACTCCTGTTTGCGCGTTGTTTCGCGTAATTTCCCGTTCCCGTGTGTGTTTTTGCCACAAAATGTGGTTTGGGGACCTGATAGTGTCGTTGGGTGACAGAGTTGTTGTCAGCTCGTGTAGTGTGTGACAACAAAACGACTTCAAGACTAATCTACATTTGTATGTAACTGACCTATGAACAATTATGAAAAAAATATAATTGTCCTCATCGTCGTAATGGGATCCCAATACGCCGGTGACATTGATGTAACGTCGAACGTGACCAACTGAAAGGGAACGCTTTCTATGAAGCCTGTATTTAAAATGCATTATAAAGGTATTCTTAATGCATTATAATACTATATACTATATATAATATGCATAATATAATGCATTATAATACATGCATAATGCCTTATAAACAACCTCATAATATGTCATACATACACAACAATGTAATATGTTGTATCATCTGATAAATAATCATAATATAACAAAAGTTACAATAAATTATAATACTTATAACTTTTAAGACTACAACTAAAAGCCATTCAAGTCATACAGGATCATATGATTTCACTATCTCGTACAAATTATTTCAAGTTGTCATGAGAGTGTGTTGCTATTGTCTGTTCCATACAGAGACTATTTTCCCCTGTGCAATACAGTACCACCATCACAGGGGAAAAACCGCTCAGTAGAAAAGCAGAGACACAACAATGTTCTAAACCCCCGTGAGAGCCCTGCCCCGCTAATGGCCTTAGCAAAATGCCACTGTTTCTGCTTCCTCAGAAAGCTGAAAATAGACCACTATTATCCATATACTTAAACATTGGAGGACATTTTTCTTATCATCACTAATAGCCTGAGGAGTGTACGTGCTGAGCTTCAATATATGATATTACTGTATTAAAAGGATGATAATGGAAGACTGAGTGCTGATGAAAAGCAGCAGTCAAAAATCAAAAGCATTGTGAAGGTAAGCAAGCATTCAGCAGCACAAATGGTACACATAAATGAGTACACACAAGCAGATCTTCAGCACCACGGACAGCAGCCAAACACAAGCACATACTGTAGCTAGGGAAGAGATCTGCTCTGCTTTTGCAACCAGTGATTTCAATTTCAGTCTGTACCACATATAAAGTTACTGTATGACTTTAAACAACTATATGCGACGCACCCTATAATTTTGAGTCGCAAGTTGCAATGATCCTAAGTATAATCTCTAATGTAATTGCCCAATCATTAATTCAATGCATTATATTCTTAACCTTTTACTGATGTTTTAATTTCATAATCTATGCTTGAATTAAAAATACATATATATATATATATATATATATATATATATATATATATATATATATTTGGATTCAGTGCATGAAACTAGGTCAAAACGACTCTAAATAATGGAGCAGGTAACATATAAAGAGCATAAGTTATATGAACTGCTTTCATGGTGGTTTGTTGTTGTTGTGTATCATGAAAAAGAAAACAGCATAAGAGCTTGGAACAACACGAGGGTAAGAAAATAATTAAATAATTTTACATTTTAGGTGAACTATCCATTTAAGGGAAAAATGCAGAAATGCAATTATGCAGTTTACACCAGAGCTGGTGGATTTTGTTGATACTGTATTTTACATGAAAGATGATGCATACATTTAATAATGTTAGAGGGGGGATGTCCTTTAAAACAGGCAAACAAAAATAAAAAATCTGGAAATCAATTTTAGGGGGCAAATATCATAAATATGCTGATTTACGTAAGTAAGAGCTGATAGAACACTGATGAGAATATTGCTTCAGAATAAATTACATTTAGACCACATAATAATAATAATAACAATAATAATAATTCATGTACTTGAATTAATGAAGTGAAATTTCAAGAATTTCATATAATGATGACTTAAAAAAAGTTTTGTCTGAAAGTTTCAAGAACTTTCTGAATTTTACCCAACATCTGCAGAGGAATGTAAACTTTTCTTAAGTTATATAAAATCTCATTGGATTCGGGAATATCGTATTTTGATGGGTGTAAAGAAAGGGGAACGGACGTAGGTCTAGAAACCGAAAGTTCCCGAATACATGTATTCTTGACGGGAACAGGCTTCATGTGGACATTAACAGTCACAGTAGTATCAGCAGTTCTCCCTCCATCAATATACTGCACCACTCAATGCCAAAGAAAGAGAGAGATGAATGGGTAATAGTAGGAGGACCAGAGAAAAGAACAGAAATGCGGAGGAGGAAAAAGCTGTGGGAGCTCAAGCACAGATCAAGAGCAGATGCAAAGGTCAAGGTCAGAGCCATGTGGCTGGGAAATGGATGTGAAGTGTTCTTCGCGTGTGCGTTTGTCTTAAGTGAAATCAATAAAATGATGATTCACTTTCTTACACGCACACACACAAACGCACACAAACACACACATACACACAGAGCTATAAGATGTGCCAAGTGCACAGGCATCATACATCTTAAAATTGCACAGATGTACTAAACACACACGAAAACCACAGTAGCCTCAACCGAGCACATTCAGAGAGAGTAATAACAAACCATTCATATTTTTTATCATCCTCTGCCTTTTTATTCTTTTGTGTGTGTGTGTGTTTTTACACTCCATTAAGCAATTTTGTGACAACAACTGTTGTTGGAATTTCTATACTGAATAAATGGAGCAAAACTGGATTAAATGTTGGAACAGAGAGGCTCAGTCAGCCCTGGGCCTGTGAGATACATGCCATGAAGATAATACAGCTTTTAAAGGAAACGATTGATGGAGTAAAATATATGCTGCACTGTTTGAGATCTGTTAGTGTATTAAAGCTCACTTTGTTTGTATGTGAGCTTAGAGAATCTCACTATACAATCACTGGACTATTTTATCTTCTTATCCTTGTAAACCACACCTATATTTGATTGAAAAAGCAAAAACAGAAGTCTTACCCTGCTCGAAGACTGGATTTTATGAGGAATAAAGCTAGAGCTACTCAAATCTCTGTAAAACACTTAAAGGGACAATGTATTCAACCCTCATGTTGATAGAACCCCCACCCCCCATACAAGACCACCTAATACAAAGTGGGACCACTTTTTGTATATTCTACCTATGTGCGCTGTGACTTCAAAATGGAAGTTATTCTCACAGTTACCGGCTATGAATGCAAGTCAGCTGTCATACACAGACATAAATAACATATGGCTTTATCGTTTGAGCCTGCTGCCAGCACTGCGTGTGTAATGCCAAGAATACATTAACCTGTAGCTCTATGACTGCTCTACCCAGATCCATTCTCACTCTTTACTTGACAAGCTGAAAACATTCTCTAAAATATAATTTCAGATTGTGCGTCTGGGATTACTAAACGGCCTAGTTTCTGAAATACAATCTCTCTCCATCTGTATCATCACAACCACAATATTCTGTGGTTCTACATGTGAAGCTCCATGAGCTTCTCTTCTCGGAAAAAGCCGAGAAACACATGAATTAAAAAGAAGCTTGCGGTGAAGTGATTTCAGCATTCAGCATTCATATATAAATATATAAATATAACTCTGCTTTTCATAACCATTTGCTTCCTGTATTGACCCCAAAGCCTCAATCTTCCTCCAGAGCTACCATTCCTGCTTGGAGCTAGAAAGACTTGGACATTGCGCAGCTCTGATTAACTGATATTGAAGTCAGAAATAGGACTGCGCAGATGGATGAGTGGCTCTATTTGGAAGAGTAAGTCCATTGAGGATGGCTCCCTGGCCAGAGTCTGATGGTTTTAGCAGGCTGTGCTGGGGCAGTGAGAGTAACTTGGCTGTAGAGGGACTATCGCCTCACAGCAGCAGGGTAAAGTGGGCTGGATTATGTCCACATCATTTCCAGTTATCCAGGAAGTGGAACAGGGTTCAGTAGGGGTGTAACGGATCATAGTTGATCCGTGATCCGTACAGACCAGGCCCCACGGTTCGGCACACATGTGATTTGTGGATTAATTGCAAAGTTTAACCATCATAGGGTGAAAGGTTATCATTTGCATGTTTTGTCTTGCCAGTTAACACAAGTGATTTTAAACCTTTTGAGTGCAAAAAGAGCCAAAAGAGAACTTAATTGGTACTTGCGCACACCTGCACAAACCCGAAGTACGCACAAACACCAAATTGATTCCGCTTTTGCATCTTTCATACACACAAAATAATTGTCTCAAAACACCCTTCTCTGCAAGTATCCTCATAAACATAGTTGGTTGTGTCTTAAATGTAAAATAACACTATAGTGTTCACTGTATGGATTAAATATAGATCTAAAGCTGTGTTTTGTTGTTTAATTAACACTAATGACACAAACAGCAGCAGGTATATATAGGCTGCTGTCACTTTAAGACTGAATGCACGGATCCAATAAAATTATACATATCCAATTTCTTTTTCAACTGTTTACTACTGTTAGACCTTACTTTATTTGTAACTTTGTTATAATGTATTTATCTATGCTTACGCTTGTTCTTATTTTTTACTGACTGTTAACTTGTCTTTAATAATGCTTGAACTTTATACATTAGGCTAGTAGTTTTTGCTGTGGTGTCAAAGTATTGAAAGTGTGCTTCGTGTAATAAATGGAAAGCACATATTATATTTCATATCATACAAATAGGCTTAGTTTAGTTAGTTTAATGAACTGCGATTATAACCAAATAAAGACAAATTTATCAAGCAACAGAAATCAGCAGGATTCACTACTACGGATCAGGAGCGTCACACAGCTTCAGGAGTGTCACAACTTCTCTTTAATCACGTCGTCCGGTACTATGGCATCCCTAAGGATATCGTGTCTGATCAAGAGCCACAATTCATCTCGCAGGTATGGAAGGCCTTCTTCAAGCTCCTAGGTGTGGCCATCAGCCTGTCATCGTGGTACCATCCTCAGTCAAACTGGCAAACTGGAAGGACGATTCAGGAGATTGGGCACTTCCTGAGAATCTTCTGTCACTGCCACCAGAACTCTTGGAACCAGTTCCTAGGCTGGGCAGAGTACACGCAAAACTCTCTCCGTCAACCTGCTACTGGACTCACTCCCTTCCAGTGTGTGCTCAGCTACCAGCCTCCTCTGTTCCCATGGTCCGGGGAGCCCTCAGATGTCCCTTCCGTCGACTATTGGTTCAGAGAGAGTGAGAGGGTCTGGGGTGATGCTCATCATCATCTTTAAGGGGCAGTGCACAGGCAAATAACCAAGGCGGACGCTTTGAGATCCGAGACACCCATCTTCCAGCCGGGTGAGAAGGTTTGGCTCTCCACAGGGGACATCAAGCTGCACCTGCCCTGCAAGAAGCTGAGTCCCAGATACGTTGGCTCCTTCACCATCATCCAGCAAGTCAACCTGGTCACCTATCACCTTCAGTTACCCCCACACTACAGAAATTATTCTACCTTCCATGTTTCACTACTCAAGCCTTTCCACTCACATGTGTCTGATTCCTCCACAGAGCCTGGCCCGACAGAGGAACCACCCCTTCCGTCGATTCTAGAGGATGCAGCAGTCCTCACAGTGTGAGAGATTTTGGACTTCCAACGCCATGGTGGTTGCCTAGAATATCTTGTAGACTGGGAGGGCTATGGGCCAGAAGAACGCTCATGGACTGCCAGAGAAGACATACTAGATCCAACCCTCCTTACCACATTTCATGATACTCACCCAGATCGTTCCAGCACCTCGGGGAAGAGGTCAACCACCGCGACATCGGGGTCCTCAAGAGCGGGCCGTGGAGGGGTGGGGGGCTATTGTCAGGGATCTGCCAGGCTCCACCATCACCCAATCACAGTGTTCTATGTCACCCGAGTTCTACCCGCACCTGCACCTCATCTCCCCATCAGCACTGACCTATTTAAGCACACACCTCACACAGTCACATTGTCTGGTCTCGTTCACAAGTAGGGACTCACCTACCTGAGACTGCCAGTATTTCCATTCTCCATTCCTCTGCCATTAATCATATCTGAAATATTTACCTTATAATCTCCATACCCATCTGCTGTTAATAAACTTTTTTATATTACCGTTATTTCTGTTTGTGAGTCTCTGTTCCGTAACAACTGCACACCACTTAATAAGCATGTGTTCTTAATTTGCACACTAGCTTAAACTGCTGGTTCAAAGTTTGGCTGGAATGACTCCTAACTTCCAAATGTGCTGTTCAATCTGACTTTCTAATGAAACAAATGAAGACTTCTGCTGGGTTGTTAAGGTGAGCAAACATGCTGCCAACGGTAATTGTATTCATGGGCCCAAACAATCTATTAGCTTTTCCATCTCAAACGCTAAACATTCTCATATAGGTTGATCCTCATGAATATCAACAAGCTGATTATTGCTACCATATGCACCAAGTGTTAGTGAAGCAAATCTGGAAATTTCCACTTAATATGGTTGAAGCACACTGCTCAGACACAAAATGAATGAGAATAAAACATACAGCAGAACCCCTCCTTCCCCACACTAACACACTCTCACAAGGACCTGATAATGTCTGCAGTGGCCTATTTTGTGATTAGAGATAGTGATGTTATAGATTGTTAAATAGCGTAAGCCCTACTCTAACTGTGGGTTTAAAGAGCGTAAATTAGATCTGAGTTGTGCGTTAATAAGATTGTCGTAGATCCAGCAGACCACTGACCCCGTGCCCGATCTCTGTGGCGATACCATGTTCCGTTTGCTCCACTCCAGATCGATAGTTTACAACACTGACATACAAAACACCACATAAGGGCAATAAAAAACTGAGAACAGGATCAGGGCAGTTTATTACACAGAGCATTGGCAATTTCCACAGCACAGAACCATCGCAGCTCTGCAAGTAGTTGATAATGGTAATAAACCCTCTGCCATGCGATTTTACTCGGCATGCCATTGGAAATAGGACCTTCGCATAAAATGTACTATAAACCTGCAGCTGGCACAATGAGGGAGGACCTCCACAGTGAAGAAACAATTAAATATCCACATAGAATTTATTTTTCTGGTTTGTTTTTAATTTTAGGGAGCGGTCTGTTTTATTTTGGTGAGGTAGTCCTTTTAAAACAGCAGGGGTTTGTACTGCGACTGGAGTGATATTTATTATTTACAAAAGCCACAGCTGCACTCAAGTGTAATCAGAGATAAATGACTCACGATGAAAAAGAAAAAGAAATCTATATCAAGTCCACAAAAATAACTTTAAACAAGAACAGGCATGCTGGCACATACGCAAACAGACCAAGAGGCAATGGCGAGCACATGACAAATCAGCCAGCATACTGTAAAATATTTCATATTTAAATATGCCCTTGAGATTACTTAATTGCAATAAACTGATTATTCCTGATTGAAATGCAAGGTCAATTTTTGATTCTAAATCTGGGTTTGTTAAATTAAAGACTATACATATAGTAGAAACACTAGATCCTTTTAGTGACTGGGAATTTTATGAGTGTCCACATTTGTGTGAAGTTCTAAAAAGCACAGACTATTGCAAATATCAGCCATGACACCTTGCTTTATATGATACATTTAGAAACCTTTAAGTCAATTCAGAATTCTGTTTGGTGCCAAATCCTCAACCAGACATAGACACAAACAAACACATGCACACACAGTGGCCACACTGGTCAGATCCTCTGTAATTTTATTCTATATCCATGCACACAGAGAGAACACCAGCAGTTCATCTTTGCAACCTGTAACCTCACAAAGCTCCTTTCTTTTTCTTTCCATGCGTGTCTGTCTGTCACTATGGCACAGTTTCTCTGCCATCTATCCTCTTTCTCCTTCACATCTCACTTTGTGGTGTTCAAAGGCTTCTCAGCACTATTGGACTTGTCACAGCTTACGTTCGTCAAGATGGTAATGCACAAGCATTTCCAGAAAGACCCAAAGCAACTGTGTCTCTTTCTTTCATTAATGCGCTGATGTTTTGTGATATAGTGATGTTGTGAACACTGGGCTGCTGTGAATCTACATACGCATGATTTCTCATAGGTATGTGGGCATGTATTTGTTTGTGACTTTATATGTGTTAGATGAGCTCAGACACTAGGCCACTTCTGAAAACATCTAGACCTTCCGCATAGGAGTAAATACTGCAGTCACATTCACATAATTTAACAATTTTGCAATTAATAGTGTTATAAGAAAATAATTACACTAAGGCAATTCATTAAATCAAAACACCAAATAGAAAATGTATGTGCTGAGATAAATTTGGCAAAAAAACAAAACAAAGACATTGCAATATTGTGGCAGATTTTAATTTTTAAATGATATGATTTAATAATATTATTAATAATAATTATTAATTTAATTCTTGCTGTTAATATTTGCACTAAATCAACATAATTATCTACGCACATCATTTAGACACAGTAGAGTTCAGAAGACCTTCAGAACTGAATTGAAAATGCTTTTAGATTACAATTCGATTGCATTTTGCAGAAGAACATTGTTTTGGTTGTGCTTCGGCTCTACGTGACTGTGTGTGTTGAGTAATAAAAACACCATCTCAGTGTCGATTTTACAACATTTCAAATCCCTCAGTTCTCACCATCTCTAGAAAGCCAAACCAATGTTGATTCTTGTTTTATTACGAGCACTGACGTGTTCTCTTTTTGCCAGCAGACTCCTCTGTTTGATGTTTTCTCCGGAGGTTCAAGATTTAGGGGGTCCAAGTCAACCTTTGTCACTCATTGTGACAACAAACTTATGCCACTCCCACATACGTCAAAGAAGCCGGAACAATTTTTCTTCATTTACGGATATGACGAGACAAAAATTATAAAATACATATACTTATAATATAGTGAATCAGGGTAAGACAAAAACATGTCTTAACATTATTTAAATGTTATTAATTTTGAACAAAAAAGTTACATAGTGTACCTTAAATTGAATTTGAACTGAAGGAAGTAGAATTACAATTAAATTAAATTAAAAGAAATTCAATAACCCAAATAATCTGACTAATGTGAAAGAACACTATTATCTGTACTATTTTATACTATTATCTATCTGTTAAAGGAAAATCCACTTTCTGTTGTCAATCAATCCCATGAACTGAAAAGGATCCAATTCCGAATGTTGCCCAACCTATACAAAGAGACAAAAACTGTGGAACAATGGACACACACATGATCTAATTAAAAGAAAGTTGTAGATCATGCCACACTGAGTGTGAGCCATTTGTATGAATCAAACATAATGTCAGCTGTCTTTGTTTACTGATATGGAACATGGTTTATTTTCATAGCAAGACTATAAGTGAAGCTATTTGTATTCAACTCTTATCGACCAGCATTCACAAACAGCTGACTCAATAAGAGCCAGGAGAGCCAAAGGTAGTACACACCTGCGCGCGCGCACACACACACACTGTCCATAGACGTAATGGTTTTTGTATATAAACTGTATATTCTATCCCCTTACACTAACTCAACCCCTAAACCTACCCATCACACAAAACTGTATGCATTTCTACATTTTCAAAACAAAACAAAAAATTCTGTATGATTTATAAGCTTGTTTTCTCATGGGGACCTCAATTTAGGTCCCCACGGTGACACAAGTCCCTATGAGTCAGTGTGCATTCAGGCTGAAGTGCCCACCGGGATAGAAAAACATGAACACACACACACACAGTAACACATTGCCTCACCTTGCAGAAGATATGTGAGCACAAATAGAGGCATAACCCATTAATGAAAGAAAACATTGTGCAAACCCTTTTAGCACACTGTAAGAATGATAGCAGTACTGCGCAAGCAAAAACCTAAAGCGTCACTGATGTTGTTCTGTCAAAATCTCGAGAACGGGTCTGTGAGTACTGAGAGGTCAGAAGGTAGCACAACAGAGTTTAATTCATCTGCCAGTGAACTCATTGAACAGCCTATCTCAACTCACCGGACTCCAGACCATAGCTTGATATAGCCACAGGATATCAAAAAATGCATCATCCAAAACTACTGGAAGCGCAAGGATGTAAACTTGTCTGAAAATATTGGATATGAGTTGTAATGCAACTTTACAGAAACTGCTCACCAAAGGAACATTAAAAATCGATTTAGCCTTGTTATAAGACTGGCAGTTTTATAGCTAGACAGAGTAATTCACACTATTATGTCACTGAATATAGTTAATAGTTGTAGTTGAAACATTTTAGTTGCAGATGTTGTCTTTATCTTGATGTTATTTTTGTTTCTTCTCTGTTTAAATTTGCTGTATTCCCAAATAACCTTTATTTTAATAGACTCCTTTCAGTTTTTATATCGATAAATTTAAATAAATTTAAATGATTCATGGTAACTAATTAGTCTTCCTATCACAATATATACACTCACCTAAAGGATTATTAGGAACACCATACTAATACTGTGTTTGACCCCCTTTCGCCTTCAGAACTGCCTTAATTCTACGTGGCATTGATTCAACAAGGTGCTAAAAGCATTCTTTAGAAATGTTGGCCCATATTGATAGGATAGCATCTTGCAGTTGATGGAGATTTGTGGGATGCACATCCAGGGCACGAAGCTCCCGTTCCACCACATCCCAAAGATGCTCTATTGGGTTGAGATCTGGTGACTGTGGGGGCCATTTTAGTACAGTGAACTCATTGTCATGTTCAAGAAACCAATTTGAAATGATTCGAGCTTTGTGACATGGTGCATTATCCTGTTAGAAGTAGCCATCAGAGGATGGGTACATGGTGGTCATAAAGGGATGGACATGGTCAGAAACAATGCTCAGGTAGGCCGTGGCATTTAAACGATGCCCAATTGGCACTAAGGGGCCTAAAGTGTGCCAGGAAAACATCCCCCACACCATTACACCACCACCAGCAGCCTGCACAGTGGTAACAAGGCATGATGGATCCATGTTCTCATTCTGTTTACGCCAAATTCTGACTCTACCATCTGAATGTCTCAATAGAAATCGAGACTCATCAGACCAGGCAACATTTTTCCAGTCTTCAACTGTCCAATTTTGGTGAGCTCGTGCAAATTGTAGCCTCTTTTTCCTATTTGTAGTGGAGATGAGTGGCTTTGCTGCATACCTCGGTTGTAACGAGTGGTTATTTCAGTCAAAGTTGCTCTTCTATCAGCTTGAATCAGTCGGCCCATTCTCCTCTGAACTCTAGCATCAACAAGGCATTTTCGCAGACAGGACTGCCGCATACTGGATGTTTTTCCCTTTTCACACCATTCTTTGTAAACTCTAGAAATGGTTGTGCGTGAAAATCCCAGTAACTGAGCAGATTGTGAAATACTCAGACCGGCCCGTCTGGCACCAACAACCATGCCACGCTCAAAATTGCTTAAATCACCTTCCTTTCCCATTCTGACATTCAGTTTGAAGTTCAGGAGATTGTCTTGACCAGGACCACACCCCTAAATGCATTGAAGCAACTGCCATGTGATTGGTTGATTAGATAATTGCATTAATGAGAAATTGAACAGGTATTCCTAATAATCCTTGAGTGTAGTTTCTTAATGAAAAAAGAGAGAGAAAGCGTCTCGGTTACATATGTAACCCTCGTTCCCTGCAGGAGGGAACGGAGACGTACGTCGGAACTGACCGACAAATTGGGATCTGTTTTCAGAGACCAATCTACTTCGAGTGATTAAAAACGAGCCAATGGATATTGGCATGCGGTTCACGCATTCCACGCACCGCCCCGCGGGTATAAATATGGAAGTGGAATACCGCATCATTGCTTTTCAACTGAGGAGCCAAGACAAGCGACCTTCAGCTGAAGCACAGCACCTGGCGATGGGACGTACGTCTCCTTTCCCTCCTTCAGGGGACGAGGGTTACATACGTAACTGAGACGTTCCCTTTCAGTTGGTCACGTTCGACGTACGTCGGAACTGACCGACAAATTGGGATCCCTACCAACACGTCAGGGATGCTGGCCCTTCCAGTGCCCTGCCTGAGCTTGCTGGACAAATCCTATGTTGGAGTGGGAGTCAGGGAAGGTCAGTCACTGCTGTTCCTGCAAGACCCACTCAGCGGGACTATTGGATAACGCTGGGAAGCGTGCCCGTCTCGGGGAGATGGTACGCTGCGGAGCCACGTCCTTCAATGGAAGGAGAGGTGGCGAAATACACATAAGGACTAACCTATCAGGGTAGTGCTACATATAGCAGTCTCTGGGGTGGATCCAACCTGATCCCAGGGGGGAAAGACACGGGGCTAGCCGAGTAGGGTAGCTGGTACCGTGGAGAATACACATATGGGGTTGCCGTTAGGGAACCGCTACATATGGAACCCAGCCTACACACACGTTCCACAAGCATACAGGTGCAGGCCTGGTGTCAAACTGCCGCAACGTCTGACACCGAAGGGGTGACGGAGGAGCTCGACAGAGTTAGCCGTTTCCGGGGAACACAACTGGAGACAATAGACGCACGTATCCGGCCCGGAGACGAGAGTGGCGTATGCAAGCTGACACTAGAACGAGTACTTAGCGCTACTGGCCACTGGGGGCAAGGATGCAGGAAGATACTGGCTCTACACGGAGGCTATAGAATCTAGCGAACGTTTTAGGTGTCGCCCAGCCCGCAGCTCTACATATATCTGTCTGCGAGGCGCCTTGAGCCAGCGCCCGGGAGGAGGCTACACTCCTAGTGGAGTGAGCTCGCACCCCGAACGGGCAAGGCACGTCTTGGGACTGGTAAGCCAAGACAATAGCATCCACTATCCAGTGGGCTAACCTCTGCTTGGAGACAGCCTTTCCCTTCTGCTGGCCTCCATAACAGATGAAGAGCTGCTTTGAGGTTCTAAAGCTTTGAGTTCGGTCCACGTAGGCACCGAGAGCACGGGTGGGATAGAGCAAAGCTATGGCTGGGTCTGCCTCCTCCGAAAGCAGCGCTTGCAGGTTCACCACCTGGTCCCGGAAGGGAGTGGAGGGAACCTTGGGCACATATCCGGGGTCTCAGGACAACGTGCATGCATGACCAAAAGTGCATGCAGGTCCCCTACCCTCTTGATTGAGGCCAATGCAGTCAGGAGCACTGTCTTCATGGACAGGATGCTCTGAGCACCAGGGCTAAGTCCCAAGAGTGTACCGAGGTTGGTCTCCTCGCACCTCTGAGGAACCTGACGATTAAGTTGTGCTTATCTAAGGACTTACCTTCTACTGCATCGTTATACGCCGCTATTGCGGCGATGTACACTTTGAGGGTGGAGGGAGACAGCCTTCGCTCCAACCCATCTTGCAGAAAAGAAAGCACGACATTAATCGAACACCTTCGGGACATTAATAGAACACCACTCAATGAACAGGTTCCACTTCAGAGCATAGAGGCGCCTCATAGAGGGGGCTCTAGCTGAAGCGATGGTGTCTACAACTGCCTGTGGCAGGCCACATAGAACCTCCACGTCCCGTCCAGGGACCAGACATGGAGTTTCCAGAGGCCATAGAGTGCCCCGCCCCTGAGAAAGCAGGTCCTTCCTCAGGGGGATCAGCCAGGGAGGGGCTGTTGCGAGGAGTGTGAGTTCGGAGAACCAGGTCCGGTTGGGCCAGTAGGGCGCAACTAGCAAGACCTGCTCCTCGTCCTCCCTGACCTTGCACAGTGTCTGTGCGAGAAGGCTCACTGGGGAAAACGCATATTTGCGTATGTCCCGGGGCCAGCTGTGCGCCAGTGCATCTGTGCCGAGGGTGCCCCCGGACAGGGAGTAATACAACTGGCAATGGGTCGAGTCTGGAGAGGCGAACAGGTCTACCTGCGCAGCTCTGAAGAGGTCCCTCATATCATCTGGACGCTCCGGGGGTGGAGTCGCCACTCTCCCGGAGGTGTCGACTAACGAGAGAGCTCGTCGGCTGTCTGGTTCAGCGCACCTGGGATGTGAATGGCCCGAAGCGACCTCAGACGCTTCTGACTCCACAGGAGGAGATAGCGGGCGAGCTGGAGCATGCAACGGGAGCGTAGACCACCCTGATGGTTCATGTATGCAACGGCCGCAGTGCTATCCGTACGGACCAGTAAGTGTTTGCCCTGTAGCGGCTTTTTAAAGCGGCCCAGAATGAGACGTACCGCCAGTAACTCTAGGTAATTGATATGCCAACGCAGTTGGGGCCCCGTCCACAGACCCGCAACTGTGTGCCCGTTGTATGTGGCCCCCCAGCCCATGGAAGAGGTATCTGTGAAGACCACAGCATGCCTGGACACCTGTTCTAGGGACACTTTGGCCCGTAGAAAGGCAGGGTCCACCCATGGGTTGAAGGTTTGGCGACAGTAAGGAGTAACTGAGACCCGGTACTTGCCACGCTGCCATGCCCATCTTTCGTTGAAGCGGTCTCATATGAAGCAATCTGAGCGGCGTTACCGTGGCTGCAGATGCCATATGCCCCAGGAACCTCTGAAAAAATTTCAGTGGGACCGCCGTCCTGCCTTTGAACGTATTCAAGCAGTTCAACACTGACCGGACTCGGTCCTCTGTGAGGCACGCAGTCCGGTTGACCGAATCCAGCTTCATACCGAGATAAGAGATCATCTGTGCGGGACAGAGTTTGCTCTTCTCTCGGTTGACCTGAAGGCCCAACAGGCTGAGGTGATGGAGCACCATGTCCCTGTGTTCGCACAACTGATCCCAGGACTGAGCCAGTATGAGCCAGTCGTCGAGATAGTTGAGGATGCGAACGCCGCATTCTTTAAGCGGAACAATGGCTGCCCCTGTGACTTTCGTGAAGCCGTGAGGCGACAGGGAAAGCCCGGAGGGCTTCAGGTCGATCGCTGGGAACCAATCTCGGAGACGGATGCATTCGAAAATGCATTTCTGCGTTACCATTCTGAACAGGAGCTTGTGCAGGGCCCGTTTCAGAATGCGCAGGTCCAAGATTGGCCTTAACCCACCACCTTTCTTGGGTACTACGAAGTAGGGCCTGTAGAACCCCGACTTCACATCAGCTGGAGAAACCGGGTCGACCGCGTCCTTCGCCAGCAGGACATCGATCTCTGATGGCCAGACATGGGCATCGTTGCTCCACACTGTGGTGAAGAGGATGCCCCTGTACTTGGGAGGCCGGCAAGCGAACTGAATCGCGTAGCCGAGTCCGATGGTACGGATGAGCCAGCGAGACGGTCTGGGGGACCTAGCCAGGCCCCCAGAGACCGAACAAGCGGGACCAACGGCACCACAGACGTACCCGGGGTGGGGCAGCAAGGTGGAGTACGCAGACCCGACTCGGGAGGCCCGGAGGCGGCCCGGAGTGTTGCCGGAGTACTCCAGGGTGGGGCAGAGTGTGGGTGAGAAGGCCCAGGGGCGTCCTCTGTGCCCACACTGCTGCCCCCTGGCGAGCGGGAGAGGAGAGGAAAGGAGCGGCAAGGCCCGGGGGCGTCGCACACTGCCAACCTGGCCCTCTCTGGGCCCAGGAAGGGAAGAAACTGCTCTGAGAATGTGGGTACCGCTGGACTCCGGAGAGCCAGCGGCAGGACCGAAACTGAAAAATATTCTCCCCCGGTCCTCCTCCGGGGGAGGGAGGGGTGCGGACACCGTCTCCCAGAGAGCAGATCCCCTTTTCACTTGGCTGCCCTTTTCAGTGCCGCTTGCCCTTGCGCTTGCCAGCGGACTTCACGGGACCCTGGACGGGTTAGGCGCCTCCCTTGCGCCCGGCCACCTGCTGCCTGGGTGGAGCTGCTTGGCTTAGCAGGGGCTGAGGCAGACGTAGGGGGATGCCCTCGGCGACAAGCAGGCAGAGGCGCTGTGGCCGACGACTGGGTGGAGGCAGCAGCTGGTGGTCGGGGCAGGATGTTTTTTAAACTGCCTATGTCCGCTTCTGGGCCACCAAGAACTGCTGGGCGAAGTTCACGATGGCGTCGCCAAAGAGGCCAGCCTGACAGACAGGGGCGTTTAGGAACCACACTTAGTCGGGCTCACGCATATCTGCCAGGTTTAGCCCCAGGTGACATTCCTGGACCACTAGTGTGGACATTGCATGACCCAGGGAGCGTGCAGTACTTCCATCACCCAGAGAGCGAGGTCCATCACCGCACGCAGTTCCTGCATAACCCCTGGGCCGGGACTACCCTCGTGCATGCAGGACAGAGGGTAGTGAGAGAGGGAAAAAATTTATACAGTTTATGGCCCTTTTGGTGTTCCATATTTTGACACCAAATTGTTCCACACTGCTTTTCCGATGCACATCCGGGAAAAAAAAAGGCACAGGGGCAGGCAAGGCGATTTACGCGTTGCACTACGCCTCAGCCACCCAGGAAAGCATGGCTGTCAACTCTGAATCTGATTCAGCATGAGCACACACTATTATAGTGTGAGACTCAGCATTACCATTTCCAGCACATAACAGCCCTCTCTCCGATGCAGCAATCTGTCCTCTGCCAGAGCCCCAAGCGAAACGCTGGCCCCCTTTTTTCCTTTTTTTTTTAGGACCAGCAATCCCATCTTTAAGCTACCAGCAGGCATGTGAGACAGTGAGCGTGGCCATCAGACCCGACGGCACACGGCGCGCTGAACACTCAAGCCCCTATGAAAAAAGGCAAGATGAACAACATGCCGACGTGGCCATGTTCTCATGAGAGAACATGAATTACCCACGAACAAAGTCTCAGCATGCTCGTGATGCGATAGAGGAGTGGGGGCCTGAGGAGATGTACCCGGCGGGGAAGCCCCACTGTAATCCTCAGGTCACCAAGGTTTATTCTGGTGCACCAGAAAATAAACTAGATCGGGGAATAGGCGAAGGGACTCAACCCCCGTTTGAAGTTTCATAGTCTTGACCGCGCATCTAGAGCGCCGCGTGACGCGCTGGGTTGCCGTGACAACCCCCGCTGTCAGCAGGCACTCGACGGCACACGGCGCGCTGAACGCTCAAGCCCTAACGAGAAAGGTGAGACGAACAACACGCCGACATTATCACGTTCTCCTGAGAGAACATGAATCACCCACGAACACAAGCTCACGTTTATATGCGAGAGAGATCGTGGCCGTCAAATGAAGACAGGAAACCACCGCATCCAGAAATACACGGTTTAAATGACATCTTGAAAAAGACGCAGGGTCAAACCGTGTTGCTCTTTTAGAAGGAAATGCTCTTTTAGAAGTGCTGAAGCACTCAGGGAGATAGCCGTGGCTCACAGCAGTCCGATTGCAAGCCTGCGTGTGAGCACTCAAAAAACGGTAACGCCCAGCCAACCAACACAAGAACAATTGTATGTTGCAGTGGCCACTCGCTGACTCGTGCCGTCACACCAGCACCCAGTTAAGAGAGCGATCCTCCTCGAGACTCGTCTAAACACTCTTCGTAGAAACAGCTTGATACAGCAAACCGTTCGGCTCCGAAGTTAAAAAGCAATGATGTGGTATTCCACTTCCGTATTTATACCCGCGCTGCGGGGCGGTGCGTGGAATGCGTGAACCGCATGCCAATGTCCATTGGCTCGTTTTTAATCACTCGAAGTAAATTGGTCTCTGAAAACAGATCCCAATTCGTCGGTCAGTTCCGACGTACGTCGAATGTCTTTTAGCATTACTGGGTTTGTACTTTCAGGTAATATATAGTGTTTTCCTTATAGAATAAAAGTGAATATTTGTAAGCAATTGAAAAAGTATTGATTTCTCCTCATTTTTTAATTGAGGCTTGGAGATTTCTCATTTAGAAACCTGTAGTATTATAGATTTTCTCAACTACTTGAACTCTTTGAAATCAATATAATTTTTGAACAACTTCTAATTTTTTCAAACACTACATTTTATTTGGTTTAACAGAAGTTGCATACATCGTTTTACAGAAAGCAATTTAAATGTTCAAACTTTTCTACTTTGTTAAATGATGACTGCTCTTTTCGAAAGAAAAGCAGTGGCAGTATTAACATTAAGTGGCATGGCATCTTACACACTGAAGCCATTGGCACAGGCTGCTGTGTTTAATGACACATCTGGTTTTCATTGGCATGTGCCAGAGGATAAACCTTGTGACATGTGCCGATGGATTGCGTCACGTGCCACTGAAAATGTTGCAGAAGATGTTGCCAAATGTTGTAGCACCTCCAGGACAGATGAGTTTAGCAGATATACTGACGTAACTGTGAAACAGATTCTAAATAAATAGCCTAATTTAGTGATTTTTTAAAAGAAATATCAATTAAACATATCTGTATTTGGAGTGGCATGCACCACTGAATGTTATATGTAATACCAGTACTGTATGTTTTTGATCACCCAAACTGTCTATTCTAGGAAAAACACAAAATAAATCTATCATGGGTCACTATGAATACTGCATTTACAGTTGCATCCGTTACTATAAACCTTTATATTTGCATGCAAGCTGGTAAGTGTAACATTGGCCAGTGCAAGATAAACCAAAACTTATGACAGTTGAGGAATATCCACAGGTGTATTTGTTATTTGTTTGTAAGTTACCCTGTAGCAAAAACAAAAACCAGAGTCTGATATTGACCTAAATAAATATAGTATTAATGTTTATATAATTTAAATAATATATCAGGTGGTTAGTGGTTCTCATCTATGTCTTTAATATTCACAATTATTATTTTTTTTTTATGGAATTATGTATTAAGAAATAAAACATTTTTACAGTGTGAACATGCATTCCTTCTAGAGATGCCTGAATGTGTTTTTTTAAGTATTTGACTTGTAGCCACATTATAATAGACATCCAGTTTAATATAGTATCTACAGACCTACTTAACTCTGAATGGTTGCTGCCAGTTTTCATAATGCATTTCAGTGGCATTTTCTCTCATTCTAGTTTGCGTGATCAAAAACATACAGTACTGGTTTTACATATAACATTCATTTGCACATGCCACTCAAATACAGATGTGCTATCTGTAAATATCTCAAATCTCAATTTGTAAATACATTTAATTGATTTTATTTTTTTAATCACTAAATTAGGCTATTTATTTAGAATCTGTCACAGTTACATCAGTATATCTGCTCAACTCATCTGTCAGTCACTACTGGAGGTGCCACAACATACAGCGACATCTTCCGCAACATTGTCAGTGGCACATGACGCAATCCATCGGCACATGTCACAAGTTTTAGTGGCACATGCCACTATCTGCTGGCACATGCCAATCATTGAGCACAGCGGCATGTGCCGATGGCTTCTGTGTGTAAGATGCCATGCCACTTAATGTTAATAACGATTCTCAAGAAAAGGCTCATCTGTGATCAGAGCAAAGAAACAAGAAGAAACCTGGAGAAAAACTGAGAAGAATTGCAGGACTGAGAAGTGCTGTACGTAGTGCGTAGAGTGAGAATGGGAGGGAGAGAGGAAGAGGAACTGAGGAAGAGAGTGAGAAGAGAGTGCGAAAGTAGATGGCATTTAGAGATTCGTGGAATGAGACAAGATGGTATAAGAGGAAGAAAGGAAGAGGAGATTATTGAGGGATGAGAGTCATTCAAATTAAATGTGTTATGATATGAATCACGATTTCTTGCTGGACAGAAGCAGAATGTGAGCAGATTTACTGATACAAAAAAGAAGACGAGAGAGGATGTTAAGATAGGAAATAAGAAGTCTCTTTTTCTTGTGGTTTGGGAATTTGACCAATTGGTCATGGTAATGAGTAAACATTAAACATTATTTTAACACTATTGTCTTGTTTCACTCTAGCCATTAATTACACTTCATTTTAGAACTATTAATCAAATCATTCATGTCATTAACAATAGAAAAAAGATGAAGGATGAACTGGGAAATGCAGGCCAGTAACCTTTTTAAATATGAGGCTGTCCCAGTGCTGTTACCCGTCTGTATATTGGTTTATGTTAATTTCCTCTAATGCTTAAAGAAAATGTGTGCTTGAAGCTGAACAAACATGAGCACATTTGCATTCGTATCATAATATTCATGTGCATGCTCACAAGGTTAAAGTGCTCCATATGGACAGAAACCTTGAAAGGTTAAATGCTTTAGCTATGCTTTCAAATCACTCATTTAATGGACAGCCAGATCTCAATAGCTTCTGACACAAGTGATGCACAAATGACAGATCTGTAGCGACTGGACTGATCAAACACATAATCTTTACAATTAAATCTCCTTAAGGATCCAGACAGGCTGCGTGATGGCTAGTTGCCCCACTGTGAATTGGCACTCTGATGCTACTTCATCTTCAAAACTGCGTTACCAAATGAAATGTTAAACCAACGAAGAGGAAATGACTGTGAAGCTTTGGGGCTGTTGATGGACGCAATCTACTCTGTTTTGATCGTTGTTCTGAATCCCTTTCGGACGTAGTCTTTGACAAAAATGTGATTTTCTCAACTTTATGTTTAAAATGTTGCTTCTTTGTGTTGAATAAAAGTATGCATGAAGCTAGAGTTAAATGTTTTTAAAATGGTTAATAGTTAAAGTACAGTTATATTTCAAGCATAAAAAAAGACCTAAATAGGAACAAAGTAGTATACTTAAAGTGCACAAATAATATATAAATAGTAAATTATAAGTATGATGTTATATTCACTTAAAGAAAATTTACAAGTATACTTGCTGTATAAAACTACTAAACTAGTAGTTTACTGAGAGTATACTTCAAAGTGTACTTTCATAAACTGAAAAAAAAAGCTACAAGTATTAAAAATAGTAAACTACTAGTATGCTTATAAGTTCACTTGTAGTATAGTTGCAGTACAAATATTCACAAGTAGTTGTGAATTAGTTGTGCACTTCATGTTTACTACTGTTACACTTATAGTACACAAACGTATACTTTTAAATACTAAAAGTGGGCTAATTTAGTCTTAAGCAGAATTGAAATAGTACACTTACAAGTTTACTACTAGTACACTGATATTAGTATACTTACTACACAAAGTATACTTAAAAAATGTAGCATACTTCATAAAATTAACTTTTTCATAAGAGAACTGATCGCACCACAGAGCCTCAGTAAGACATTTCATAGCAAATCCCCCAAACCACTAAATCTCTCACACAACACAATTTATTGGCTACATAACTGAAAAATCTAAAGATATTAATTAGAAACTAGAAAGACCACTGAAGGTAAACATGGCTCCTCGCTCTCGTTCCAGATGAGAGACCCCTTGACGGAAAGCTTCAACCTCAAGGATCATTATAGTGCCAGACCAAACTAATCAACGCAGAGTTGGAGCTAATGAAACTCATACATTTCCATCAAGTGATGGACATGGCAGACTAACAGTGTTACCATGGCGATGCAGTGAAGGAAATCTATGTCTTCATAACTAAGATTCTGAATATATAGATAGCCAAGCTCAAAGGTTTGCAAATGTAATCATCCTGTATTTCTAAGCTGTCTGTAAAACATGTAGCCTAGTAGTAGAACTTCATTAAGTTCAATTATAGTAGTACTGCAAGGTTTGTAGTAGCAGTACTGCTAAGAGTAAAAATGTGTTAAAAATGAGTTGAGATAATAAACTCTGCTGTTCATAGAATTTTTTCAAACATTGTACTTTCATGTAATAATTATGAGCAAGCCAGAATTTGTTCAGAGAATACATAAACTTTAACCATATGAAAGATCCCAAAGCTGGGTATTAAAGCTGTCCCTGCTGGAGCTTCTCAGATTGTATTACTGGGTCTCTAATACACTTTGTAATGAGTGGATAATGTTTAGCTAATGTTATGGAGAGAAAAACTGAGCTGAGCTGATGAGGAAGAAGAAACTTAGCCATCACACATGGGATTTCCACTTTCTAAACTCTTAAAATGGGCGTATTTAACCTCCGGTGACCACTATAAGAGTTAAATAAACACTCATTTCCAAAGACACATAAATCATCACATCTCAAACTATTGCTAAGCTTGCCATTAGAAGACACACTACATAAGGCACATATGTTCTGGTTATTGTGAAATGGGTTGTTAAAATTCTTTGCAAACTGCACTGCTATTCCTAAGCACAGTGAAAATCACCTCAGTGACATCCAGCCCTAATTAAGAATTATTGTGAGAGAGCTGCAAAGTAGTCTCGCACAAATACACACATGCAGCAAGAAGCTCTGCTGAAACGTAGCCTGAGAGAGAACATCTGCCCGCGCTCCTCCTCTCCCCACATCAAGAGAATTAGAGAAACAAGAGTGGTAAACAACACAATGAGACTGAAAGAAGGAGAGAGAGGAAGACAGAACCCATAGCATACAACTTCCTAACAAAACATTACACATTATGCACATTAAACTTTTCAAGACTAAAACTTTTTAAAATCGAATAATGGTGTGTGGTTGAAGCTGTGCTACAGTTGTTAGAAGTCCATCTCCTTTGAGATGTGCGACCCTGTTTTTGAATAATTTATCAAATTAAACTTCTGAGCCAAATTCATAATGTTGTGTTACAGATACAGTATTTTTTTTTTATTATTATTATAAAGTGAAAACATTTATTTTATTATTGACCACTTACCTTTGTGACAACATGCCCCAATAGCATGGTATATTGTAACACTATGAGGTCAATTGTCACAACAGAACCTACCATTAAAAAATATATATATTGTTTAAAAAAAAATGTTTAAAAAAATAATAATAATAATAAAATAAAATAATTATGAATAATAATATTAATATTAATGATAACAATAAATACTAAACTACTGCAAATATAAAGCTTTTTTATCATTTAAAAAAATTGATATGAAAATCCCCATTCAAATATTTCATTGCATTTAAAAAAACCTTTCTTTTCTGGCATTATAAACACTCTAAACTATAATTACACTGATTTATTCATTGTTTTAAAAGGTTACACTTATACTCGTCTATAACAGTGCTTGTCATTTCTCAGAGAAATGTATTTGCAGAGAGAGGTCTGAGTGAGTGAGTGTATGCAATACAGCAGCAGCAGTAGTGACTACGGAGAAACAGGATGAGCATGAGGAGAAGGACGACATGTTCACTGACAATAGGAGTCTGAGACTGGTGACAGTATTGCAATATATAGAAGTATAAAGCAACACTTATTTTTGTGTTTTGAGATTTTACTGAAAAGTGCAAATAAATATTCATGAAAAAAACAAGTGTTGTGTGCTGTACAGTTGCAAGAAAGTGAGCAAAAAGAGATAATGATAATGATTGGCATTTTCTCTTAGGTGTGGGTAGAAAAAATCGACATAATCTTATCATGTCATGTTTGGCTAAGGCATAGAATTATATCATTATTTATTGCCATGAAAAATCAGTGTTTGCTAATAGGCTAGACCAGATCTCAGTGGAAATAGGTTGCGCGTCCTGGAGTCAGAGGTCTTTATGAGCAACGTAAATGCAAATAGCACATTATGCTCAATCAGAATCGCATTATGAAAATCAGCCTTAGACGATCAGTACACCTGATGTGTTTGTAAAAGCTGGTATTTAACATGGGGCTGCCTGAAAAAAAAAAACTGTCTTTATGATACGGGTGTACAAAATGCGCTGTGAAATATCTGAAGCATGACGGATAGGGCAACACAGGACGAGAGCTAACGAGAGGTCAGAGCAGAGTCTGTGCATGTGCTGCATGAAAGAATAAGTCACAGCAGATTTCACAAACACTAGAGTGAAAGGGTGACAGAGAAAGAGGTAGAAGGAGAGAGAGGGAGGTAGAGGTCATTTGTTCAGACTCACAGTAGAGAAGTTGTGGGCTCCACAGGGCTCTCCGCGGTACTTGCAGGCCAGTAGCATATCCTCCAGCTGGTGGCCCAGTCGGTCCATGAATTCCAAGCTGGTGCCCTCGAAGCGCCGTGGAGGCAGGAAAAGACGGAAATCTGACAGCTTGCTAAACCATGCTCGTCTGTCATCTTGAAGCAGGTCCAACACCAAGGGTCTGGCCGTGCGGTTGGCCAGCAACAGTCCAAGCCAGTGACCCGCAAAGTACAGATCACTCTTAGTGAGGTAATTCAAACGTATGGGGTTATTGTTGCAGATGGTGACCGTGGGAAAAGCAAGTTCTCTTGCCCACTCTGTGTGGACTCTTGTGTGAGTGGGAAAGGCCAGCCAGTGAAGCAGCCGATTCGAGGACCAGGAAACCAGAAGACCCAGACAAGTACAGAATGCCAGCATCCAAAAGGCCCGGCGGCTGAGTGAGTTTGACGGGGCACAGATGTGGTGCAATCCGTGGAGGTGAGTCTGCGCCAGGAGGTCCACGGTGAGACGAGACAGATTGTTTTGTGGTGCTCCAGCTCGGGTGTGGCGACGGCAGGCCCTGCGTTGGCCCGGCATGGGTGAGGCAGGGCGCAGACAGCGGCCTTCCAGAGCCATGAGGGCCCACAGGGCTGCTAGAGCAGCAGTGGGGACGGCTTCATCTCCCAGCCAGGCCTTCACGGCCGGGGCCCTCATGGGGCTCCAGGAGCACAGAGAGAGCCACAACACTGACTTCCTGAATTCTAATCTGACATTTAGAGTCCAGCAATCAAGTCCCGTACTATTGTAGCACCTGTAAAACTACTCGAAGGTTCAACTAAAGTGTACAATCCTGACTCAACTTTGACTGTTACTTTAATATCCTGTTAAATGTATACAATCGCACAAACACACTGCTCCCTAAGGTACACAAAATTCAGCATGTCTTCATACCCGCTGGCAGCTCTCTATAACCCCTCAGGCAAATCCCCAGGCTATTTTCCTTGTTCCTTTCTCTTTCTAGCTCCCTCTTTTTCGCTCCCCTCCTCAGTCCATCTGGTCAGGGTACCCAGATTTAGTCTGGGTTTGGAGACAGCCTGCAATCTGCATCTGAGATTATCCCAGAATCTCCTGAAGATCATGCGAGTGAATCAGAAAGAATGAAGTGGTTACATGGGAAGTGATCTTAATGAGAGAAAATATTCAATTGTACAAGACAGATTGTAAGAGAAAATAATGAAAAAGAGATGGATTGTGGAAGGCAGCGCCAGCTGAGTCACAAGAAAGAAGGATCTGAGAGAGTCTCCAGGCAGGCTGTCCTGTTGGTAAAACAGACTGCCCTTTTCCACAGTCCCTGGAGAGAGGGTTTCCTGAACACTAGCTACAACTGACCTCACAACCCCATGATCACATTCATCTTGTCTTTTTACCTCCTTTTCTATGGCTTTGACAGTGATACAGTGCTGACGTTTCGCCTTCCCATCTCTCTGTGTCTCTGTCCTCAACAATGGGGGCACATGGGCAAAAGCCTAGTGTTACAGAGGTCGAACTTCGTGCTAGTTCACACACACATACGCACACACACTGACTCTTGCCTGCAGGAGGGTTGAATGCCGCTGATGTGGAATCTGTTCTGACATGGTCCGAATTCAGCATCTCACTCTCTCTCTCTCCTTCCCTTTTTCCATCCTTCTTTTAGACTGACACGGCATCCTTGATCTTCTTCTCCTTTGTTTTTTTCCTTTGCTAACAAAAAAACATTCCCAGAAAATTTAATTTTTCAATTTGCATCCATGTCCCTCCTCTTTACTCTGTCAATCAAAGCATGCTTCCTCCTCCCCCTGCCTCTTGTGTGCCTCCTCTTGTCCTTTATCGTTGTCTGGACGGATTCACTTCTGCCTCTTTGGTCATTCGAAAGAGAGAGAGAGAGAGAGAGAGAGCGCAAGCGAGCGACAGAAGCTGCTCGGCATGAGAGCCTTTGCTTTCCTTTGCACTGTTTAATTGCTCTGCTGTTGATGCCACGCCACTCTCATCTTCCCTTTTGTGCTCTGTCGGTCTGTTCGCTCAACATTCCTCTCTTCCTCCTGGGTCACTCCATCCATTCACTCCTCCTTCTGCTCTGTCGTTTCTGTTCTCTCCGCACTCCTCCGTGTCCACACAGTCAGTGCCTGGCTCAGCCTGTGCCAGCTCTCTCTCACTCTCTTTCTTGCTTACTCTGTTTCTCTCTCACACTCTCTCTGTCCCTCTCTCTCTCTCTCTCTCTCTCTCTCAACCTTTCTTTATTTGCCTCTATATTTTGTTCACTGTTTGCTTCCTTGAACAAGGCTGAAAAGAGTCACTCTAATGTTTCTCTTCATGTGCTTGTTAAAATGTAAAATGGTGTCCTGTGCATGAGTGTGTAGGAGGGTTGCTTTTGTGTAGGAAGAAAAGCCTTTAAATGTAAGGCTGGTGTCCCACACTTCCTTTCTCTCACACTTATATTCCATGTCACCTCTTTTTCTGTATTGTATATACATATTTGGTGTTTTTCTCTCTTTGCAAGCTACACAAGTGTGGCAAACCTATTAAATAAAAAATTTTTGGCCAAAAACCTTCTTCTAGCATGACTGAAACGTTAATTATTAAAGATTTGCACAACAGTGCAGAGAATGTTTTCCAACGGTACCTTCTGTGCCCTACACACCTTCTCACGACCAACTGATGCAGATTATTTCATATTTATTCAGTTCTTAATTATACTTGCAAATACATTTTTATCATATTATGTAGTTAGTTAGCTATAAACCAAAAGGAATTACTTAACTTAAAGTTGAGACTGCTTTAGATTTATAGCAACATTTGCTAAATGTATTTCTTTATCTATATTGCATTACTAGCCCCAGTTGTATGTATTTTTATAAGACCTAATAAAATTACAATAAATGTGATTTATAATTCATTGGTAAGACTTGGAGAGCTAAATTCAGAGTGACTTGAAGGTTCAGACCTGGGGTTTGACTTTGTCTTGTAAAACATTGTCTTGGACCTGTTTGACAATTGTCTGGCTGTTCTTTGAGCGAATGCATTGATAGAGTAGAATAAGAAAAAATAAATATTAAAATGATTTGCGCATAAAAGGTCATTCTAATACCAACCAGCAAACAACAGAGAAATTGGCAGTGATGTAAGGCCAGCGGTGAACTGGTGCGCAGCCGCGCATAAAACATTTTGATTTATTTCAACAGGAGAAAGATTCACATTGTCACATTCTTCATTGTCCTCAAATCACAAGTATAATCTACAACTTCAGTCTGGAGCCTTTCAGCCTTTACTTATCAGTTAGCAATGCACTTCCCCTAGGATCTCATATCCTCTGGAGAGTATTCAAGCGGCCTGGAAATCAGTGTATCTATTAACTGATATTTGGTTTCAGTAAGTACAATATAGAACATTTGCATCTGCATTGTGTTTTTCATCCTTTTCATTACACAATAAAAAGGACAGAATAATCCTTTAGTCTATTATTTCCCCAGTATGCCTATAATTTCCCCAGAATGTGGGGCATTTAATTTCTCAGCAAGCATGTAACTGATTTTACTATGCTTTCTTTCAAACAGATGCTTTATTGACTGCTCGTATAATCTCGGCATGAAACAAACCCTTCAATGTGACCCCTTATCTTATCATGTTACCAAACACAAATTAGTACAAAAGAACATAAACACAAATGTGCAGGGACTGGAAGAAACACACTTAACACAGCATGTCTTCTCACAATGTCGTCACCAGCAGCCATATCACCCTGTAGCCCAAGACTGATTGCGCACTGAAGCTAAGCAGGGTTGAGCTTGGTTACCTGGTACCTGGATGGGGGACCTCCTGGGAAAACTAGGTTGTTTTTGAAGAGGTGTTAGTGAGCCAAGCAGGGGGTGCTCACCCGGTGGTCTGTGGGGGTCCTAATGCCCCAATATAGAGATGGGGACACTAAACTGTGTCGGATACCTTCGGATGAGGCGTTAAAACTGAGGTTCTGACTCTCTGTGGTCATTAAAAAATCCCAGTCTTTCAAAAAAGAGTAGGGGTGTAACCCCGGCATACTGGCCAAATCTGCCCATTGACCTTTGTCCATCATCATGGCCTCTTAATCATCCCTATATAAATAATGATTGGCTTCATCACTCTGTCTACTCTCCACCAATAATCTGGTGTATGGTGGGCATTCTGGCGCATGTTGTGGATGCTAAAATTTTCAAATAAATATCCAAATAAATTTAATTACTAAACTAAATTATATCAACTACATTACTTGAATATATATGATAATTGAAATGAGCTGATGACATCACCGTTTTCTCCAGAGCGGCTGTACAGCCGAATCAAATTCTGTTCATTATTTTCCTGTTTAACACTGTGAAGCTGCTTTGAAACAATCTGCATTGTAAAAAGCGCTATATAAATAAAGTTGACTTGACTTGACTTGCTGCTCATTGGTGGTGGATGTCACACTGCATTCTATATACAGCAACAATGACTGACCCAGAAGCATCCTTCCCATTTATTTTCTTCAAAATATTCTTCAATAAAGATCTGAACCAAATTAACCAGAACATAGGTTAACCACAACATTTCAATATGATATGAAGTAAAACTATATATAAGTTACTGTTTAATTTTAAGCACTTTTTTTTCTTTTGTTTGTATATACTACTGTTTAAAATGCCTGAGCTCTGTATTCAAAGGTTTACACTAAAAATCTATTTCTTCATGGAAATTTTAAATGGGATTTTTACTTCCAGAGCCCCAACACTCTGCTCACAGGTCCTGACTCGGATAAAAATACCTGTGCATATTAATATAAACTTCTCAGCTTGACTTTCTCTTTTTACTCGCTTTTTTTCTTTTCAGTGCGAAAGAGACTCAAAATACTCAGTCGATTTTGGTCATACAGAATACATAATTCGAAACTGTTAAGTGTCTACTTTTATTTGTGTACACTCACAGTAAAAACAAAATGTTGTGCTTTTGGCAAAATAAAGAAAGCAAACATGATGCGCGATCTGCCGCCTCTCTCTCAATAAAGTTCATTCTGATACTTCTCAGAAAATGAACTGAAACTTAGTGAATACTTGTCACACAAACATGAGACATATGAAAAACCACTATACGAACATATTATGGTCAGAGGACAAAAAATGTCATTAGCTCATATCAAAAAACAATAAAAAGTCCGCACCATAACACCTTTTTCTGACATTATCCAAGCCTGTCTTGTTGACGTGTGATCTCAGTAATGAAGCTGCACAATGAAGTATCACATTTGCATAGTCAGCTGCACACCAGCTAGCCCACTTAGGATGCATAGAGATTCACAAACAAGACGTAGGGATAACCTGACAATCTGATCTATCCCCTGAAAGTGTCAGAATCAGTATAAAAGGAAATTGTTTACTGTTTGTACCCTATTATGAGGCAGCATTATTACATACAACGAAGCCATTCTTGAAATAAACGAGCAGAAACACGCACAACCTTGCCAAACTGAGTCATTAGTGTTATTTTCCCACTATCAACAGACGGCCTCTGTGGAATAGAATCCTGTATGCGTAGCGCAGGCACAGACTGAGATTTAGAAAAATGGCAGATAGCAGTCAATTGGGTATACAGAGTGAGCTAGATAGTTGGAAATGCTTAGACACATGGAAATGCTTGCAATTTTAAATAGTGTTATTTTGAAAAAGTTGGGTAATGCTGTGTAGGAGTATTTGCACAATGGGGGTATTACTGTCAAACGTAAAGAGTAGGCATTGCAAAACACTGCAGAAAGATATGTACTATTGGGTGTTAATGTGCACCGAAGTTCCAGCATGTATGATTTGAGGAGTTCCTTATTTGCTGTGATAAACCAAGGGAGATGAGCTTTTACAGCTATTTCTCTACAGATTTCTCCTCCCTAATTTACATACAATTCACTCTAGAATAAGGGATAATGGAGATCCTTTCAGACATCTATGAAAATCTCAGAACTTCAGGAAAAACTGAAATAATGCACAAAGAACTGCTTCAACGCCAGATGAATGGATCAATATTTAAAGTCGGGATGAAACGGGATAGTCTATAGTCCAAATGTTAATTAATTGGATTGTTGGATGTTTGTGGTTTGCTACTGTTGTGATGTCATGTGAGTGACAGTTTGTCTCGCCCTCATGCCTGTAAACACGTCAACGGAGAGAAGAGCTGTCAATGCAAGAGGGAGAGAAAGTTATTAAAGTGATTAAAGACCTCACACATGAATTAAAATAAAATTATAATAATGATGTGCATGGGTAAATTATTTATAATAAATACTGCAATATTCCATAAAAGAATGGTCCATTTTGATGTCATGGTGACTTTAAAAAAAGAAGAGATGCCTTTTGTCAAGGTGATCATTCAGACAGTATTCTGAATAAAGACGACTCCAATAGCACTAGTAATCAATGACCTCAGTCTTCTCTATGAGTTTTTTAATCAAGTCATCACTAAATGTGTCTGATGTGAGAAATTACCTTTACCCCAGAATTACAGACCTACTGCTTTAAAAGCAGGAGACTATTGAAATTAATGGAAGGGCTATGCCTCATCAGACAGGAAAGGAAATTAATAGTGTTTGTGCGAGAGGGGGAGACCGAAAAGTGCATATTCTCAATGTCATCCACACTCATCTAGTACACAATGCTCTGATATTATTGAGTGGGTTTTTGCAAAGGATGATAAGAGAAGGAGATACTAAGAGTGATTGAGTGAGGTGTGGCTGAGCAGCAAGACCAAATTAGAAAGCAGCAAGCAGCAAGTGATGGTAATCACCTGAAAAAAACATGCAGCTGACTTTAAAAGGAGAGGTGGTCATCTCGACTAGTAAGCATTTACTGTGCTGCTTACAGAACCACAGGCAGATATTCACCCTGCTAGTTCATACTGCTATGACTAATAGCTATGTTTCAAAAATTATAAAGTAGGTTGCTATGTGTGTTGGGAAACACACACAGCCATGTTCACACTGACTACTGTGAGACAAGGGAGGAATACATGCTGATTTACAGCATGGTTATGATTGTGCTAGTGCTTTTACACAACAGCTCAAAGAGGTTAATATTGAGTAACTAACATTTTTAAACACAAGTTGTGCTAGTATTTGTGCTCCGCCAAAGAAAATAGAGAAATACATCAACAGAAATATTTTTTTAAAACGGATCGGTTGAATGAATAATTCAGTGACTCACTAGCCTGGTTTCCATCCAAAGGTTTTTTTGCGGAAAAAGGTTTAGCACATTACAAATTTTTACTGATATAGCTGATGGAAATGCCAATTATCAATAATTTTATTTGCAAATGTCGACACAATCTTTTTCCATTTAACTTTAGTGCATAAATTCTAGATTGATACTTCAAATGACACGAAAAACTAATTTGGAAACACTTTTTGTTGAGAAAAAACGGAAATAAATGTGGTGTCACGATCGTGGTGTTGCTCCTGTTAAAGCATCTTTTCTCTGTAGTTCAAAGGCAATTTTTTTTTTTAAGTGTATAAATTCGGAATGTTGTTGCTACCATTTTAAAAATGATCAGCCTATTGTCAAGCATTCTTTTCAGTCTACAATCTAATAAAAGTTCATCAGAAAAATAATACAACTGCAACCGTTTCTGAATATTGCTTGGATGATCAATTCTAAATAGCCTTTATAACGAAGTTAAAAAAAAAACATGACACAAAAAAATTTATGTATACAATTTAATAATACATAATAAAGTTTTGTTTCAACTGGATGAGGAAAATATTGCGGCAATCTCTGCAGGCAGTCAAAAATAAAAATGGGGCGTCTGTCAAACGAAGGAAGGCTGTTGGAGTTTCCAAAGCTGACAAAAAAGGTAAAATACACATATTACTTCTGTATCTGAATAAATAATTTTATTTTTTTAAATGTCATTGTCTGAAGCTGGTTACTTGACAAAGGAAAATCACAAACATGACACTTGTTAAAAACAATTTTATAAATACAATTTATTAATATGTAATATATTTTTTCGCAAAAAAAATTAGGGAAATAAAGTGGGTTGAATCCAAAAAGCTCTAAACAAATATTAGAATTGTTAAGACGGCATCAGTTACGCAATAGACCATTTAAAAAAAATAATTAACAAATAAATTAACAAATAAAAGCTGCATCTGCATCTGTCGCTGAAAAAAATTCAGCAGCAATATGATGTTTTTGATCGATTTGATGTTATTAAAAACCAGATCAAATAACTTTTTTTTGTTTGAATGATCTGAATATGTTCTCGGCCACGTCAAACCGCGTCTGGGTTGAGTGCATGTTCAAGGCTTAGGTTAAAGATTGTTGCTATATAATGGAACATTTCACTGTATGCCAACCTTTTTTATGGACCCTAAAATGTTGTAAGAATACATGACAAATGAGCTGCCCTGTGCCCAAACCCATGGAGTTCGTCACATAAAGGCTGTTACATGCAGTCCTGTCAAACCAGCAGTACCACTTCACCTTCGAAATCTTCTGATTTCCTAATATTTCCTAATTTAGTAATAGGCTTATTATTTGTGAAAATAGTAAGCAGTAAACTGGAGAATTCCAGTTGTCTCGTTACTCTCTGCAATTTACAAAAACAACTAAACCTAACCTAACAGTCTACTTCAAGTCTAATGAGAGTTCCGACGAATTGGGGATCCATTTTTAGAGACCAATCTACTTCGAGTGTTTAAAAACGAGCCAATGAAGACTGGCATGTGGTTCAGGCATTCCACGCTCCGCCCCGCAGCACGGAAGTGGAATGCCGCATCATTGCTTTCTACTTCGGAGCCGAACAGTACAACGGTACATCTCCTTGAGTGCTTCAGCACTATAAAAGAGCAGTTTCCTTTTCTAAAAGAGCAACACGGTTTGACCCTGCGTCTTTTTCAAGATGTCATTCAAACCGTGTGTTTCTGGATGCGGTCCAAGGTTAGCCCAATGGATAGTGGATGCTATCATCTTGGCGTACCAGTCCCAAGACGTGCCTTACCCATTCAGGTTGCGAGCACACTTAACAAGGAGTGTTGCTTTCTCCTGGGCGTTGGCTCAAGGCGCCTCGCTGACAGATATACACTCACCTAAAGGATTATTAGGAACACCTGTTCAATTTCTCATTAATGCAATTATCTAATCAACCAATCACATGGCAGTTGCTTCAATGCATTTAGGGGTGTGGTCCTGGTCAAGACAATCTCCTGAACTCCAAACTGAATGTCAGAATGGGAAAGAAAGGTGATTTAAGCAGTTTTGAGCGTGGCATGGTTGTTGGTGCCAGACGGGCCGGTCTGAGTATTTCACAATCTGCTCAGTTACTGGGATTTTCACGCACAACCATTTCTAGAGTTTACAAAGAATGGTGTGAAAAGGGAAAAACATCCAGTATGCGGCAGTCCTGTGGGCGAAAATGCCTTGTTGATGCTAGAGGTCAGAGGAGAATGGGCCGAATGATTCAAGCTGATAGAAGAGCAACTTTGACTGAAATAACCACTCGTTACAACCGAGGTATGCAGCGAAGCATTTGTGAAGCCACAACACGCAAAACCTTGAGGCGGATAGGCTACAACAGCAGAAGACCCCACCGGGTACCACTCATCTCCACTACAAATAGGAAAAAGAGGCTACAATTTGCACGAGCTCACCAAAATTGGACAGTTGAAGACTGGAAAAATGTTGCCTGGTCTGATGAGTCTCGATTTCTGTTGAGACATTCAGATGGTAGAGTCAGAATTTGGCGTAAACAGAATGAGAACATGGATCCATCATGCCTTGTTACCACTGTGCAGGCTGGTGGTGGTGGTGTAATGGTGTGGGGGATGTTTTCTTGGCACACTTTAGGCCCCTTAGTGCCAATTGGGCATCGTTTAAATGCCACGGCCTACCTGAGCATTGTTTCTGACCATGTCCATCCCTTTATGACCACCATGTACCCATCCTCTGATGGCTACTTCCAGCAGGATAATGCACCATGTCACAAAGCTTGAATCATTTCAAATTGGTTTCTTGAACATGACAATGAGTTCACTGTACTAAAATGGCCCCCACAGTCACCAGATCTCAACCCAATAGAGCATCTTTGGGATGTGGTCGAGCTTCGTGCCCTGGATGTGCATCCCACAAATCTCCATCAACTGCAAGATGCTATCCTATCAATATGGGCCAACATTTCTAAAGAATGCTTTCAGCACCTTGTTGAATCAATGCCACGTAGAATTAAGGCAGTTCTGAAGGCGAAAGGGGGTCAAACACAGTATTAGTATGGTGTTCCTAATAATCCTTTATGTGAGTGTAGATCTGCAGTTGTGCTGGTGAATATTAAGTACTGAAATGTTTCCTCTTAGTCAGTACCAACTTCTTGAAATTAAACTCAAGTTTGCTGTTGGCTCTGATTAGAGGAGGGGGATTTAAATCAGATTTGATCTTTATGGACCATAGGTTTCATCTTTATCAGTGCTGCTAATTCAAAAAAGTGCAATGCTGCATTTGATGTCTACAGCAATTTCCTGAATCTGTAGTGGAGTGTGTGCATGTTGTTGTCTGAGTTTTGCTCCATTGGTGTTCATTTTGCGAATGTGTATTCATTGAGAAGCTGTGGCTACATGGCTCAGATTCTGCAGTTTATACTATATATTTACCATCTAACCTCTATATTTTGTGGTGACTGCCCATTTAATGGCCCTCAAGAGAATGTAGTTTTGTGCTGGCGCTGGCTGTGGCTTTACTCTGCAGTGATTAGTCACTGCTGAGTGTGTGTGTTTGAGGGGGAATAAATAACCCTGTTGGTAATTCAGGTCACGTCAGAATCACTCTTTACAAACACGCGCACACTTTCTGAGCAGTACCACGGTTTGGTAGATGGCACTGGGAAGAGAAGAAGAGTGAGAGGAAGGAAAAATATCACACTGTACAGAAATTCTGTAATTATTTTATAGCTTTTCTGAAAACAGGAAGCAACTGAATGTGAAATGTGCCACTTGCTTGGTGATTTGAAAAGGTCAGAGATGTTGGAAGCTTGCAGATAGAGTGAGCAACATTTCTGACCTACCAGTGTGGAAAGGAATAATCTCCCAACACCATGGTAACATTTCACTATTATATGAAAATCTCAAAAATCTCAAGTCAATAAAGGATCTCCCCAAAAGGATCAGAATCACTTCATAAACCACTAATATCCATCTTTCCACTGTAAAAAGTGATATTTTAATTTAACATAAAAAGTGAGGAAACTATTAAACAATTAAGTTATGTGGAATTGTCAAGTGTATCTATCTATCACCACAGTAAGTTAGTGCCCCCTAAATTGACCAAAAGTTATGAAGCTTGATGATGCAATTGCAGTTACTGCTTGCAGCTATATTTTATGTATTGTTGGTAACCGGCTGAATGAATAAATGTACATGTAATGGAAAGATGAACAGACAGGCAGTTAAAAATTAAGATGTCTAGAAACAAAAGTTTTATCAGTGTCTGGACTGACTTGGAAAATTGCATTCATTTTTATAGTCAGTTTAAGTGCCATTCTCCCCTTGTGTCTCAGAGACCTGATAACATGGTCGGAGAGGCTCCGGTAAATCATTGCTAATAATTTGTGTGGCACATCTTAGCTTCTTGGTCAAGCTGGTCTGGGAGAACACAAGCAAGCAGTGCTCTAAAGAGCCTTGGGAGCAGCTGAGATTAGTCAGAGAGTAGTGCCAGCGGCACTGTAACACTTCTTCCCTTTAGAGATTCATCCTGCGTGATCACTGTTTTCACCGATTGCTTTTTTGGGGGGTATGACTATATATGTCTTTTTGCACCGCCTTGAAAATCCTGACCTTAAAAGTGGATGCCAATAACAGCTGCATTATTTATTGTGGGTCATCTTTTCATATTCATTGAAAATGCAACATTTAAAGGTGCAGTGTGTAGTATTTTGAGGATCTATTGACAGAAATGCATAAAGACACTTACATAATGAACCGTTATGTTTTTATTACCTTATAGAATGAGCCATTTCTATCTCCATACACCCTGGGTCTTTTACAGTGAAGTCACAATTTTGCGCCATGTTTCTACAGTATCTCTAAATGGACAAACTGCTCTACAGAGTGCTAGCTACTCTCTGCTGTCTCAGACGATGACATCTTTGTCCTGTGTCAGCCACCGTAGCTTCTCTATGTGCTTCGAAAGGGAGGGGTGAGCGGTGGCCATTTGCAATTCACAACCTCACCGCTAAGTGGCGCTAAAATTTACACAGTGCACCTTTAAGGGTTACATCCACTGCTCAGAGATGATTCCAGACTCATAATCTTGCTGATTAATTTGTTTAAAGGTGTCATGAACTGGCTTTTTAAATCTTTTTATACTGTTGTCTGAGGTCAACTTATTACGTTTGCGTGGTTTTTACATTCAAAAACATCATAATGAATAAGTAACAGGTTATTTTACTCACATAAGTGTGTTGCACCATTCCTGTCGGATCCAATATAGAAGGCACAGCATTGTGTTTTAATCTCAAATCCAGTCTCGGTTTGTGTCTTATTTACAAACGATTCCGCGGTGAAATGAAGCGAACAAACGTGCAATGTCTTACGCACATGAGCTGGAACTTTATTAAAAATAAAGTTCAACCACTCATTCCAAATATTAGAATCCGAAGGAAGCTTATGCAGGGATTGCGTTCTTCCACAACCAAGCACAGCGCAATATCTTACTATCTTCGGCATGTTTATTGCTCGGTAACACGATCCATTTAGCTCCACGAGTCGGTGGGCGGGGCTACAGAAGCAGGCGTACGATGACGTCAAGGGTCGACATATTCTGAGATTGAGCGTTTTCTGGGCCTGGTGTCAATAAAAGCTTTTCTTTGACTAACAAGGAAGTTTTCAGCTCCGAAACGTACAGGATATTCTTATATCACGATGAACTTTTATATATCAAAGGCTCAAGGGAAAGTTGATTTCTCAATTTATCACCCCTTTAAAATGGATTAAAAATGTGCAATCAGAGAGGAACATTTCAGTCTGGTAATCAAGTTCAACAGCAAGGACAGATGAAACTGATCAAAAGTGACAGTAAAGACATTTAAAATGTTACAAAATACAAAAATGTTTTCTATTTCAAACAAATGCTGTTCTTTTTGAACTTTCTATTAAGCAGCATAACAGTTCCCTTTCAAGGGAACTCACGCTGCGTCACCGCTTTGGGAATGCCTCTGCGTGATTGCGCTGTAAAGCACGTGTGTAATCAGTCCAATGGAGAGACGGAACGCATAGGCGGGTGACGTCATTGACCCGGAAGGTATAAAGCATACCGGCAAACAAACGCCACTAGCTTCTGTTGTCTTCAGCAAGCGCTCTGTGTAACATTGTCCTTTGTCAGCTCTGTGTTTGTGTCTGAGTTCAGACTTTTTTGTTTTCATATAACAAGTTTGCAACACATACTGACACACTAAAAGAGAGACATTGTGGCGAGCGAACAGTGTTACAGATAGTGTGTTCCTCCCTGTTTCGTTACACCATGAGTGGGGATACACACTTGATGTGCATTGTTTGTATGGGAAAGCAGCACACTCAGTCGGCTCTCGAGGGGGTCGACCGCGAGCATTATGAGGCTCTGCCTCTGAGAGAGAGCTGCAATCCCGCCGGGCGCTCTTCGAGGAGGGTGCTGTGGCTCGCGTTTCCCGCGGCACAGGCCCGCTGCTGCCGAGGCACGGCGGCAGCTTGTGCCATGGGTTCGCAAATGGATGTGTCAGAGGGGTTATTTGTAGCGTCGATGCAGGGGTTGAGGACTCGCCACTTCAAACCCCTGCTAGTGAGGAGCTCATGGAGGTTCAAGGAGCTCTGTGGCCAAGTTAACATCAAGAAAGAAATAGATAACTGGCCACCTGATACCAGGAGCGCACAAAAATAAATAAATAAATAAATAAAAGTAGCGCTTCCTGTCTATGCTCTGCTCAAACTCCATGGGGCTTGCCACTGAGGTGTCGAAGCGGCCCATGTCCTTACTCTATTCAGTCCCCTCACATCAAAGTATACAACAATATCTTGGGTCTGAAGTGACATAGTTATGGCGCAGTGCCGAGGGCGGAGGTGTCGCTTGCGAGCCATCTCCCGTCGGCATCGACCATTAAGCCCCATCTCTGTAAGCCACGTAGAGCTGCATTAAATATGTATGTACATATATTTAAATAAAAATGGATGTACTCAGTATCGGGTCAGGCCGCGCATATCTACACACTATAAAAATATCATGTAGGCATTCTAGGCTGATCTGATGTAGATCTGGGGGAAGCTAGGAGACCAGAGTGAGCTCTGATCTTCCACAGTTTTTTGGCGCTGTGAAAGCAAAGTTTCAAGCCAGTAAGCCCCAGATCTCCTCTGTTGCTGTGCGGGAGTAGCAGACACCGAGTACAAGCTCCTCACACCGGACGCAGCAAAGCAGAGCACCGCCACCCGCACTCCCCCCTCAGAAGGGGTGGTGTGGTGGGCGGCGCCTTCAGGCGCAACCTTCCAGTGGTGAGACAGGCCTGAGGGCCATCTTCATCCCTAGGAAGGCTGTGTCTAAGGAGCCCTGATGCCAGTATGCTCAGGGCAGTGAGGGCGTTTCCCCCCCCGGGGGCAGGCGGTGTTCACCTCAGCATACGATGCCCGCCTGTCCTCGGTGCCCTCACAGGGTCGATCCACCAACCCCGCCCGAGTGCCGGGCCGTGGTGGGCCCTCGCGGGTCATCTGAGCCCTCTGAGGAGGGAGTCGGCGCTGTCGAGCCAGTTGTTCCCTGCCGGTTTGTCGCTTCAGGGCGCTGTGCTCACGGTGCGGCACAGCAGAGGCCAGTCTCGAGAGGCTGGTACCCCCTAGTAGATTCTCTAGCACAGTGGGAGAATCTGCCGAATTTATCTCAGTGGGTCCTTTAGATGATGAAAAGGGTACACCATTCAGTACCTAGTTTCTATGGGGTCCTGCCCACAAGTGCGGACCCCAGGCAGGCTCTGATTATGGTTCTAGAAGTACAGACTCTTCTGCAGAAGAAGGCTATAGAAGCCCTGTCTGACAGGAAATTAAGTGAGTCAGGGGTTTATAGTCGGTACTTTTTTCTTTGTGCCTAAGAAGGATGGGGGCGGCTGCGCCCTCCTCTAGATCTGCGCGTCCTCAACCGCCCAGCAGCTCAGTTCAGGATGCCTACTTTGTGTCTCGGCCCATTTTTTGGAGCAGACATCCTGTCGAGACATCCTGTCATTCCCTGTCCATCCTGCACCCTCGCCCAGAGCTGTGGAGAACTGTGGCTTGGCCTCTGAGGGGGCCCACAAAGAAACTGTACGTTGAAGCGGAGACTCTCCACCTTATGGTGCTGAGATCACCTGTGGGATCCAGTTAACTGCCCTGCGAGTGCGGTGCTGGAATTCCTGCAGGAGAGGTTCTCCACTGGGTTAGCGCTCTCCACAATAAAGTTGCTGTGGTGGCCTTAGTAGCTAACCCCACTCCTTTGGGTGGTGTTTCATTGGGATACACCCTCCAGTTACCCATTTCCTCCGTGGCACTTGAGGTTAAGACCTGTAGAACGCACCATGGTGCCAGCCTGGGACTTTCTAGGCTCCCTTTGAGCCGCTTGGAGAAGTCCTGAGAAGTCTCTCACTCCTAAAGATGTCTTCTTTCTCTCTATTGCTCTGTAAGCTTCGGGGTTGCACCCCCCCCCTTTGTGGCACCCTCGTGCCTGGAACTTACTCCCGGTTGGCTGAGGCTTTTCTACATATAGGCCGGGGTATGTTCCTTAGGTTCCTAATATCCTGTGAGACCCTTAGTACTTCAGGCCTTTGTCCTCCTCCTTCTGACGTCAGGCCGGAAACTTCTGCTTGCCTGTTGAGCGCTCTAGAAGCCTATGTCTTCGGTAGGCCAGCGTGGCTAGGAGGTTTAGAACAGTTATCTCTGTTACGGGCCACCCTCGAGAGGGGGTCCGGCTTCAAGCAGAGGACGAGCAAGTGGGTGGTTGAGGCTACTCCACTTGCTTATGTGGTGGCCAGGCAGCCCCCTTAGCTGTCCGGGCCCACTCACACAGGACTATGGCTGCCTCTCAGGCATTCTTGGCAGGGGCCTCCCTGCAGGACATTTGTGACGCGGCAGGATGTTCCTCACCGCTCACCTTTTATCAGGGTCTACGAACTCGACGTTTATGTTACTTCGGGGGCTCGGGTGCTAGCCTCCTAGACAATGTTTCAGACGGGCATCCAGCTCCTATGGAGGCGTGGGTATTCTCGTTCCCAAAGCGGTGACGCAGCACGAGTTCCCTTGAAAGGGAACGTCTCGGTTAGGACTGTAGGTTACAGTCGTAACCGAGACATTTTCCACATTGATAATAACAAGAACTGTTTCTTGAGCAGCAAATCATCATATTAGAATGATTTCTGAAGGATCATGTGACACTGAAGACTGGAGTAATGATGCTGAAAAGTCAGCTTTGATATTACAGTTATTTTTTTTAATTGTTATACTATTTTGCAATATTACTGTTTTTACTGTATTTTGATTAAATAAATACAGCTTTGGTGAGCATGAGGACTTTTTTCCAAAACATTTAAATGTCACAAATAAATTGACTTTTCACTGCAACAATTTATCAGTCTTGACTCTTTTGAAACTCCAAATTAAAGACTCAAATTGCTTTAATTTTTATTTATGGACAGTATGTATGTATGTATGTATATGCATGTACTACTGTACCTGCTGTCTATAGAAAAATATATATACCAAATATATTACCAAAATGCATTGCATCACTTGTCCTTGAAAGCCTTGAGACATGACTTGGATTCTACTTCAGACACTTATAGATCTACATCAGGCACTTACAGCTATAACATGTCTGATTTCTGTTCTTAAAATGTCACTTTTGTGGTTTGGTTTGTGGTTGAAGGGCCCCAAAACAGCTCAGACTTCAGAGAGTTAATGTAACCATTTAACATACGTACACTTCTATTCAAACTGACTTTTTACAGGGACAACAAAATTGGTAGCTCTGTAGCACACTGTTTCCACTGTAGTCCTAGCAAATGTATAGCTATTACAACAGCTCAACAATAGTCAGGAGGATATCATATTATTGAGGTGTAAAATTCTAATAAAACAGTCTTAGCCTAAATATATTTTGGCTGTTTTATTTTGTCATATCGCAAAAAACAGGAGCACAAACTGGTAACAAATTGCTTTTCTGATGCCTGAAATAACTAGGATGGTTAGTGGTTCTAGTCATGCTACAAACAGCAAAAACTGATTTTATTATAGATAATGCACTTGCATTTTTCCGCTTGCAGGGCACCAGGTAGGCAGTGATTGCAATAGATTGAAAAGTTGTCATAAAGGATGTTTGCTGCCCTGCTTCCATCCACCACTAAGATCACAAAGCACCCATGACATTATAGGTGATATATTTTCACTTCCTCTAGCTGACCCACATACTTGATTGAAGACAAATCTTCTTGTATCAATCCAGAACTACACAGTTGTCTTGGTCATGTGACATCTGTGGAGATGCCACAAGGGCAGCAGTTGTCCAAAGAGTTTGTTTTTTTCTTTCTAATTAAATTTTCTCTGTACAGATGGTGTGTAGCGATGATTTTAGTCCGGTTTCCAGTCTGGTTTCCATCACTATCAGCAGAACACTTGCACACAAACAGGTTGACAATTTTTTTGTCTGCTCTGCTTTAGTCAAATACAAAATATTCACTTTGATACTATATGATAAGAACCACAGAGCGTATAATGAATCTTCTTCCTGGCTCTCATTAAATCGTTGTTAACCGTTTTGTCATTCACTCCCTTTGCACTCGAACACTTCTGTCGTCCTCAGGTTTCACCCATTAATTTTTGTCCTCCCATTATCTCAGTTCACCCCCTTTCGTCCCCCCTCTAATCTCTCCTTTCATGAGTTAATTTTCAGTGGCATCCTGCTGGTCACCAACACAGTGAGAACAGAGCCAAAAAGCTTCATTTTGACTTAAAGTAATATACACTCACCTAAAGGATTATTAGGAACACCTGTTCAATTTCTCATTAATGCAATTATCTAATCAACCAATCACATGGCAGTTGCTTCAATGCATTTAGGGGTGTGGTCCTGGTCAAGACAATCTCCTGAACTCCAAACTGAATGTCAGAATGGGAAAGAAAGGTGATTTAAGCAATTTTGAGCGTGGCATGGTTGTTGGTGCCAGACGGGCCGGTCTGAGTATTTCACAATCTGCTCAGTTACTGGGATTTTCACGCACAACCATTTCTAGAGTTTACAAAGAATGGTGTGAAAAGGGAAAAACATCCAGTATGCGGCAGTCCTGTGGGCGAAACTGCCTTGTTGATGCTAGAGGTCAGAGGAGAATGGGCCGACTGATTCAAGCTGATAGAAGAGCAACTTTGACTGAAATAACCACTCGTTACAACCGAGGTATGCAGCAAAGCATTTGTGAAGCCACAACAGCCACAAACGACTGAAATTGTATTTTCTACAATATAATAATATTTGTTACGACTTCAAAACTTTTTTTTTTTACAGCATTTGAAACTGTAATAAAATTAAAAAAAAAAAACAATGGGAAACTTGTAATTTGTAAATTGATCTTCATCAGAACTTGATTACAGCTTTAGAGCTTGTAGTAATATTTTAAACTATGCACATCTGAACTATTTAAAGTTTCTGCATATAGCAGAAGGACATTAATTATTTGGAAACACCTGCTTAGATCTTAAAAGCTTATTCTTTCCCAGTCCTTCATTTAACCTAACAATTAAAATGAGCAGCAAAGCTCCTTGGAGATTTCATTGTACTTCAGCAATTTGCCTGGTCTATAAATGCTCATTCGTTACTTATCCTTGCCTAACAGCAGTGTTTTTGACTTCAGTCCACTGCATGTACACACGTCTGCCATTAGTGATTTAAACCCTTGCCTATTCAACTGGCACAGCTTTTTAACAACATGTTTTCTTATTTCTTCTGGGCAGCAACTCATTTATATAATTTACTTTGCACTTGTACATCAAAAATCTCTTCATAGCTTTTGAGGGCATATGCAAAATACAAATATGTAAAGTGTGTGTGTTGCCAATAGAGAGCACTAACAATGTGGTTAGCAAACTTTTTCCAGCTTAACTTGCCTCATGTACACACTGCTGGCTGCTATTGTATTACTGTTGTTTCTCAAACTTCATAAAACAAGTTTACTAATGTCATCTTGCCAAAAAAGACACGAAACATTAAAAAATATTAATATTTACTGCATGGAGTTCTCAGAGCACAATACAGAAATGTAATTGCTTTTACTTGCTTGAGAATAATCAATGCACGATTACCATAGAACGTGCCGTTCAACTATTGCAAGTACTGTTCTCATTATCAACTTTCACTTGTACTGTGACTATATGTATGTCAACTCTTATTTAATTACACATGCTCTTTGAGTATAGTATTAATGCAATAATTTGAAAGCTCCAGAAATAAATTGAAATGATGTTTCCTAGTGGTGTTTAGCAGCATGAGACTGGACCTGAGGGGTAACAAAAAGGGCATATAGATGGAGGTAATAGTTTGGAATGATTGACGCCCTGTAGTAAGATGAATGACAATATATTTCATTTAACTTGAGTAATAAATGCCTTGGCTTTTCCCAGAAAAACAGTTTTTCTTTCTTTCTTTCTTTCCTTCTTTCTTTCTTTCTTTCTTTCATACTTTGCCATTAGTCCTGTGGCCTTTATTGCATGTTTCCATAGCAATTGCTCACTTGTATACTGTTCTCTCCGCTGCTAATAGTAAGGGGTTACATTAACAAAAAAAATAAAAAGACTTGTCCTAATTGGTTACTTGTATCCAGTTAAAGAAACATACTGAACAAATACTGTACATTTATTTATTTATTTTGTATTATATAAAACTGCATGTGTCTGAATATGCAGTTAACATTATATTTCACCAACTTCTTGTCAACAATGAAATGCTTATTGTAATATGCTGTGAGTGCGACACACCAATAGTGACTTTGTGTGTAATACAATTACAATAAAATGAAATAAAATAAAATGAAATAAAATAAATAAATTATATTAAATAAAAATAAATTAAACAAATAAATAAAAAAATATATAATTTTGCACTTTAAGCACTGTCCCTGCTTTTGACGCACCAAAACATGACCAGGTCACCCCCTTGAAGAAGTACAGGAAAACAACAGTGAAAAGTTGGAATTTTTCTATTGATGTCATTAGATGTTCAGCAGGGAGCCGATCAATCAGGAGGTTATTAGTGCTAACTAAAGGAAGGCACGCACACCATTAGTCAACAGGGATAATTTTCAGCTGTATACTAAATGGACACAGGGGGAGATGGATTGCTGTGGGTTTGTGCCACCAGAGCAAATGTGTGTGTCTTCAGGAGGAGGGCATGCCAGATGGCTAATATGCCAAATCAGCAGGAATGTCAGTGTAATCTTTGCCTGTCAACAACTAACAACAAGACACAGTGAACTCTTAATGACAAACAATAATGTTTATCTAGGTTACTTCTAATGGCTCTTCAGCCCTTTAGAAAATGGAAGGAAACATTTCTCAAGGAAATGTTACATGAAATGTTTTTGCCTTAAAACTCAAAAAACTATAATAACGTAATATATTTTTGTTATTTTAATGACCTTAAATATTCAACAACAAGGTTTTTAGCCTTGAGTTTGATATGACAGAATCAAATTTTTAAACTCAGTGGACATTTCAATACTAATATATTAATTGAATGCTATGCTGTGTAAATTAGTACAACCAATTCACCAGAAATAACTCATTTAAAAGATTAATTTGTAATGTGAACATCCCTATTTTAAGTACACAAACCCTTTATTTTTATGCACACTTTACAAAAGATTATTTCAGAGAAACATAAACATAAGAACATAAGACATCATTCCCATTTTGAAAAAAGAAAGATAAGAAAGTAAAAAGAAACATGACAGAAGATGAATATGTGTCTGAAACAAAAACATCAGGCTATGGTAATTTAGACAAATGCTATTTTGTCAGGCAATGTGTGCTCCCAGTATTTCATTTCATTTCCTGCTTGGTGTCCAGGTACACCTGACATTATGTTGAGGAATAGCTGAACAAGACCACAAATGGCTCCTTCAAATAATTTTTTTATGCCTAGGATGCAATCAAGCTCAGAGTCAGCAGTGGCAGCTGAAACAATACAACTGGTTTTAATCCCCAGGGTGAAGATCGATGACCAATGTCTCCCATGTTTCTATCATGCAGAGCTTTGTCAACCAGGACTGATGGAGAGGAAACAGTGGTGACAAGGGAGGTATAAAAGTAAAGAGTGAGATCAAAAGCACAGAGAAAAATGGAAAGAAGGCAGCAGGTGAAATATTTTCAAGTTGTATCCCTAAGGGACCGATCCAGCCTCCTTGGTGATGGGATTAACGGACATCTGTGTTAATGTTAAGACAGTCACCCTTATGCAGCAGCCCAAGAAAAAAACACAGGCATGAATAAAAGATGAGCTCACATTATTACAGCAGTACTTGAATTGACTGGAACAGATTTTCAATTTGCATTTTGGTAAGAAGTCTGTGAGCATCAGCCATTCATTTGGCAGGAACATATATTTTTGACAACCTTGGTTTGAAGTGCTTCAAGGTTCTATTGTAGACAAACAAAAGTTATTACAGAAAGGTCTGACAAAAGATATAGGAGACCAGGGTTGTTTGATACACTTTTTGTTTGAGCATTAGTCACTCAGTGGTTGTTTGGGCTCGATGTCTCAAATTTTGATACATGGTAGCCACATTTGTCAAGTCAAGTCAACTTTATTTATATAGCGCCTTTTACAATGCAGATTGTTTCAAAGCAGCTTCACATTGTTAAACAGGAAAATAATGCAACCGAATTTGATTCGGCTGTACGAATTTTGATATTTGTCTGCTACCGATTTAACTCGCTTAGACATGTACTACACAATCACAGATTATGTGAGTTCATGTCAAAATACAAAGATTTCCATTGTTACAACCTACCCCATTACTGGTAAGTGTATTGTATTCCTGTCACATAAGGGTTAGTCACTACTAGCTATGTTTCCAAGATCCACCTATTTTAATGTGAATTTTGAGATATTGCAAAAAAAACGCTGGGTGGAAACATCAAGATGCGCATAAATTCTAATAACTTGTGAGTTCAATTGAGGCAGATAATCTTTAGCTGGGAAGAAGACATGCGAATAAACTAAGATGGAAATTTACTGAATAAATCCCTCGATACGTTTGACTTTGCCTCAACAGAGGATGTGATTGATAACTGAACTCATTGAAATCATCATAGAGGCTGGTTGTAACATTTTTAATAAACTGTACTATCCCCACCCCAAACAGCCGTAACTTAGTTAACTGTTTTAGCATGTGGGTTTGAAGTTAGCATAAATACAAAGCATCAAATTAAATGAGAGAAATAGCTACTTCAGGTCATGTAAGTTAAATAAAAAAGTTGTCTACAAAGTTGTCAAATCCAAAGTGCACGATAAATAAAGTTATTGTCTCCCAAAAGAAAGAATCGACTCCACCTAAACGTTAGGAACCACCTAAACATGTCGTATGTAATTCGAATCCCACAGCGTGATGTTTCTACATCACTAGAAAAGACATTTGCATAATTCCTGCCTATGTGGTATGTTGACCTGCCCTCAAACGTCATTTTACTGACGACTGCTTCTCAAATCTTGCGGGATTCACAAAACACTTGCTCTGGAAAGATGGACCAGCTTGCTCCTCTGAATCACAACCTGTAAGTATGATAAATTAATTGAAGTATATATTTTCTACCGGGTGTTCAAAATGCATCGTTTTGTGTTTTATATTGTGTAAGTTTCCGGCTAACCGGTTAACTATTTCTGCTAATTAGCTGTGGGTCACTATTACCTAAAACTGTCTATTAATGCAGATTGTCTGTCGTTCTTATTACTTTGAGTAAAGATAAAGGATGGAGCAAGATTTGTTTTACAAACGTTTGTTACGTTAGTGTTGGGCTAAATTATTCACTGTTGTTGATACAGTTCCTGCATGTGCACTGCAATAAATTAGAAATATACCAATGGATTTGTTGATGGACCAGCTCATGGTGTGGAATTACAAAATGATAATAATTTCCGTTTTGTTTCCGACGTGTGCTGTAAGCGGTAGACCAATCACAACAGACTGGGCCATCTGACCAATCAGAGCAGAGAAGGCTCTCGGAAAGGAGGGATTTAGAGAGACTGATTCATCCGACGAGTTGTTAGTGAATCATTGAACAATGTGGTGATGTGCAATGTATATTATGAGAAAATAAAAGTGTTTTTTTTTTTTTTTTACCTTTGATGTATGTAAACCTGTTGTAGGAGACCTCCAAAACAAAACCAGGAGACTTTTAAATAACACAATAGGGGCACTTATATGTGAAATATTATTTCAATATAAAACAACTGTTTTCTATTTTAATATATTTTAAAATGTAATTTATTCCTGTGATGTCAAAGCTGAATTTTCAACATCCTTATGACGTCCCATGATGTGATATGAATATGCCGATTTGAGGCTCAAGAAAAATGTCTTGTTATTATCAGTGTTGAAATAGGAGCGGTCTTGTAGAAGTCAACTGAGGACAATGAAAACTTTGGGTTAAATGCAAGGCCCATACTTGGCACAGATGGTTAAAAGATCAAATGAGGCATGAAGACTGGGTCCTGGACGTGTGCTTTCCATCAGATTGTTCCCATGGAGACACTCTCAAAAGGGAGAGGCCGTTATCTTGATGTCAGAGCCAAGTATCAGATCCTACACTGATTAAATCTGGCCACCAGAACCTTCATCTGTTCATTGTAACAACTGCTACAATCCCAGCATGTCCCTGGCATGCTCTACAATCACTCCCACATGATGGTTTTAAAAGGCAACAAACAGTGGATTTTGTTTGACATGCCATGTGATAGATAAAGTAGACATCAACTGGTCAATTGAAATTAAAATGAGAGGAATATAATATTTGAAAATGTTTGACAGTTGTAATCCCTGCACAAAAATCCAGCATTGCTGATCACCAGCATATGGTATGTTCTGTATGCTGGGACCAGCATGGGTTTGCACTATACCAGCTCTAACCATCATACATGGGACTGGACCAACATAGAATACATTTGTATGTTTTTTTTAACTATGTCTTAAGTATCAAAATACTTTTTTTGGCCCCGGTATGGTGCTTCAGACACAAAATGTCTGCCTGGGTGACATGGAAACCAAATTTCAATATGCACAAAATGTAATTTCAGTCAATACCTAGATACAGTAAATGGACTGAAGGAAATGGTGCATGTAGCACGATCTTGCAAATAACTCTGGCATGCTCTAGAGGAGTGCAAACGCTGGTCATTATGACACTATGTTCTCTGATAATGTATCTAATCCTGCAATTTTCTCTAAGACGTAGAGGACGAGTTTTAGGAATATTCATGAAGCTTTTGGTGGGCTTTTTATAGTCTCCAGTCATTCTAGGCTTCTTATTGCTTTCATCAGATGGTCCATAAGGCCCCGGGGAGTGAGAGGGACAGGAAAAGGTCAGTGATCCTGGTGAGGGATTATCTGTAATGAGGGCTTTTAAAGGTTACCTGCATTAGATCAACAGCGTTCCACTTGTGTCTCGTACAGTTTAAAGAAGACAAGCACACATTAATTGAGTTTGACCAGGAGCTTTGTCTATCCTTAATTGCGCTTTTCTTGTCTTTCCTGTTTATAAAGTGTTCATAAAGTAATATTTATAAACAGTAAGTTCAACAATGCGTCAAACATTCATCATTTGGAATTTTACACAATGGATTGTATTTTACTCTGAGAGTAGGTGAACTAACACCATTAAAAAACACATCCGTTGTAAAGTAAACTTTCACAGCAGAGAAATTAGCATTTTGCATTTATTTTTATAAAATAATTAGGTTTTTGTAATATTTTTTTTTTTTTAAATGTATTACTGTAATGGCAAAGCTGAATTTTCAGCATCATTACTCCAGTCTTCAGTGTGACATGATCCTTCAGAAATCGAATAGAAATATTTTGTAACATTATAAATATCTTTACTGTCACTGTCACAAAAATCTTACTGACCCCAAACGTTTTACCAGTATGCTGCTTGCTCATGTACATCTATAAAAGAAATGTAATATGTTATTATGCTATTCCAAATTCAATCATATGCAATTTACTTGGTGTCAGTGTTGAAATATATTAAATAAAATTCTTAAATAAAAAAATTCATAATTTTTATAATTATGAAATAAAATTGTGTAAATAGTCCTCTTTAGTAAGCAGGTTTAGCATTGTGCCCTAGCTTTAAATAAGGTTGATCACAGAGAAGAAAAAAAAGCTGTGGATTAAACATTTTTTACATTTTTAAATAAATATCCAAATAAATTTAATTACTAAACAAAATTATATCAACTACATTACTTGAATATATATGATAACTGAAATGAGCTGATGACATCACCGTTTTCTCCAGAGCGGCTGTACAGCCGAATCAAATTCTGTTCATTATTTTCCTGTTTAACACTGTGAAGCTGCTTTGAATCAATCTGCATTGTAAAAAGCGCTATATAAATAAAGTTGACTTGACTTGACTTGACTAAAGAAATGTTAGTTAAGAGTAGCAAGAGAGTAAAAGAAACCAGCTATTTTTATCTAAACTATTATTATTTCACCTGTAATAAAAGAAATGTATGCATAAAATAAAAGTGTGCATCCTGTAGTTTTTTATTCCCCCGCATTTATCCAAGGTGTTTCATAATTCATTTTCATTAACATCTGTCGATGATGCTATCTTTGTGGGAAATGTTTTTTATACTGTACAAAATACTGTATATTCTATCCCATTACACTAACCCCATGCATCACACAAAACTTTCTGCATTTTTACATTTTCAAAAAAACTAATTCTGTATGATTTATAAGCTTGTTTCCTCATGGGGACCTCAATTTATGTCCCCACAGTGACACAAGTCCCCATGATTCAGTGTGCATTCAGGTTGAAGTCCCCACCGGGATAGAAAAATATTTCAAACACACACACACACACACACACACACACTTTCAGAAGACATTAGGCATGCTCAGGACAGGGGCTGTGCTGTGCTATTAAGACTCTACATTGTTCTAGGCCAGTCAACCTTAACAAAGCAGAGTTAATGGTTCATACAACAAATTTCAGAACAAAGTAGCTACAGACTCCATCTGCTAAGTGCATACTTAAAATCACTCTCTCAGAAGAAATCTCTCGCTGCTCATAGAGCGGTTTCACTTCAGTAACCTCCGGGTCAAATGATTGCCACTTTGTCATTTAGATTTGTGGTGCATGGAAAAAAAGAGAGGGGACCTGTTTTGAGTCTTCAGAAAACTTTGTAGTATGAAGATAAAGATGAATCTGTTTTGCATGACAGACAGACAGATGGATGGATGATTCATTATTGATTATACACACTTCATAAACGAACAATTTCATATTCATCTTAATAAATTAATACATTAACTTTTTTTATTTAAAATGAGAACAGACTAATGTCAGGGGGGTCATTGTCTGTTTTGAAGAGTGTTGGTGAAAGAAAATTTGGTCCCACTATTGTGTTCATATTGTATTGCTAAACACTTTTTCTGCTATTGAGGTAGGATACAGAAGGTTAGGGACAGGTTTGTTGGTATGGGTAGGTTTAAGGGTAGGTTGAGGTGTAAGGGTAGAGTCACACCAAACCAACTGTATTGTCGCCTCTTGTCGCCTGCGTCGGGGCAAAAAAGCTGCACTTGAACACACCAAGAGAACTACATCCGACTGTCAACAAGCATGCGCGTTCTGAGCCTGCGTGTAAATGAGACAACTGTCTATTTCTGCAGATATATTCATCTATATTCGTCATTCAAAAAGGGAAACCGACGCTGCAGGCTGCAGATAACCATAAACAAAGCATTTCATGCCTACCGTTTTGAATATCAATCCTGCTGATTACTTTCTTTATTCCACTCCGCTGATGTTAATATTAAAATACAGGAACACTCAGGTAAGATGACGTAAAATTAGAACAGCCTTCTATCTGTACGTTTTGACTTCTTTGCTCGCTACATGTCTACATATTGAATCGGCCCAAATAACCCTAATGGCATCTGAATACAGCCAACGGTGCAGAACACATCATAAAAAAGTCGGCCAACACTCAAAAAAGGCCTGACGTTGCCAGATGTCCAAACGTCAAGCTTGGTGTGTCCCGGGCTTAAGGGAAGGGTCAACAGTGTAATTGAAAGTAATTACAGCTGTAAATACATGCAGGTATTTTTTTAAATATAAGTACAATGTAAAAACATGTATGTACACAATAAGTGTATTGTATCAAATGGTTAATGTCAATGTTAGTACATAGTAGCTAAGGACACCTAATAAAAGTGGGAAACATTTTTATTTTATTTTATTTTAGTTAAGTTCCTGTTTCTCTGCTCCATTCAGTTATGGCTTTCTTGGTTACTGATTATGTCCTCATTTGTTTCTGTGGTTATGTATGATTATCACTTGTCTGTCATTATGTTTGTCTTGTATTTAAACTCCCTGTTTTGTTCAGTTCCTTGTCGGTTCTTGTTTCAGTTTGCGTGATTGTATATACTTTTGTGGATTATAATAAAGACAGTTATCCCTTCATCGCGTGATTCCTACAGTATTCACGTGTAACACATATAAATACTAACTTATTTCCATAAGTGAAGTTATAATAAAAAAAGTATTATTGGGAAAGAGCCCAAAGTGTCATTGCCTGCCCTTCACTCTGAGATCATTTTCTTAGACCAACGATACTTATCTTTATTTAAGGGTCTACCCTCATACAGGAGAGATGATTGAAGGTTTTCCCACTGACAGATCCATTAAATATCTCCAAACATCCATCACAGAAGCTTAATCTACTTCAAGCTTCCTTATTAAAGAATAATAATGTAGGTAGATTGTTGTTAGGAGGTTATAAGGATCTTATTTTGTGAGACCTCATACAGTATCTAGTGATCACAAGACATCTTAAAGTTATATATATATTACTTGTTATTTCAGTTATTTAACTGATATAATGTTCATATATCAACTACTGAACTACTAAAATCTGTTTTGAACCTTTATAATACAATGACTACCACCCAAAAAACTGGTGGGAAATGAGAAAACCACATGTATAATCAAACCTCATCACAAGTAGCTTTTCCACAAGATGAGAAGGTAAATATTAATATATAGAAGGTGCATGGTGTCATACAGACAAAAACAAAACACCATCAGGGTAACACACGACACATGAAAAACTGCAATAAACATAGCAACATTAGATGCATTAGATTAAACTCAATGTACTACTAAGAAAAAAAAGGGAAAAAAAACTAAAAAGAAAGTTTAATGAAAAACCAGTGTCACACTGGGATTTCTGGGACTTTTTCATTGTAAATTATAACATAACTCATTCTTTTTTCACTTCTGAAAACTGTAAATTTATTGCATCTATTGCAGTTGTTCTCTGTAAATAGTAAGGAAACTTAACATTAACCAATCAGTAAGCTTTTACCGTAGCATTTTTACAGTCTTGTACCATTAAAATTACGATAACGTTTTACAGAGCAGGGTTAAAATTAGTGGGTGAGATGAAGAACAATCACAAAATGTATAAACTATCAGTAATCTTTTGAAAAATGTATTTTAACTAAAAGTGAAAACAGTCCAACATTTGGGCTCCTCTATTTAATATAATTTCAGCCAGATTCTTCTCACCATCTTTATCATCACATAAGCCGAATTTAGATTAAAGGCCGCTGGTTATGTGATTGTAATGCAGGTCTTTCCTCTCAGCTGCAGGGGATAAAGGACCACCTGAGAGCAGAGCTCTGGGCTAAAGCCATAGACAAGCATTCATTAACTCACCTTTTGTGGGTGCAGAACCTCCCGCTTCATTTTACTTTTTGAAGAACCCCCTTGATTCCGCAAGCTGCTTTAATGAAATCTCTATTATATATTTATAAATTACTCTCATTATAAAATAGAGAATAATTTTCAAATGAAGCCAACTAAAGATCATATCCAACACTGCAGTTTCATTTCAGGTACGAAATGTGCACTTTTACTTTGTATTATTTACCACTTCTTCAGCTGAAAAATTAAATGAAATACATCATAATTAACCCTTTTACGATGGTCACAAATTACAGTGATTACTTGAAATAAACCTCATGCATTAGGGAAAGCTAAAACTATAACCATGACTACAGCACTTTTATACAGTATACGTGTTAACCTCTACCAACTGAAAACCAGCAGTTAAAAACAACAAAACAACAAAAATGTACCAATCGGAAACTCCAAAATGTGACGGCTCATTTTGATGTGTGATTCATATGAGCAGCAAGGCATAAACAAATGCCTTCTCGAATGCCTCTCTTTCTCAAAGACTTGATGTGAAGGCCAAAATTAGTCGCACATATTAAGCTACAGTGAACTATAGTGCAAACCTTAATTAGACTAATCTCCACGGGAACCATTTCTATTCGCGGCTTGTGTTAACTGCGCATGGGAAAGCAAAGAAAAAAGATTTGTGGACAATGTTGTGCTAAAGAGTCCCTGTGGGCTGTATAATAATCACTGCTAATCATTTGATTTTTGCAGACATTATTAAGATCCATCTCTTGTATAATAGTGTTGTGTTCATGAGTAACATTGTATTGTTGACTTTGAAGTGTTGTATAATGACGTAGCATGTGAGAGAATGGAAGTGAAGAGTAAACAAGATGGATGAAGATCGCTGCTCCTGTCTCATGTGCTTCATAACTCCTGACAGATACCACAAATAGGAAGTGGACACAGAAAAACAGAGAAGAGGACACAGTGTTATTTGCAGAAATGACCATGACAGTTGGTTACAAGTAAAAGGGGGCTACAAGAAAAGGAGTGATTAAAGTGTATGTCAGGAAATGTCATTCCTACTTAAAATACGGCTGGTATTTGAACCTTCAAACTGGCTGCAAGGATCCAGTCATGCATTAAAACCAAACTCAGTCTCCTTCATCAAGAAAAAAAAATGGCAGGGAAGAAAAGAAGATATCACTATCTCCGACACAGGTAGTCTCATTCCCTAACACCCACTTCACTTTTCTTCTGTGCAATTAAAATGAGGCTGCATGCATTGGCAGCTCTTGTACACTAGTTCTCCTGAGCCATGGCTTTGGGAAATTGCTGATTTTGGCAGTTCTTTCATTAAGTAGTCTACCTGCTACTTTGATCCTGTCATGGTGAATGTGGGCAAGCAGTTGGAGGGTTGGCGGTTAAGCACTTTGCAAGATCATTTGTGGATGGGGACGATGTTGAGGGTGTGCTTTTGAGAAAAGGGAATTTGAATACAAAGAGGTTTGCCCAACATTTCTAGCCACAAAAATTGCGGAGAAATTTAATTTCCACTCTGAGATTTTCTGAAATACTGGAGGTACATGGGAGGACAGGGAGAAACATATAGAGATACTTGTAAAGTTTTTTTAAGTGGTATTCTGATCTGCAGCATTACAAATGTCATTAGGTACAAATTATAAAGAATAAAGAAAAAAAAAAGACAAGTGAAAACTATAGTCTGCGTAGTCTGTATTAGTACTAAGCTACTTTGAAATAGAGAGAAAATGAGGATGGAAAAGCTGTTCAAAATTTGCCATTGTGGTACTTTTTAGCCCAGCAATATTTATTTCTAAAGTAAGTTGATTGTTCAAAATTTAGCTTTTTTTAAAAATAAAGTAAAAAATAAAAGGAATGTTCACTGGAGTGAATCATCAGTGAATATTTTTATTTTTTATTTTAATTTAAATATAGATACTGTACACACATTCAAGTCTTAAAAAGATATTTAACATGCCCATCATTATATTTATAATAATAATAATAGTAATACTATTAATAATTGTGTTATAATATATTCTTATTTAATTATATATTAATCTATAAATTGTATAATTATATACAAATAAATATATAAATATTAACATTAACATTATTATCATTATTATGAATTCATATAAATATATTGCATTTATTATATATATATGTACAGAATTCAAAATATGTGAAACATGCGACAACCTGCCCCAACCGGACATTCATTTAAAAGAAATCCATTGACAACCTTTTGATTTAAATATATTTTTATCTATAGTTTATTTGGTTACACTTTATTTTAAGGTGACATAGTTACATTGTACTTACTCAAATACATACTGAGTAATATTAATTAACATCATGTACTTCCTATAGAGTTACATTAAGGGTTAGGGTTTGGTTTAAGGTTAGTTACTATCTATGCATAATTTACTGTAATAAGTGCATGTATTAACGTGTAACTAAGTCATCTTAAAATAAAGTGTTATTGTTTATTCTTGCTTGAATTGTAGTGTGTTAACTTGTTTACCCAACAATTACAATATGATTTAGAAATTTCAATTTGGATCAGAAAATTCACAAATCATTCAAACACACAAAACCACTGTAAGAAAATAACAACCATTTATACAATTGCACTTTTGACTTCTGGTTAATATACTGTCCTTCTATTCCAGCAGCACTTTCATTCCAGACACAAAGTGCAAAATAACAAGCCTTTTTCCAATGTACCACATTGATCCTGCCTTGTTTTGTTTGTATGCATGCCATTGTTTGGTGTGACCTTTCTAGAAAAGCCTGTAGATATAAGTCATCTCTGTGACTATGAAAATGTAATGCACTGTTGATGTTAGCAGAGCTGACGGATGTGGCTTTTGAGAGATCTTATCTAACTGTGAGGTTTAGCTGACACATGCTGATGTCTCATTTCATGTACTTTGACAGCACTGGATACATTTTTGGGTTCAAACTAGTATATGTACTCTATTCAAAGAGATGCACTGTCCTTGTAAAAATAAGTAAAAAGAATAGAACAAAATCTAGCCACATACGAGAGATAGTGCACATCGACTATAGTTCAAAAGTTTAAGGTCTGTAAGAAAATGTATTATATTATTCAGCAAAGATGCATTAAATTGATCAAAAGTGACAGTAAAGGCTTTTAAATAGTTACAAAAAACTAAAAAAAAAGTTGTGCTGTTCTTTTGACATTTCTATTCATCAAAGAATCTTGGGTTTTGTTTGTGTTCAGGTCTATTATTTTGTAATTCTCATATTCCTGTTTCCTGCTTCCTGTTTGCCATGTGCTCCCCTTGTGTATGTGTCATGTTCTCATTGGTTGATCTAGTCATGTGTTCATCAGTTCTATGTTCTCATTGGTTCATTGTCATGTCATGTGTTCCCCTTGTCTAAGTATTTAAGCCATCATGTTTGCCATGTTACTTTGTCTAGTGGTGAGTTTGTTTCATGTCCGTGCACAGGGCTTGACATTAGCACCCGCCAACCCGCCATTTGCGGGTGGATTTCAGCTGCGGCGTTTAACACAGTCACTCCCACTAGCCACTTTGTCGGGTTGAATTTTATTGTAGTCTTCTCATAAGGCCTCTGTTATAATCGCACTGTGCATTATAACCAATTACACACAATTCTGTTGAGCTAATGAATGCAATGTCTAATAATCAGAGGCTTTCAGATTAGTCATCACTGAAACGCCAGAGTTTTGTTCAGAGCTCGTTCTCTCACTCACTAAAATTAATTCATCATACAGTGATTGACTGTTTTTGTTCTATTTCAGCAGCAGTGGGCTCATACACAAAATATGCTACATTTAAATATGTCATAGCTAGAAAACTGATATATTGCTTGAGAATAAATTATATTTACACCCCAAAAAAATTTCAGACAAGCAACTGTTAGTGGTTCTCTGTCTTACACACAAGCTTATCAGAGCTAAATAGGTCTCAAGTCCAGTTTATATGTCAAGTCAAGCCAAATCTTTGTTCACTTTGTCTTGTGCACTTTAGATTATATTTAATAAATACTGCACATGGGTTCAACTCTGCTTGCCTTCAGTTCATTATACGTTATAATGGTTTCCAAAAAAATATTAAGCAGCACAACTGTTTTCAAAATTGATAATATTAATAAATCAGATTTCTGAAGGATCATGTGGCCAGCTTTGCATCACAGGAAAAAAATTACATTTAAAACTTTTATTTTTTTATATATTATAATATAATAAACAGAACTGATTAATTAAAAAAAAACCTTCTTTCACTGACTGAAATAGATATTTATTCTGATCTCATTAGTATTGTAATGTGTACAGTATGGACATATTGACATGTAGCATCTAAACCGTACAATTATTTACCTATGCACAGCTTTAGAAACAAAATCTTTGCCAATACCATACATTATATTTGTTATAAATAGCCTATAGTTGTGTAGTTACATTTTACAAAAAAAATGTTTGAACACCTAACCCAATCTCTAAACCTAATCACTTCTCAACTATATGTATAACAAACACACAATGTACAATAATAATAATTTACTTACATTATAATATTACATAAATATTTTATGCATAATAATAATAAAATAAAAACATATTAATTACATGAATTCAATATTCTATGAATCCTGAAGTTGTTAGGGTTATGTTTAGTGTCTTTGTGTTTTAGTTTGGTTTTGTTCTGTTCCTGTTTGCCTGAGTTCCCTGTCATTGTTAGTTTCCTTGAGTATCTTGTGCTATGCGCTGTGTAAAGCCGAACGGATATCTGACAGAAGTATTCATAAACATTTATTCTTTACATTAATTTTTTACCTCTGAAGTTGTTCTCAGGAAAAATGCCTACATCTTTGATGCTGTTCGAATACCTTTCAAATACCTATGATTAATCAGATTGCTGTGGCATATTTGATTAGTTAAAACACAAAATAAAGTTAAACAGAAAGTAGGCTTTGTGGCCCAGTTGCACTCAAACATATCAAACAAACAATAATTGAATCAGCACTGTAGAAAGGGCCACTTACCACATAATCTTTTCATGGATCAGGTATTGTAAACCAGAGAACCTTTGCATACGCTTCAACTGTATTTTTGGCAACACAATTAAGAAGCATTTGATTATTGGTTTCTTCTCAAAGGAACACTTTCACTGTTTCCACTCCACAAATGTTGTATCCATATCCTAATTGTGCTGAGGGGAGAATGGACAGGATATATGTGCATCCCAGCTGACACTTGACCCTCTTTTCTTTATCCCATCCTTTCTTCTTCATGCTAATTAATGAGTGAGCTAAAAACAAAACACCTGATGCAGTTCAGAATCTATCCATTAAGTTGTTCTGAAATACAGAACTCTTTCCTCCTACCCTGTCCCTCTGTCCCAGGAGAAATGAAACATTCATCTTTCTCTTCTCCAACTGGCAGTTTGTCTCTCTGGGGCTTTCCTGTCCATCTCTCGCCACTCTCTCACATCACTGTTCGAGACAGCTTTCCTCCACACTTGCCTTATGTATTATTGACGGGAAGACTCAGTGCCTACTTTGTCTTTGTGTAGGCCTAAAGGCTCTCTAAAGGATCTGTTTAAACACTCAACATGAGAAGGCAAAGGGGGCAAATGAGTGAGGGTGTCTGGATCTGACCATTTCTAGGCTACCAGGAACCATCCTGGGACTCAGTACACTCAGTGTTATCCACACTCAGACCACAGGAGCAGCAGCTCTTCAATATTTTATGAACTTCAGGCTGCCAAGCTGGGCTTAGACTCCGGAGCGCCGGATTTCAACTGCCTGACAAGATTGTGACTTGTTTAACACATTGTGACTGAGGGTGATGTGGCAGGGTGTCGCGCTACTGTAGGTTCGAATCCACAAACAAAACGGCTTCCAGATATGCAAATAAGCTAATCTGAAGAGAAAGATAGCAAATGCAGCAACATGCAGAACACATATCCTTCCTCATCAAAATTTGATCAAAGAGTCTATTTAGTGATAATGCTATTTTCAGCACTATTGAACAGCCATCTTGCATTTCTTGACATCTTCACATCCATTGACTTCTCATTTGCAATGCTGATAGTTTATAACGTTATTCTAGTTTTTAAGCTTCAGGGTTTCGAAACGTATCTTGAAGGATGTATCAGTCATGCTCTTCTAAACTGTGTGGATGTAAATTAATGCAGCTCAAAGTTGAATTAATGAATCGAGTGTATAGTCTTCACATTATTTGCATCATATTATTGCCTAACTGAATAAAGATCTCTTTTAGATGAAGATCCATTTTTAAACAGAGACATTGATTTAGCTGCACACTGTGGGGGTCATTTTACACAGTCTATTAGCAGTAATGAGGAAGCTACTTCACTACTGCAAGCTATATTTTTAAAGTGTAAACTTATAATGTTATAAATAGTTAAACTAGTCAAGCTACTTTAAATGGCAATGTCTTGTTAAATATGAAACCGGCAGATGATATAATTTATTTTTATAGTCAGCACAGAATTCAAGTCAATGAGGATCTTAATTAAGTTGACACCATTAAACTTGAGTGGTTACTTTTAAATAAATAAAATCTGTATAATGGACTTTAACTACATTTTTCACTAGGGATAAAGGATATAAATGCTGTGTACTATATAAAACATTGGTTTATTCAGGTGGTTTATGTAAAAGATCTGTTCAAAAACAATTCACCAATTTATTTGTGTCAATGAATTGGTTTTGAGCAGATTTGTGTACATGAATGAACTGATTCATTAAAATGAATTGCTACTTAATAAAGTTTATAATAAGTGAGGAAAGTTATATTGTTTACTCACCCTGAACTGTAATCTGTATGGCTTTTATTTTTCTTTGGAACACAAAGAAGATATTGTGAAGAATGCTGGTAATCAAACATATGGTACCAACTAGCTTGGATTATATGGGCAAAAAAAAACACACCACAAAAAAAACAAAAAAACACTGAGACATTTCTCAAAATATCTTCTTTTGTGTTCCACAGAAGAAAGTAAGTCATACAGGTTTGGAATGACATGAGGGTGAATAAATGATGCATTTTAATTTTTGTCCCTTTAACTTTGCCATACCAGTATCTGTGTATAGCAGTGGTCGCCAACCCGTCGATCACGATCAGATCGCTTATCTAAAGAAAAGATAAAAAAGTACAAAAAATATATCATGCCCTAATAATGTTCAGTTTTGCAATCATCTGTATTTCTTAATCCAATTTCTGTATTTATTTTCAATAAAATGACCAATGAGATAAGAGAACAGTAAGTTAACTGTCGCAAACGTCAATATACGGATCTCCATGGTTTTAGCCCGCAGCCACTAGGTAACAGTCAAACTAGAATGGCGGATGCTCCACGAAAGAAGGCTAAAACATACAATTTCCATCCAGAATGGGAACAGGTTTTTTTTTTTAGCTTGGTAAAAGATAAGTGTGTATGCATGTTGTGCCACCAAAAACAAGCATTATGTAAAAGAGGGAATCTGGAGCGGCACCACCATGCCAACCACACGAAATTTAAAGACAGCTGCCTGCCAAAGAGCGCAATCCGTGCAAGGAAATTTGACGAGCTGAAATCTGAGTTGAAGGCCTATCAATCACTTTTTGCAAAATCTGCTGATCAAAATAAGGCTGCTACTGAAGCATCGTTTCGTGTAAATCACTTTCTGGCTAAAAAGCAATGGCCATTACTGCAGAGACTATTTTCAAGGATTTCAAAAACAAAGACGACATAAAAGCCACACTCCGTGCTGTACCTCTCGGTCCTGCATTAGTGACAAGGAGGGTGTCACTGTTAAAGGACTTGTCACTTTGTGAATATTTTTCACTGCAGTTCGACGAATCTCTGGATGCAGTGGACACAGCTCAGCTTGTTGTTTTTGTCAAAATGGCTTTCCAGGATTTTACAACAAAAGAGGACTTCCTCACTCTTTTAGACTTAAAGGAGAGATCACAAGGTGAGGATATTTACAATGAATTTAAAAAGTATGTAAGACAAAATGATATCCCCATTCATAAACTGGTAGCAATTACCATAGACAGAGCACTGGCGTTGCGTGGTGTGCGCTCTTGTTTTATAGCACTGTGCTGTAATGACCCTGATTTTTCTGACTTCAAGAATTATCATTGAGTGATTCACCAGCAGGCCTTGGCAGGGAAAGTCGTGGATTTTTCTCAAAGACAGACACCTGCCCCACATGATCAGCGCAGTGAAAGCTTTTAAGTCACATCTAAAAACAGGAGGCTAACACACTTTCCCAACCTGGAAAAAATGTCACAGAGCTTAAAAAGACAAGGTTGTTTTTCACCCTGAGAAATACTGTGCTCACCTGGACAAAGTTGGAACAATTCAATATGCGTTTTGGTGAGTTAAACAAAATGGAACGCTGCATTTGTCTCAAACCCATTCATGCTCATTGATATAGAACAGGTTGCACCCAAATTCCAGCAAGTATTTTCTATGTCAAGTGGAGTTGACATGGAGATGGTTGATTTGCAAAATGACATAGCGCTGAAAGCCAGATCAAGGGAAAGTGACTTTTGGGGACTTGTCAACAGAGAGAAGTTTTCTCTCCTCACTGCATGTGCACTAAAAGTGAGTGCCTACTTTGGATCAACTTACCTCTGTGAAATGGCATTTTCACAGATGAAAATAATTAAACCAAAGTACAGGAGCTGCCTCACTGACAGACACCTCACAGACTGCCTCAAAATGGCTTTTTTGTCTTTAGCAATGAGCCAGACTTCAGAGGACTCACAGACAGTATTCAGTCAGCCATCACACTGACTTGAGTGAGTAACATTACTGCAGCAGTTTTGCCTTCTGATGGCAGTGTGAAAAGTGATGGGACATAGAATTGCACTTAGCTTAATTGAGATATTTAAAAAAAAAACTTGCTGACAATGGCACTTTTTTCAGTTCAGTGCCACTTCATATGATCTGATCACTGCAAGTGTTACAGTGTTGTTACATTGTTACAGCATTTTCTTGGTTGCATCAGTTTTAAGAAAGAAAATTTCATGTAATTCAAATACAATTAAAATATTAAATAAAAGGCCTCAAGTTGGAAGTACAATCTGAGCTGTCTTTTTTTATCTATTCTTCGATAGGTAGATCTTGCCTTTCATCAAGGCTGAGGTTAGGGATCTTCGAATTGGAAAGGTTGGTGACCACTGGTGTATAGTATACAGCACATAATAATCATAATAATAATAATAATAATAATAAGTTTTATTTATATAGCACCTTTCCCAAGCTCAAGGTCGCTGTACAAGAAAATAACACATACACAGCATCAATATAGAACATAGATATACAAATATACAGTGACAAAAAAACAAAACAAAACAGCAGAACACTAAACAGAGGAGGGTTGGAAATACTGTAAGAAAAGATATGTTTTTAGTTGAGATTTGAATAAGGATATAGTAGCAGTATAGTCACGCAGAGTAAGAGGGAAAGAATTCCAGAGTTTCGGAGCCACAGCACTGAATGATCTACCACCCATAGTTGAAAGACAGAAACAAGGTACAGTAAGCAGTTTTAAGTCAGCTGACTGGAGAGAACGAGGAGGAGAATAATAGTGCAGAAATTCAGATAAATAATGGGGAGCAAGTCCATGAAGACATTTAAAAGTTAGCAATAGAATTTTATACGTAATGCGGACAGAAACAGGTAGCCAATGTAGATTACAGAGCAAAGGGGTAATGTGGTCAGATTTCTTGACTTGATTGATGACTTGATTGATGACAGAATTTTGTACATATTGTAGTCTAGTGATTGTTCTAGCAGGCAGCCCAATAAGAAGTAAATTACAGTAGTCGAGACGAGAGGTTATTAAAGCATTAATTAGAGTTTCAGTATCTTTAGTGCTGAGAGCAGGTTGCAGTTGGGCAATATTACGAAGGTGGTAGAATGCAGTCTAAGCGAAGAGTCAAATGTTACACCCAGATTTTTAACAGTGTGAGATGGAATTAATTTGGCCCCATCAATAGGTAGACTCAATTCAGACTTTTTCAAAAGGGATGGTGGACCAAAAACAGATTAAATTAAAATTAAATTTAAGGAAGTTTCTATGTAACCAGATTTCAATGTCAGCAATACAGGTATTCAATGAGTCCAGGGGAAGAGCAGAGACGGAGAGGGTTGTTTTGTAAATTTGCAAGTCATCAGCATAACAATGATAGTTGAGACCATGCCTATGGATAATGTGACCAAGAGGTAACATAAATATTGAACAAAAGTAGTCCAAGAACACAGCCTTGAGGAACATCCTGAGAGAGAACATGGATAAGATTTGATTTATGAATAGTAATAAAAAAATTGTCTATCAGTGAGATATGATATAAACCAAGATAAAGCACTACCCGTGATGCCGATAGCAGATAGCCGAGAGGTAAGTATATGATGGGATATAGTTTCAAAGGCAGCTGTTAAGTCAAGCATGATGAGAACAGTAGACAACCAGAATCAGCAGACATTAGCAGGTCATTAGTATTTTTTTACCAACACTGTTTCAGTGCTGTGGCCTGACCGGTGCTGGATCTAACTGACAAGTATGAGCTAGTTTGAGCAATTAGGTAAAGCAATAAGTCAAGTCAAGTCACCTTTATTTATATAGCGCTTTTTACAATGCCAATTGTTTCAAAGCAGCTTCACAGTGTTAAACAGGAAAATAATGCAACAGAATTTGATTCAGCTGTACAACCACTCTGGAGAAAAGGGTGATGTTATCCAGCTCATTTCAATTATCATATAGTGACAATGCGGGCAGTAATTTAGTTAAAAATGTATTTGAATATTTAGTTGAAAATTTAGTGTCCCCAACTGAGCAAGCCAAGCCAAAGGCGACAGTGGCAAGGAACCAAAACTCCATCAGGTGGCATAATGGAGTTTTCTCCATTATGCCACCTGATGGAGTTTTGGTTCCTTTTTGGTTCCTTGGGAGAAACCAGGCTGATGGAGTTTTGGTTCCTTGGGAGAAACCAGGCTCAGTCGGGGTGCCAGTTCTCCTCTGGCCATCATGTCGTGTCGGTGAGGCAATTATTAAATAAGAATATTCAAAAGATCGGAGTCATCACGCCGGAGAGGGGTTTATTGAGGATGACGTGTCGGTGAGGCAATTATTAGATAGGAATATTTGAAAGATTGGAGTCATCACGCCGGAGACGGGTTTACTAAGGATGTCGTGTCGATGAGGCAATTATTAGATAGGAATATTTGAAAGATCAGAGTCATCACGACCGAGACGGGTTTACTAAGGATGTCGTGTCCATGAGGCAATTATTAGATAGGAATATTTGAAAGATCGGATGTCATCACGCTGGAGACGGTATATTGGGATGTCGTGTCAATAAGGCAATTTATTAGATAGGAATATTCGAAAAGATCGTAGTCATCACGCCGGGGACGTGGAGGATGCCGTGACGATGCCGTGACGATGAGGCAATTTCAGGGGGAGTCTAATTGACACGGTCTCTGCAGACACTTCAGGGATGTTTTGGTCATGTCTGGGCGCAGGTCCACAATCTGATCTGGATACGGCCCGGATCCGGCTGTCTGAGAGTAGACCTCTGGATAAACAGAGAGACTAACATTAGTGTAGATGCCATTCTTTTTAGGATGTAACGAGTACATCAGGTGTTATGGGAAGTGTTCCTGGTTCCGGCTGACCTAGTTAATGCAGCCTAACAATCATTTAACTGATTTGAATAATATAAATGAAATTTTTTTTATGTATATGCCATAGTAAAGAGATGTGTTTTTAGTCTAGATTTAAACTGACAGAGTGTGTCTGCTTCCCGAACAATGCTAGGAAGACTGTTCCAAAGTTTAGGTGCTAAATAGGAAAAGGATCGACCGCCTGCAGTTGATTTTGATATTCTAGGTATTATCAGCTGGCCAGAATTTTGAGACCGCAATAGACGGGATGGAGTATAATGTGTTAAGAGCTCGCTCAAGTACTGAGGACAGTTGCGTTTTTTTAATAAGTGGTTTAATAATAGCCAACTTAAAAGTTTTCGGTACATATCCTAATGACAAGGATGAATTAAGGATCTATGACCTCTGGAAGCATCTCTTTTAATAGCCTAGTCGGTATAGGGTCGAGCATACATGTTGATTTAGATGATTTAACGAGTTTAGCCAATTCTCATTCTCCTATAGCAGTGAATGAGTGTAATTTTTCCTCAGTGACACTACAATGCACTGTCTGATGTGATACTGTAGTAGACGGCTGCATGGTTATAATTCATGGTTATAGGTCATTAACAGACGATGGACTGGTGGGAGTAAAGCTAGAAAGGATGTATTTTATGGGCTGAGGTGAGGACAAGTTAGAGGAGACTTCTCATGATTTTGATGAAAATGTTTTACAGACAGATTTTATCTTATTTACAAAAAAAGTGGAGTTGCAGAAGTGGAGTTGCAGAGGTCAACTGAGCCAGTCATAAGATGTGATGATGGGTTAATACGTTTGTTAACAGTTGAAAATAATGTCAATGTCAGTGACTTTTAGCAGTGTTAATTATGTTGGAGTAATATTCTGTACATGTGGCATTAAGAGCTGACTTGTATTTCAGTTGGTGAGCACAAAAATCTTGATATAAGGAGCTTTCATCTTTTCAATTCATTGATTTAAATCACTTGCAATATTGAAGAGAAATGTATATTTCATTACATAAAAATTATATTACACAAAAAAAAATTGTGCAATCATGTGATATAACACACGCTTCTCACTGATTCTGCTTCAAAACAGAATGATTAACGGTGTAAACTGATAACATCTGGCATCATAAATACTCTTTTATGAATAACTGACAGGATGAATACATTCCTGTCATTGCTGCCATAGGCTGTAAATTGATTAAGCTGTATAGCAGTACTCCATTGATGCCTATGAGACGATTTAAGAGACACGGTTTAAGCCTTGTGTGTCTTTGCTGCTATTTTGGTGTTCTAATGCAAACAGTTATTATTAACACTTCAAATACATATTTACATACACACCCAGCAAAGCAGTGAGTGTAAGTGTTAGATCTGAGGAATTGTGTAAGCCTTCCAGTGACAGCACTGATCTCAGATGCGGCTGGTAAATATGCTGATGCAACACAAGCTATATCACATATAAAAAAGTCTAATGCTGCAACACAAAACAATGGTGTTCTGCAGTCCGACAAAGTAACGCAGTAAATGAATGCAAATAGACCACAATATTCTCTTTAATAAGAATCTGTAAATTCTCTGTATATCTGCTGGAGGTTGGAAAATACATTCATCTATACAGTGAGGGGATACAAATTCAATAAACCTTCATAATCTGTTGAGAATTATGTTTTCATGGCTGGGGACCAAAAACCCCAATGATGATGTGTAAGAATAATAATAGTAATTTCAAAATCAACCTCTTATTTTCCCTTTAAATTCTTTACATATGTTCATCTGACCTAATTATAATAACCCACTATTATAATAACTTACATTATACATTATAGATAAACATAATAAAACATACACTCACCAAAAGGATTATTAGGAACACCATACTAATACTGTGTTTGACCCCCTTTCGCCCTCAGGACAGCCTTAATTCTACGTGGCATTGATTCAACAAGGTGCTGAAAGCGTGGCATGGTTGTTGGTGCCAGACGGGCCGGTCTGAGTATTTCACAATCTGCTCAGTTACTGGGATTTTCACACACAACCATTTCTAGAGTTTACAAAGAATGGTGTGAAAAGGGAAAAACATCCAGTATGCGGCAGTCCTGTGGGCGAAAATGCTTTGTTGATGCTAGAGGTCAGAGGAGAATGGGCCGGCTGATTCAAGCTGATAGAAGAGCAACTTTGACTGAAATAACCACTCGTTACAACCGAGGTATGCAGCAAAGCATTTGTGAAGCCACAACACGCACAACCTTGAGGCGGATGGGCTACAATAGCAGAAGACCCCACCGGGTACCACTCATCTCCACTACAAATAGGAAAAAGAGGCTACAGTTTGCACGAGCTCACCAAAATTGGACACTTGAAGACTGGAAAAATGTTGCCTGGTCTGATGAGTCTCGATTTCTGTTGAGACATTCAGATGGTAGAGTCAGAATTTGGCGTAAACAGAATGAGAACATGGATCCATCATGCCTTGTTACCACTGTGCAGGCTGGTGGTGGTGGTGTAATGGTGTGGGGGATGTTTTCTTGGCACACTTTTGGTCCCTTAGTGCCAATTGGGCATCGTTTAAATGCCACGGCCTACCTGAGCATTGTTTCTGACCATGTCCATCCCTTTATGACCACCATGTACCCATCCTCTACTTCCAGCAGGATAATGCACCATGTCACAAAGCTCAAATCATTTCAAATTGTTTTTTGAACATGACAATGAGTTCACTGTACTAAAATGGCCCCCACAGTCACCAGATCTCAACCCAATAGAGCATCTTTGGGATGTGGTGGAACGGGAGCTTCGTGCCATGGATGTGCATCCCACAAATCTCCATCAACTGCAAGATGCTATCCTATCAATATGGGCCAACATTTCTAAAGAATGCTTTCAGCACCTTAGAATTAAGGCAGTTCTGAAGGCGAAAGGGGGTCAAACACAGTATTAGTATGGTGTTCCTAATAATCCTTTAGGTGAGTGTACATATACACATACAAATATACAGTAACAAAACAGCAAAACACTAAACAGTGGAGGGTTGGAAATACTGTAAGAAAAGATTTTTTGTTTTTGGTTGAGATTTGAAAATGGGATTCCAAACAGAACATGAGGGTTGCTGCAGCAGCGTTACAAGGCAGAATCAAACGTGAGAGCTTTATCACATTCTCAGATCCTTGGGGGAGAAGGAGGGGTGCCGACATCTGACCCTTGGAGTTATATTGATTGCTCATGTCTGCTCTGAGGGGACAGTGATGTGAGTGATGGGCAGTGTTTATCCTCACCACAGAGACACTTCCCTCCTCTGCTACATTACCATGAAATCAGTTACACATCAGTTTCCTGACTGTTGGTGTGTCACATCCTCGCAAACAATTCTTTGATTGCTGTGTCTCACAATCGTCTTATTAAGATGTCAACACAGTCTGATACTATTTCAAGGTGAACTACGAGCTGTACCTGCTCTTCTCTGACAAAGAGACAGAATAGAACAACGAACAGCCCTGGAAAAATCCATTAAACACACAGTATAGCATCATATTATGAGCATTAAAGAAATGTACAAACCCACAATCACCCAATTAGCATAATTAATTAACAGGCACTTAGCTTCTGCACTTGATTTATTTATCATAGACTGCTGACATACTGTAATAAAGGCATAAAGCTTTTTTAACTGTACTTATAGAAGCATAACTGTGGCTTTTAATGGGTTTCTTGCAATTAAATGAGTGTCATTTTTTTTAAACATTTCTGTAACCACAGCAACCAAGGAGGCTCTTAGCTCCTGGTGTTCCAGCTGGACCTAAACTGCATCCTTCACCATTGCAAATCACTCACAGGAGGTCCTACGCCAGCTGAGCAAATGGCATTGAGATGAATGGGAATGTTACTGGATAGTTCTCTGCAGATATTACAGACCTCCTGTAAGACAATGGTAAGGCTGGAAAGCTATTTGAAAATATTGTTTTTGCAATTACTTTTGATGCTGCTAGTGATGAAGAAATTGTACACATCACCTTTAAAAACGAGATTCTACTGCAGTATTGGCATTTGTATACAAAAAGACAACTCTAATATGAAGATGATTATGGTGCAATCTTTAGGGGAGAAGGAGGAAGAGATGTATAATGATGATAACGTCTCGGTTACGTATGTAACCCTCGTTCCCTGAAGGAGTTACTGACGAAATGGGGGTTTTGCTTAGAAGCCAATCGCCTTTGAGCTCTACAAAACAAGTCAATTTGCATGACGCAACCCCGCCCCACCGTGTGGGTATAAAGGGCGTTGCGTGGCAATCTCGCATTATGTTACCTGCTGAAGAGCCAAGGCATGAGCGCCTGGCCGTTCCAGCGGTACAGCAGATGTGGCATGGGGACGTAACGTCTCCGTTCCCTTTCTTCAGGGAACGAGGGTTACATACGTAACCGAGACCGCGGCTGCGGATGCCATATGCCCTAGAAGCCTCTGAAAATATTTCAGTGAAACTGCACTCTTGCCCTCGAACTGGCGAAGACAAGTCAGCAGTGACTGTGCACGCTCACTCGTAAGCTACACAAACATGGCAACCGAGTCGATTTCCATACCGAGAAAAGAGATCCTTTGCACTAGGGTGAGTTTGCTCTTTTCCCAGTTGACCCGAAGGCCCAAACAGGCGAGGTGCTGAAGCACCAGGTTCCTGTGTTTGCAAACCTGGTCTTGAGAGTGGCCTAAAATCAGCCAGTCATCGAGATAGTTCAGGATGCAAACCCTGTGTTGGCTGAGCGGCACAAGGGCTGCCTCGACGACTTTCGTGAAGACGCGAGGGGACAGGGCTAACCCGATTGGACCACGGAAGTGGACATCACCTGACCGAGATCATGGAGTCTTGACCGCAACACTGCAATGGCCATGTTCCCGCAGTGGGAACATGACTCATCCATGAACGCGCGCTCGCACACCAAACAGCGATCATGCCTGTCAAACAGAGCAACCAGCCAACCGCACCCAGAAACAGAGCACGGGCAAGGCATCTTGAAAAAGACGTGTCGTGCGCAGCTCTGCAGAAATGCTAAAGCGCCCAGGGAGAACACGCACGCTGTGCTAAATCACTGCACAGATCAGACAGGAATGCGGAATTCGCTGGAACGCACCATAACACTAACACTCTGGAGAGACACTCGTCTTGAAGAGAAAAAACGCTCAGGCAAGTAACACTCGGCTCTGAAGCAGAAACATAATGCGAGATTGCCACGCAACGGCCTTTATACCCACGCGGTGGGGCGGAGTTGCGTCATGCAAATTCCGCAGACCCATGGCATTTTCATGCCATTGGCTCGTTTTGTAGAGCTCAAAGGCGATTGGCTTCTAAGCGAAACCCCCATTTCATCAGTAACTGACATAACTCGTAGTGTAATGACTGAAAGGGAACTGTGAAGGATTCTGTACTAAAAGAAAAGGGCTCCCTATTGTTTTCAGATAATTAAACGTTATGTTACATGTTTGAAAGAATGATTAGATATGCAGGTGGAGATGGCACAGCAATTTCAGTACAAAAACTATTTCAGCTTTAAAATCAATGAAAGATGATAGCAAACATGTATTCAGTGATAAATATATGTGGTAATGAAAGGTGGAACATTTCCGTTTTGGCGAGAGAAGAGGATATGTTTCATTTACTCATTTATTTTTTCAAATAAAGTTTAGTATGCCGGAATAGAGTGTTTTATTGGTTTCCTGTTTTTCTGTCTCTTCACAATTACTCACAATTTTAGTCCAAATTCATTCTCACTTCATTTCATTCTCAATTCATTTTTTGAACAATGTTGCAAGAATAAAACACATTTATGATCCTTAAATATGTATAGATAAATATGTTATATTATTCACTCTCTGAAAAAGAAAATGTGCAAAAATTGCACCTTTAGGGGTAAAACAGCTTGTCACTGGCAGTACACTTAAAGGAACAACTTTGTATCTTATTTACCCCTTAAAGGTTCATAACAATACCTTAAGGGTATGTATACTCTGAGGTACAAATATGCACATTTTAGGGGTAAATAAGATACAAAGTTGTTCCTTTAAGTGTACCGCCAGTGACAAGCTGTTGTACCCCTAAAGGTACAATTTTATATGCATTATAAATGTTATGCAAATGAAAAGTTCATGAAACTGTATATCCATGAAAAAGTGTTGGAGTGCTCTTAAATTCATTAAATTCATATTACTCATACCTTCATGCGGAAAGCGGACTGGTAAATTTAATAATATACATGGTGTACTTGGAGACAACAGGTTAGGGTTTATAGTTAAAATCTAGTTTTAGTCTAGTTTTATCCACCTGTGTGTGTGTTAGAAGATGGGTAGGAGATGGGTAGGAGCTGATGATTTGAAGCTTAGGTTTCCCTCTGAGGAATGATTTCAGACCCATAACTTTGGACAGCTTCAAAGTATTAAAGTTCCTGCAAGAAAAGTTCAGAGCAAATTGTTGCTAGGCAGCTGATGTGGTGTAATCTTAATCCTTTGCCTAGGATGCTTACAGAAATGCTGTGTGTGTGTGTCTGTGTGTGCATATTTGTGAATACATATTGAAATAAAAATTGCATCCTGGATGGCATGGATATGCAATGCCTTAAAGGATTACTTCAGCCAAAAAAATTAACCTTCTGTCATTACTTACTCACCCCCATGTTGTTTCAAACCTATATACTTTTCTATAAAATGACACAAAAAAAAACCATACATACCATAAATGTTTCATAAAAATGGTTCTTACAACTCATGCACTATATATATAGTATATATATATATACAGTATATATATATATATATATATATATATATATATATACACACACACACACACACACACATATATGTACTATATTCCAAGCCTTCAGAAGTCATACAGTATTATTATTATTATCATCATCCTCATCATCACACTAAAAATTGAATATTCTTCAAAAATCCTCCTTTTGTGTTCATGGATAAAAGATAGTTACATGGATTTGGAATGGCATGAACTTGAGAAAACGGTGTCAGAACTTTTAGGTTTACTATCACTTTAAACTCAATACAGTGATTTAAAGTCTCTGCCCATGTAGAGCTAATTTATGTAGATTTACAGCAATCTTAACCAATCAGATAGCACCTCAATCATACACATGAAAAAGCCTCATAAGAATTTCCTAAACACCTCATTTCATTAATGCATTAATGCATGAAAATTAAAAGCAGCAAGTCATTAAAAGAAGTCCAGGACTTAGTTTAGGAAGGATCCAACCGTCATTTTATACTCCTGAGAGACTGTAAAACCAACTTTTTGGTTAAATGTTGGGATTCAGATTGAATACTCATTCTGCCAATCTGCTCTTGTTATATAGATCTGAGACGTGTATGCAGTTGCTGTCACTTTGCTCAGGATCGATTGGACTGTACTCTATATGTTGTAAATTGCACAGGAGTATCCTCTAAATCAATATCTCTGTATCTAAACGCACAGGTCCAGAGCATCAGTGTGTGTACAAAGAGAACATGTGGAGACAGGCTAAGCAGTTGGATCCTCAGAGGTCAACGCTAAGGCTAATAACAAGGTCTGATTTATGACTGCAGCTAGACACAGACAGAGAGATAGACAGCTGGTAACGTTTACTAGATATAAATCAGCAGATTTCAATCAGGCCGCCAATGAGACCGCCAATGAGTTCAGATCATAAATTTACCTTTTGCTTTTGAAATGGTCAGTTTTGAGGTTAAATAATCAAACATAATAAAATATGAGGTAAAATAAGTTCCTGTGATAATTGGAAGTGTTTGATTTTTTCAAATGAAAGACTGTACATGTTAAATGTTTTAAATGGGCTAAAAACAGATTTAGGAGCAAATAAGAGGGTCTAAATCTAACAGAAACAGACTTACAAAATTTGATTTCATAGGCAAAGTTCTATACAGAACTTATACTGTATAGCCCAATATATAACTGTTATTGACTGTTGGGTTGCCTTTCGGTTATAATTTCTGATAATGGAAACGGGCTTAGTAAAAGTTATTTCTGCTTGCTAACGTCTTTCATTGGTACAGCCAGCATGAATTAGTCTGTAAACGCCGCTTTAACAGCATGTCCTCTTAACAAACATTCTGTTTCCACTCATCTGCTTCACTCACTCCCTCACTCTCTCAGTCCTCTCCTTCCAATTTCATGCACTGTGACTTAAAGAGTTGTGTGATCATTATTTTAAGCCCACAGTATCAGTATCGATGAGTACAAGTTTAAAGGTTTGGACACATGTACATACACAGTGAAAGTTGGAAAGTTTCCGTTCACAATCAGTATTTTAAAACTGAAGTATGAAAAGTGTGTGTGTATGTATATATATATATATATATATATATATATATATATATATATATATATATATATATATATATATAAAACACAGTAAGAGATCAATTACTTGTGCATAAAGCTGTTGCGCATAGGGGAGAGCGGGGCACAACACGCATAGTTGTAACACGCATGGTTTAAAACTTTCCACACATGCCAGGATGATGAAACTTAGTGTATTTACTAGTTGCCATATCAACATTAGATATCACTGAACATTTATTTAACCATAGCAAAAGTACATTTCTTACGTTTTTTGTGTTTATTTAAAATAAGACAAATCTGATATTATTTGAATCTTATATTTGTTATTTAACAGTTGAGATTGTTCTTTAATGCTGATCTAACAGCAGAAGACACGAGGCAGGTTTAATCCCAGTTGTGCAGGTGGGGTGTGTTCTAACACTGCGTTACAATGAGCTCCTATTAGAACTACGCTATTATATTCTATACTTTATGAATTCTTTTGAGAAACCATGAGAAAAAAGGTGAATAATGACTAAGAATCAATGCTCAGAAATTATTAATTATTATTATGTCTTTAACTATATAGCTGTATTTAGCTGTGTTTGTATTTAAACTCAAAATTTTTTATATTTTTAATGATTAAAAAAAAAGTTAATAATGGTATTTTATTGACAAAATATTTTAGTTTGTCTTGGATATTTTTTTGATTATATCAGGTAACATTTTATGCTGTCTTTTGGTCATGTTACAATGTACCCCACCTATGGGGCATGTTGTCACATTTCACTTCCATTCTTTCGGGGTAAATCAAGTAAAAAGTATACACTGTATTAATGAAACAAAACCAGATAATTGTACAAGACGTGTGAAATTAATGTGGGAAAAAATTAATACTCTGAACCACAAGTGGATTTACACAAACTGAGAAAGTCAAAAAGGTTAGGTTGTGTCCCGCTCTCCCCTACTCCTTCCAGTACACACTTGCAGACCCGTTACATCACACAGTCACATACAAAATCATGTATCGTTGAAGTATTTTTATAATTTTGCTTTACTTTAAAAACTCAAAACTGGCATTAGTTAAAACAGCATTAATAACAGGGCAATCAAATATTTGCTGCCCTACAATAGAATGAAATAAAGAGACATCCAGAAAGACTGAGACTGGTGGATATAAAGGACAAGACATCACAGACATCGAAATAAAAGCCTGCACTCCTGATTAATGCATCAAACATTTTGGAAAGGCTCTGAAAGGTTAACAGAACAAAGAATCAGTGTATCAACATCAGTTTCTCTTAAAATTACATTCACTTGATAAATGAACTGTAACTAGCCTACCCGAAATATGACAGACACAATTATAGTATGAAAGAGAAAAAAGGTTTCTTTTCAACCAATATCTTCAAAAGGAAGATCGATCTTTACATCAAAATACTGATCTAAAGTGGTTCTTAACAAAATTTATTTCTACATTTATTAAATAAGTTTGAAAGTACATAATTAACTATTTTGCTATATTTCCATAATAACAATCAATTTCAATTTAATTAATACATGTGGCATTTAATATAGGCTAATGTGATGTTTGATATAAATTTTAACTATAATAATTGTTATAATATACTCTACAATTTGCCTTTTAGGCCAATTTAATACTTTAAATTAACACTTAAATGTTAAATGGCTTTAATTACCAATTTTATCCCCAGAATTATTTCAGTTTTACAGCAGTATTTGTATTGCTATGTTTGCCTTAATGGTTCTTGGAATGAGACAGAAAAGAAAATAACAGGTATTGCCCGTTCTAACACTTGACTATTCTACCAACCAGCAATTTTATCTCAAGGGTAGATTTGACAGTGGTTATGCATTCATGATGATGCATATTATGACAATAAGAAATTATATAAATGGCTAGTAGGAGAAAGCTACAGTTGTTTATGCAAAAAGCCCTCTCTCATTTAAGACTGCTGCAATAACGGGTTTGAGGAGAGATGATGAAAACAGAGGCGCTTTAATTAGGAAGAACATAGAGGAGGAAATGAGAAAATGAGCCATTTGGATGAATCACAGTTTAAGCGCAAGACACAAATCAGGCATAATTACAGCCACAGGTACAGGACTACAGAGTCCAAAAACATCTGCAACCATTTGCCACTTCATTTTCAATCCTAAGGGAAAAATGCATCTGATTACATATTGAAGCCACAGCAGTGAAGGCGATTGGGACTTGAGAACAGTGTCATTGCACATAGAGATGCTGATTAATGACTAACATTTAGCACAATACACAACCATAGCAAGGTCGGTAAATCAGCATCTGATCCGGTGCCCTGGGCTGGCGCTAGATACCATGAATACTTTATACAGTTAAATTGAGACTATCCTTTTAGTTTTAATGAATGAATATAAATGTTTAATGCCTTTTATTCTTTTGCTTCAGCCAAAAGACATGAAATATTAATGCTACACAGGAGTGTAATCAACTTTTAAGCTGTCACTTGGAAGTGCTCTAATCTAGATGCAGGGGGATAATAAGAGAAGTTTTAGGGATGTGTGATTGGAGATTGGTCAGTCTGTGATGGAAAGAGCTAGGGATGTTCAGCTGATGATTCCCATTCATCTCAATAGCAGTTGCTCAAACCTGCATCTTTCCTCATGAACACTCACTTCTTGGCACAGAAGCCAGTCATCTAAGCAATAGCCACAGAAAAATAACAACATAATAATGCTGATTGAGCTGCAGACAGGGAAAGAATACGTTCATTTCACACTGACAAAAAAAAATCTATACACGTTTTTTCATCTGAAACATGCTGTAATTTATATTCCAAAGAGATTTATATAATGCAATCAAAGTCAAGCACGCAAAACATGCACAAAGAGCACACATTTGGATTTGTGTCGAATGGAAAAGTTGCTCGAGCCCAAGTTTATTATAGTGCATTTCCAACCCGATCTCACTGCAATTCACACGTATTTTACGAGGTGGCTAATTTGTACGAAATTGTACAACCTGACTATTTTGTATGATTTTTGCTATATCGTACGTATTTGACAAGTTGGTCAATTCGTATGATTTCGTACAAATGACCTACCCCTACCCCTATCCATCACTGCAGTATAGACAAATCGTATGAATTCATACGCGTAAGGTCGTACGAATTAGCCACCTCGTACAAATACATACGAATTGGTTGTGAGATAGTGTTGGCTTTTCCCATATTAAAGTAGTTTCATTTTCTCTTTTAAGGTGCACTATGTAACTTTTCCGTCCTCTAGAGGTCGCCTATTCAAAACAAAGGCGTAGTTTGATGACGCCAAGTTTGAGCGCAGAATCTTGGGACATGTGGTCTTCACCTCACGCCCGGTGGAAAAGAATCGGGATAGGACTCATGTTCATGGATGTGATTATTAACTTTACTGTAGTATGAAGCAGAGCAGACCCGAGTGGGATGTACATTTGAGTGTGTTGAAAATGATGTTATGACGTTACTCTGTGTGTTCGCTCGGCAGCTGCTATGACACTTGTTGCACACTGCAGTAAGAGTAAAGTGTTTCTGCTAAATAAAACCGGAAACCGAGGGTAACGCAGATATGACGCAATTGACAGGCGACTCCCTCACACATCCCGGTTCCTTGGTTAAAACAGCAATTTTCTCACGATTTACAAATAGTTGGAAACATTTGGGATATTGTACTCAGCTGACCAATATATAACACTGGCCTAGTGATTTTTGGATATTTTACTGAAAAAAATGTACATAGTGCACCTTTAAATAATTTTGTTTATAATAAATGTTGTTTGTAATGAATGCCACTATTTTAAGTTTGTTTTATACATACGCTTTTCAGTCTTATTCTGTTTGGAATACCATTACATTTAAAGGATTTGTTGTGCAGTAAGAGGAACTATAATATATCTTTATAGCATTTATAATGTCTCACTTTATTTACCAGTCTTTTACATTATTTCTGAATGTAATAATAAAATGTGACTTATACACTGATGCTGTTACATATTTCCTGTTTTGTGTACCTTGTGTTTTTGTTATTTGGACTTTTAGGTTGCATTCTGCCCTGTTCTTTTCCTGTTTCCTGTGTCACATTTTGTAGTCCTGTGTAGTTTTCTTGACCTAATGTGACTTATTTTCCAGAAAATATGGTACTATATAAACTATGTTTGACTTGTAATATGTTTTATTAGTCTAATTACAAAAGTAATTCTGATTGGCTGTTAATAGAGAATTACTTTTTTTTTGCAGTAGCTTGGTGTAGTTACAGCAACTAAACATCAGTGAATAAACACTAGAGTGTAAGTCAAAGAGAAAATAATGGAAAAGTAATTAATATTTGAGCAAAAATTTCAATACGTTTTTGAATTAGGGAGGGAAATGAAAACACAGAGATAAAGAAGAATGCCAAGACCAAAGTTAATGAGACACAACTATGTAGACTCTCTCACACACACGCGCGCACACGCACACACACACACACACATACACACTCACACATTCAACAATGTTTGCAAAGAAGGACCATGTTGAGCTGTAAATGCGTGACAAATTGTTAAATTTGTTACATTTCTTGTCCGGGCCATTAAAAACAGAGGAGAAAGATATGAGGGACATGCAGGAAAGCATAGTCAAATTAATTCAGAACGTAAAATGGCACTGCATGAAATCACACTAGCAGGTGAAAGTTTAGAGTGAAGAAGAGAATGAGGAGAGTTACTTCTGTCACTACAGGTGTAGAGTTACTCTAAACGCAAAAGAAACTGACGTTGAGATGATGGAGATACAGCAGAATACATATTTACTGAGGAAAAAAAAAAAAAACTAGCTTGCAAAGTTGCCCCGGACATTCACTGGAAAGTCTAACTGGAAGAATCTGTCCTTGTGAGCTTTAAACTAGGTACTGGAAATATATGTGATACATTATTAAATAATATGAAAGTTGTAAAATACTGCTGAAGTAATGTGCAATAATATTTGGGTTTTACTTTATTTTATTGGTCCCTTTAACACATTCTGACTATAAGTAGCATTGTACCAGCATGTCTACTAACTCTAGAGTGTTAGTAGAGTATTAGTAGACTGGTAGGGTTAGAATAAGTTTACATGTAGTTGTAAAGTTACTTATAGTAAGTAGAATGTTTGCTGGGGAAGCGTCACAATAAAGAGAAAGCAGATATTAAGCAGAAGTCTACTAATACTGTAATATGAATTAGTTGACATGTAGTTGCAAAGTTACTTATAGTTAGTAGAATGTTCAAAAGGGACCATCAAAATAAAGTGTTTTGTTCATGTCTCCTGCTGTATTGCAGAACTCTTCATATATGTCAATTTTAGCAGATATAGTGTTAAGTCAATGCAATGCAGTTGCCATTTCCATTTTTACCAAGGTGCCATGTGTTTAATATCATGTTCTTGGGAGTTGTGAATCAATAAAAAAACCCAGATGTGCTCATGAAAATGCCTGACAATAATAATGCTAATGTTATTTACTGAGTGAGTATATCTTCAAAACTGAAAACATTAGCGTAACTCACACTTTTCCTTTTCTAAAACAGATAAACTCTGCATAACTTTGGTATAAACAGAAAAACACAATAAAACACAAAATGTTTTAGCAATACTTGTGCTTTTTTTTTTTTTTTTTAAGTATAGTGCTTGCCTGAGCAAAGCATGATATTAAGGTGTTTTATCATCTAAAGGGTGAAAAAAAAGCCATGTGTTTTGAGGCCTCATTTGTGTCTGCCTGTAATAGTGATGCTTGCTTTAGAAAGCACGACTACATATAAAATCATCAGCTACAATGCATACTGTGAAAACATGCTTTGTTCTCAACATTAATTATAATGTCATTTATTATTATTGAGGCAGAGGTGAGCAAGAATGTTTTCCTTACTTCAGTTCTGGTGGAAACCCAGACAATTATGCATCGCCCAGAGCACTTCTGTGGTGAGCGACTACATATGCAGTCTTTTTACAAATACATATTTCATATCTTAATTCTATTTTGTTGTGGACTATTCCTGTAGTATTGAGGCTTAATTTCTTTAGTTTACTTTTGTTTCCCAAGGCCACAAAAGTACAACATTCATTCACTGAATCACTCGAGCGTTTCTTGAGTTAACAGCTCTTACATATCCTAAAATACACTCCAGCACCACATCACTAATCTAGGTGGCCTTGAAATTATTTATGCTGTTTTCACTTTGTGGTAAAATGCAGATTATCACTGTGGTCTTTTTGACCACACCCCCTAGGTAACATTTGTGATGGAGTTCTAGTCAGGAGTGTATATAAGGCGTGAGGTAAGGTAAACAGGTGTTGTGTCATACTGAGCTGAACGCACTTCCAGTGTCTTGTTGCGCTGCACAAGGGGTATGTATGGGTGTTTTTCATGTGGTTGTTGGTGTGGTAGACACTAAAAATCATTTTATATGTTTGTTGTCTGCTAATAGTAATCCTGGTGAAGCTGGCGTTCGTTTGGGTGCTTGTTGCACCCACAGATGGTCGACAGTTTCTTTGCCGTTGCGTTTCTCTGTACCTAAGAACTGCATGTGATGCCTCTTTGGGTGACTTCTGCCATCTGCATGTGATCTATTAAAGCGGTGGCTGCCAGATAGATGATGTGGTCTGCATTATTCGGTATGTACAACCAACTCCCACTGGCCTTTGGCCCTCATAAAGGCATCTTAGGAGTTTAAACCATTCTGTGAGCATGCCTGTTTTGCTTCCCGTTTTTCATGGCTTGCAACTTGGACTACAGCATGGCTTGCATCTTCAACACTGCTGTTTTGCTTTAATTTCATTTTGTGTTTAATAACTTGGGCTGTTCCTTCAAATTAACATTCATTAATTTGTTTGGCATTTATTTTCATTTTGTTGTGCCCTCATTTCCTTGTTTTTCCTTCATTAATTTGTTTTGCATTTAGTAACGCTTGCTTTGCATTCGTTAAACGTATGTTTTGCATCTGTTAATTGTGCATTGCATTTGGTAACGCTTGCTTTGCATTTATTATTTGCTTTGCATTTATTCATTTGGTGTGTATTCATTAATTTGTCTTGTTTATTTTGTTTTGTTTTTCATTAATTTGTTGCAAACAGTAACACTTGTTTTGCCGTTTTCAGTGTTGCTTTCACTGATTTTATTTGTGACTTTTGCTTTGCTGTAACCTATTACTTGTGGTTTTGTGGTAATTGTAACAAGCTTGCTTTTGTTTTCTTTGCATTATCTGTTTGTTAATTGGTTGATTTATTTTTACTTTTTGTCTCTTCTGCCTTTTGCTGTGTTGGAGCTGGGGGCCTGGAGAGGGCAGGCTGACATTTCCCATGTAGTTATCTCTCTTTTCACAAGAGGAGTTGCAGTGAATCCTTTTGGAGTTTGTGAGTGTGGTTTGGGGCACGTGTGGGTATTATTATTACTACGGGCATTACTGAAGCCCGGTGTCAAGCCTGCCGCCCTAGTGGTAAGCCACAGCTCTTTGGTTGTTGTGTGTCTGTTTTTGTTTCTTTTGTGTTTGCCAATTTTTGTTTTACAGTAGTTGTTGCTGATTGCTGTGGTGAACCTTTTCTCTTCTATGTTTGCTCTATTGAATGAGACTATTGAATTTTAACTAACTAATTTATTGTTTAATAAAGTTGTAACATTTTTATACAAGGCACCCATGCCTTTTGGTCATTTCATGAGAAATCGAAACTGTGCTCTTGGGCTTTTCCCAGATGGTTAATCCTGGGTGGCATAGTCGTTATCTTTTGAAATTAGCAACATAATTTTGAAGTTTGAGTACCAAATTCTTCTACTCTCCATTGTAATCCCTCTTTTGCCACAAAATTGATTAATTAAGCACATTTAATATCAGTTCCTTGAATACTTTTACTTCAATGTTTTTTTAATTGGTGATTTCCATTTTCACAAAGATGACTTTCTTCTGTGGAACACAAAAAAGAAAATATTTTTTACGTTCCACAGACCTAGTCATACAGTCATACAGGTTTGGAACGACATGAGGGTGAGAATCATTTTTGGGTGAACTATCCCTTTAAGTACACTATTTAAAAGTTTGTGGTTAGTCAGGTATTTCATGTTTTTGAAAGAAGTCTGCCTCACCAAAGCTGTATTTATTTGATAAAAAATAGAGTAAAACAGCAATATTGTGAAATATGAATACTATTTGAAATAACTATTTCTATTTTAATATATTGTGTGCAAATATAAATATAAAGTGTTGCAAAGCTGAATTTTCAGCATCATTACTCCAGTCTTCAGTGTCACATGATCCTTCATAAATCATTCTAATATGATTATTTGTTGCTCAATAAACATATCTTCTTATTATCAATATTAAAAACAGTGTTACATGTTTTTCAGAATTACTTAATTGATGTTGCATTTATTTAAAATATAAATATGTTATTTTGAAACGCTGTAAATTTCATTACTGTCATTTTGATAGTGAATAAAAGTATTCCAAAAAAAACTAAAACAAAAAAAAACTTTAAAAAATCATTTTAAATGGCAGATTATAATGACTGAGTACCTTATACAATACAGGTCCTTTCAAGATAATGTCCAAACTCTTTTTTTTTTTTTGTCTAAATGAACAGTTATTGTTTTGAACAAGAGTCATTTTAAAAAGCTATTTGCAGAGGTGTATACTTGAGCAGAATGGCTGAATGCGGTATGAGTGTGTATCTCTGCTAGATACTGTGCAGTGAGTATGTGGGAGTGTGGAGGTTGGATATAATGAGTAGTGTGAGTTCAGGACCCAAAACCCACCGTAAGGCATGAAGCTCACGGAACAGAGCCTGCTGTGTGTTGAGCTCTCTAATGAAGGAAAGACTGCACCTAATGTAACTGTAACTGTCTGTGTGTGTGTGTGTGTGTGTGTGTGTGTGTGTGTGTGTGTGTGTGTGTGTGTGTGTGTGTGTGTGTGTGTGCGTGTGTGCGTGTGTGTGTTGTAAAGGTGAGGTGCAGAAATGAGGGCTAATCATGTTGGGTACCTGTGTGCCATATAGGTCAGTTGAGATTCCAATGATAAGAGTCTCACAGGAGCCTAACATTACACACACATACACAAAGTAATGGTCAGAGGTCACTGCTTGTTAATACATGTGTACTTGAAAACACCAACAAAAAGTAAAGTAGCTTGGTCTACCAGAGTGGATCCCAAGTGCTTTTTATATAAGTTTACATATAAATACTTTATATATAAGGTTCTGCAAGTTAACATTATAGTTATTTCAATAGCTAACATGAAACACCAATGAACAACACTCTTACAACATACTGTAATTTATTCATCTTGATTAATGTTGATTTCTATAGTAATACTCTCAGAAAAAAGGTACAAAAACTGTCACTGAAGTGGTACCTTTTCAAAAGGTACACTTTTGTACCTAAAGGGCCAGATTTACTAACAGCTTGCGCCAGCGCAAACCTTCTTTTGCCATTGAAAAACTACTGTCAGGATTTACTAAAGACATGCAGTGATAAATTAGCGCTGAAAAGGCGTGAACAGGGTTATTTTTTGAGGCTGACCTTATTGCATTTGTAGGAGTTTCCCTTTCAGGCGAGAGTATTTGAATGAATCACGCAAGGTTATTTACAAAGGTTTGTCAATTTACTGTTGTTTGCGCCATTATTAAAAAAAGCATGTCTTTAACCAGATGCTAACGGGTAGATTGCACTGGTCATTATGGAATGATCCGGCTGTGTCTGTGTTCGTTAATTTGCGCGTTGTCAATAGATAACGCACAGAACTGTCCACTCCCATTGACGCTTTTATGGAATTGTGCTCTCACGCTAATTTGCTCTGTTTAGTAAATCTGGCCCAAAGAGTGCATATTGGTACCTTAAATGTACATATTAGTGTACCTTAGGTAGGTACCTTAAATTTGTACCTAAAAGGAACAAAAGAATACCTTTTGAAAAGGTACCACCCCAGTTACAGCTTTTGTACCTTTTTTCTGAGAGAGCATTTTAACATTTCAAGTTGTAAAAATTAACTAACTATGAACAATAGCATAATTAACATTAACATAACCATCATTAACAATTAAAAAAAATATATATATATATATTTTAGTGCATTAACTAATAAGTTGGTCCTTATTGTAAAGTGTTAATCAAAATTCTTTAACATATGAAAGAGTGAAAATTTAATTTATTAATATTACTATTAACTACACAAGCCCGACCATATGAAATTATTGGAACTCAAGCTGAAGCAGACTATTTTGTAAATGCAGTAGAACATTGAAACATCATTTCTTTCCAATGCAGAGATTATGTTATATTCATTTGAGATTTATTTTGCTGTACACTATAAAAAATGCTGGGTTAAAAACAACCCAAGATTGAAAAATGGACAAACCCAGTGATTGGGTTGTTTTAGTGTACTAATTGTGTTTTATTATTTGTCAGAACAGACCTGTGGCCTATTTTCAGGTCATTTTTCTGTTGTACAGTTCCATAAGATTCTCAAGTATTATTGTTATTCAGATGATACATAGGTGTACAAGAGAGAATGAATTATTGTTTTACCAGGGGGCCAAGACATGCAACACAAGAGGTGCAGAGCGAGGGCACTGAAACGGGATTTAGCAGCTTGAAGAAAATAGATGTGAAATTGAGCACAGTAGAAGACAGGGGTTTGGGTCTGGGGCCAGATAAATAAAAGCAATAAATACAATAAATACAAAAAGTGCAGTAACAGTGCAGATATTATGTGCAAGAAAACATAAATATAAATATAGACATAATCAAATGTAGAAAATTTCAGTCTGTCCTCGTGCTAATCTCCAGTCATCTCTTCCACATAGAACACAGAAACACACACACAAATCTTTCTCAGCGCAAATCTCATCGCTATTTTGCCATCCATAAAGGGCAGAGGCCCTCACAAAAGAACACTTACAACGTCTAACTACCTCTAAAACAGAGCAGGGGTGTTTTATAATATTTTTAAACCTCTCATCCTGTGGGTCCTTTAGAAACAGCTAACGCACAGCGTTCTGCCTGCACACCATTTAAGAAGCACTTGATAAAGGGAGTTCAGCTCTAGAGTGGTGCTCTGCTGTGACACAAGAACAGCACATTGAACTGAACATGACAAATGTTCAGAAAGCTCATGCCATCATTTTTTCACATAATAACCAGCCCTCTTCTCTATCTCTCTCTCAATTCCTGCATTTCCTCCGTCTCCGAGGACAGATACACTTTACCCTGCTCCAAATCCAGTCCTAATCCTGCTGTCTGAACAGGGTTTTAACATCAGCCTAATGGGATCCTCTTACAAACCAGTAGTAAACCTAAACGCTGTCTTAATAACGCATGGCATTCCAGCTATCACACACTTCAGCTCATTTGTGTGATTCAGAGTGGCAGTGTTTATAATTACACAAATGAAAAATTACTCCAAACTAATGAATTAAATGCCGCAGACAGTCATTTGTGCTGATGTAACTCAACTGAGAGAGTGTTTATATTACATGGATCATCTGGGCTCAGCACTGATTTGAGATCAGGCCAAGCATGCTGTTCAGGTTACAGAGATGCATGTTGCCTAGAGGTTTGTAGTTAGTTGTTGGAGGGAAACATAGAGCATGTGGATAACTCTGTGTGCTTCCCTAGAGTACAGAAACTAGCATGTAACCTGCATGACCTTCTTTCTTCTGAGGAAAATAAAAAAAAGAGATACTTTTTTTGTAAGAGATTGACAGCTTGCCCATCCTTTCAGATCAAGGGAAATAATTTATATTTTTTATATAAATAATTTATATATATATATATATATATATATATATATATATATATATATATATATATATATATACACACTCACCTAAAGGATTATTAGGATTATTAGGAACACCTGTTCAATTTCTCATTAATGCAATTATCTAATCAACCAATCACATGGCAGTTGCTTCAATGCATTTAGGGGTCATGCAATCTCCTGAACTCCAAACTGAATGTCAGAATGGGAAAGAAAGGTGATTTAAGCAATTTTGAGCGTGGCGTGGTTTTTGGTGCCAGACGGGCCGGTCTGAGTATTTCACAATCTGCTCAGTTACTGGGATTTTCACGCACAACCATTTCTAGAGTTTACAAAAATGGTGTGAAAAGGGAAAAACATCCAGTATGCGGCAGTCCTGTGGGCGAAAATGCCTTGTTGATGCTAGAGGTCAGAGGAGAATGGGCTGACTGATTCAAGCTGATAGAAGAGCAACTTTGACTGAAATAACCACTCGTTACAACCGAGGTATGCAGCAAAGCATTTGTGAAGCCACAACACGCACAACCTTGAGGCGGATGGGCTACAACAGCAGAAGACCCCACCGGGTACCACTCATCTCTACTACAAATAGGAAAAAGAGGCTACAATTTGCACAAGCTCACCAAAATTGGACAGTTGAAGACTGGAAAAATGTTGCCTGGTCTGATGAGTCTCGATTTCTGTTGAGACATTCAGATGGTAGAGTCAGAATTTGGCGTAAACAGAATGAGAACATGGATCCATCATGCCTTGTTACCACTGTGCAGGCTGGTGGTGGTGGTGTAATGGTGTGGGGGATGTTTTCTTGGCACACTTTAGGCCCCTTAGTGCCAATTGGGCATCGTTTAAATGCCACGGCCTACCTGAGCATTGTTTCTGACCATGTTCATCCCTTTATGACCACCATGTACCCATCCTCTGATGGCTACTTCCAGCAGGATAATGCACCATGTCACAAAGCTCGAATCATTTCAAATTTGTTTCTTGAACATGACAATGAGTTCACTGTACTAAAATGGCCCCCACAGTCACCAGATCTCAACCCAATAGAGCACATATATATATATATATATATATATATATATATATATATATATATATATATATATATATATATATACACTCACCTAAAGGATTATTAGGAACACCATACTAATACTGTGTTTGACCCCCTTTCGCCTTCAGAACTGCCTTAATTCTACGTGGCATTGATTCAACAAGGTGCTGAAAGCATTCTTTAGAAATGTTGGCCCATATTGATAGGATAGCATCTTGCAGTTGATGGAGATTTGTGGGATGCACATCCAGGGCACGAAGCTCCCGTTCCACCACATCCCAAAGATGCTCTATTGGGTTGAGATCTGGTGACTGTGGGGACCATTTTAGTACAGTGAACTCATTGACATGTTCAAGAAACCAATTTGAAATGATTCGAGCTTTGTGACATGGTGCATTATCCTGCTGGAAGTAGCCATCAGAGGATGGGTACATGGTGGTCATAAAGGGATGGACATGGTCAGAAACAATGCTCAGGTAGGCCGTGGCATTTAAACGATGCCCAATTGGCACTAAGGGGCCTAAAGTGTGCCAAGAAAACATCCCCCACACCATTACACCACCACCACCAGCCTGCACAGTGGTAACAAGGCATGATGGATCCATGTTCTCATTCTGTTTACGCCAAATTCTGACTCTACCATCTGAATGTCTCAACAGAAATCGAGACTCATCAGACCAGGCAACATTTTTCCAGTCTTCAACTGTCCAATTTTGGTGATCTTGTGCAAATTGTAGCCTCTTTTTCCTATTTGTAGTGGAGATGAGTGGTACCCGGTGGGGTCTTCTGCTGTTGTAGCCCATCCGCCTCAAGGTTGTGCGTGTTGTGGCTTCACAAATGCTTTGCTGCATACCTCGGTTGTAACGAGTGGTTATTTCAGTCAAAGTTGCTCTTCTATCAGCTTGAATCAGTCGGCCCATTCTCCTCTGACCTCTAGCATCAACAAGGCATTTTCGCCCACAGGACTGCCGCATACTGGATGTTTTTCCCTTTTCACACCATTCTTTGTAAACTCTAGAAATGGTTGTGCGTGAAAATCCCAGTAACTGAGCAGATTGTGAAATACTCAGACCGGCCCGTCTGGCACCAACAACCATGCCACACTCAAAATTGCGTAAATCACCTTTCTTTCCCATTCTGACATTCAGTTTGGAGTTCAGGAGATTGTCTTGACCAGGACCACACCCCTAAATGCATTGAAGCAACTGCCATGTGTTTGGTTGATTAGATAATTGCATTAATGAGAAATTGAACAGGTGTTCCTAATAATCCTTTAGGTGAGTGTATAAGGAATACTTTTAGCTGTGTTGCTATGTTTCAATCAGATTTTTCTTCCAAATTAAGGGGTAATGTGAATTATTCCGGCCCAACCACACTATTAGAGGCCCACCCATCATCCACTTTCTGCCTACGCCACTGCATATAACTGGGACCAAAACGACATTCATCCAGAAGAAAGAAATCCATACACAGCATGAGCGTGAGTAAATTATGAATTTTTGGGTGAACTATCCTTTATATTGCTACATTCTATTGCAAATGTTGTTGCAATTTTAACCTGTGTATTGTTTCTCTGTATAATGTTTCACTAACACAAACAATATAAATATGTAAGTCCCATTGGTTGGAAAAGTCATGCTGGGCTGGTCAAACAATCAGAGCAATTGTCTTAAATGTATATGGGTCATAGACAAGACGTCACATTTTTGGTGTCCGCATCAAATTCAGTTTACAAAAGTCATTTTATATACATAAAAACATGTTAAATGCAAGTAAAGTGTCTACTTTAATATTTCAAATAACTTTTGTCAAAATAAAATGTCAACATATGGGGGAAATAATGTTCCAGAGTGTAAAATTGTCATTCAGTGTAATGGTCCGCACTTTAATTTGGCCATTACATCTTTAAATAAACATATAAAATACCAAGTTAAAAAATATTTTAGTTTTCTTGGCATTTTCAAATAAGTGTTGGCTGTGTTATTAAAAGGACTATGTCTTATTTATGTTTTTAAGTATTTAAATTGTAAGCTCCACCTACTGGCCCAAGAAGAACGGAATCTAGCAGATGGTTGAAGGATTCTGCGTGTAAGCATTTCTGTTAAATTCACTTAATTTATTAATATCTCATTTTAAATCTGACTCCATGGATAAAGTAGCCAATTTTATGTGACTTCGTTCAATTTGTTACGTTTGTAATTTAACAGCTGATGATTCGTTGTGATTTAATTTGGATCGTTGATTTTTCTTAGTACCTCTTATTTTCAAATATTCGTTCATCAAGGGACCCGATATCGCACAGAAACAGATGCGTCGCGATTTGCGTGTTCACGGACACAAACTGTCCAGTTTTGATATTATTCAGAGGATTGCAGAGTGAATATTTTACCTTTAAGTGGTCGCACCTGCTTACTCAACAAAAAGTGTAATTTGATTAATAGTCACGGAAGCTGCAACTTGCTAATACAGTGATAGTCAGAAATCAGATTATCCCAAAATGATGTGCTCCATGCTCCAGTCATTGGGTCCTCGGTTTGTTCTATCCTGGCAAAAGATTTGTGGAAATAAAGGACTCTACATTGATCCATACTAGAATAATGATTTCAGAATAATACAACATAAATCAAGATTAACATTTATTTTGGCCAGACAGAATATAATTAAACACGAATCCATGGTACACAACTTTCAGCATAAAAATATAAAATACAATTACGAAGTAATATGAAAATAGTTTCAAAGAGTCATTATATCAGGCACAGTACACACAGTGTGTGTGAGTGCCTCTTGGACACTGACACAGCACTGCATGGGGGCTCTGGCTACAGAATGTTCCCAAATGGCAGCCCTGCTACCCTTCCTTAAATACCCAGACCAGAACAAAGGGTTTGTAAATATTTGCAACACAGCACCTAGTTTGGGGGAGAGGATCTGATATCTTTGAAGAGACCAATCAAAAAGGGAGAACATAATTCTCATATGTTTCAATCTTTCTCATCCTACCAATCACTACAGTGAAGTTGAGACCATGTTACCAATTGCACTAAGACCTTTAAAAAGATACCACACATGAAAGGGGAAAAACAATAGATTTACAAGATACATCATCTGTGGTATGTATGCATTCTGTGACTTGAATCAGGGGGAGGGAAGGGAGGAGGGAGAGGGGGAGAAGGTTTTGGGCAGACCGATGTCCTACACTCTTTCTGTGAGATCTTCTCTCCAGATTAGTGAGTTTTATTGTTCTATTGCAGGGGTTGGATCTTCAGCTTTTGTCTTAGCAGTAAAACCGATTCTTACAAAATAACCAGGGGACTTTTGTCCCAAAAATGCAGTTTGTAAGAGATCATTCAGTGTAACAAGATCAAGAAGCCATGCTGAAATCATATAAAAAACAGATGGTCATTCGACAGTCTGTGACATCATCAAAAGGCACCCTGAAGACCATGTGGTGCTGCAGAAAAGGGAATTTTTTGCTCTTAAATATTTGATAATTCCACCTTTTCATGGTGGTAGCCTAAGTTACAAAAACGCACGTCGTTAAGTGAAATGCCAAAAAAAACAATTAAAAAAAAAAATAATGTTGTGAATAATTGTGATTAACTTTACTGGTCAAGCTCACTGTTTGATATAGGTGGCCAGTTGATGGCCTACAATATAAGCTGAAGTAGAAGTTTCGTCATTCAGGGAAATGTTTTTTTTCATTCAGTGTAATGCAAATTCTCTGTTACTCCACAGTGTCATCCATGTCATCCTGAATGACAGCATCTTATTTATATTACAGATAAATGAGGAATGTTTAACATGGACAAATATGTGTTAAACTTAATAAATATAAATGTTTTATGCATTTTTGTTTTGTTTAATTTGCGTTATTGATTCATTTTAGATGCCCACAAACAGAGAGAGTTGAAAGGCACTGTAAAATGCCAAAAAGCCAAAAAGTAAATGCAGAGTCAGTAGCTTGGGTGGCACTCTTAAAGCCCATTCACCATTCACACCAAGAACAATAACTATTATGATAATTAAAATGGTAACTATATCAGCGTCCACACAATAGCACTTTTCATTCTAAGCATGTACTCTAGTTGTGTCGTCTGATGCTTTAAATGCTGGAGCTCTTTAAAGCAGAATGGATTCTGATTGGCTGTCAATGTTTTTATCGTTCATTAGCTGGGAAAAATCGTTGAAAGTGAAAGTGATTCCACAATATCGTTTCTCTGTGCCGTTATCGTTATAATTGTGGTGTGGACTCTACTATTCTTGGTGATTTGTTTTCAACTATACCGTAGAATTATTATTATTTCTTTTTTTTACTATATCTTTATCATTATTATTATCATTATAGTGAACGTCTTGGTTACGTTGTAACCCTCGTTCCCTGAAGGAAGGGAACGGAGACGTTACGTCAGTTACTGACGAAATGGGGGTTTCGCTTAGAAGCCAATCGCCTTTGAGATCTACAAAACGAGCCAATGGCATGAAAATGCCATGGGTCTGCGGAATTTGTATAACGCAACCCCGCCCCACCGCGTGGGTATAAAGGGTGTTGCGTGGCAATCTCGCATTATGTTACCTGCTGAAGAGCCGAGGCATGAGCGCCCGGCCGTTCCAGCGGTACAGCGGAAGTGGCATGGGGACGTAACGTCTCCGTTCCCTTCCTTCAGGGAACAAGGGTTACAACGTAACCAAGACGTTCCCTTTCAGTCAGTACACTACGAGTTCCGTCAGTTACTGACGAAATGGGGGTCCCAATACAATCTCGCCATGACGGCTGTCTTCCAGCGTCCTGCGCTGACCAGGGCTCCCTGCCGTGAGTGTTAGCACGAACGAGGGGCTAGGCTCAACGCCAATACCAAGGTACACTGGGAAGCATATCCCACGTGGAGAAATGCAACACAATGCCTGCCCGAAGGGAGGACTTAAGAATACACATATGAACCCCGTAGGGACTGTATATGGAACACACTGGGGTATCCAGCCGCAGGTAGAAATTTTTCAACCCCAGGCATGGCAAGGTGTCTTGCCAAGGGAAGACACGCACTCAGAGAGACTTACCGTGGAAAAACACATGTGGGGGTTACCCAATGGGGGAACCATGCACACGGAGGCACCTAGCCGAACACGAGGGCTGACCAAGCGGGCATGCACTCTGGTGTCAACATCAACAGTGCTGGAGGAGCTCAGGGCTTACTGGGAAGCTCACCTAAGAGAATGCGCACGCATCCAGTCTGTGGAGTGAAATGGCGCAGCAAGCGAAGACACCTGAACCTGTCCAATTACTGGCCATCTTGGGCGAGTATACTGGCTCCACTCGGAGATTACTCAGAATCTAACGAATGTGAAGGGTGTCACCCAGCCTACAGCCCTAAGTCTGTTAGCGAGGCGCCAAGCCTAAGCCCAAAGGGGGTCAGACTCCAGTGGAGTGTGCCTTAACCCCTTGGGGGCATGGCATGCCCTGAACCTGATATGTCAGAGCAATGGCGTCCACTGTTCAGTGAGACAACCTCTGCTTGGAGAGAGCCTTCCCTTCTGCTGCTCTCCGTAACAGACAAGAACTGGTCTGAGGTACTGAACGATGCGTCTGGTCTCCGTAAGTGCGAAGGGCACGTACTGACCAGGGCAGTGCCAAGGCTGGGTCTGCCTCCTCCAAGGCAGCACCTGCAGGTTCACCACCTGGTTCCAGAAGGAGTGGTGAGAACCTTGGGCACATATCCAGGCCGGGGTCTCAGGATCACGTGAGAGTTGACTGGCCGAATTCCGATCGGGCATTTCCGGGGGTCTTCTCGGCGACAAAAGCACCGGGTGACGAAGAGGTTCCACTTCAACGCATAGGCGAGTCTAGTAGACAGGGCCTTAGCGGAAGTGATGGTAGCCACCACCTGAGGTGGTAGGATACTCAAACCTTCCGTGTCCCGTCCAGGAGCCACACGTGGGGGTTCCAAAGATCGGTACGCGGGTGCCAGAGGGTGCCCCGTCTCTGAGAAGGAGGTCCTTCCTCAGAGGAATCGACCAGGTCCGGCCGGGCCAGTACGGGGCGACCAAAAGGACCTGCTCCTTGACCTCCCAGATCTGCACACAATCTGTGCGAGAAGGCTCGATGGGAACGCATACTTGCGTGGGCCCCGCGGCCAGCTGAGTGCTAGTAGGCAAATGGGAAGAGTCATGGGAGGCAAACAGAACTACCTGTGCATCGCGAGACTGTTCCCAAATCAGCTGGTCGACAGGGGATGAAGTCTCCATTCCCCCGGCAGTGGCAGAACCGTGAGAGCTCATTGGCTGCACGACTCAGGTCTCCCGGAGCGAACATCCACGAAGCGACCTCAGATGCTTCAGACTCCAAGAGGAGATGGCGGGCGAGTTGCGACATCGGGCAGGAGCGTAGGTCACCTTGTTGGTAGACGCACGCTACTGTTGCCGCGTTGTCTGAACGGGCCAGTACGTGTCTAGCCTAGAGCAGGGCTCGAAAGCGGTGCAAGGTGAGATGTAGGGCCAGCAACTCGAGGCAATTGACAGCCAAAGGCGCTGAGGTCCTTTCCAGGAGCCCGCGATAGCACGTCAATTGCGCATGGCACCCCAGCCCATGGCAGAGGCATCTGTTGATACAACAATATGCCCGGAAACTCGTTCTATGGGAACTCTGGCCCGTAGAACAGTGAGGTTCGCACAGGGTGAAGGAAAGATGGCAGGCCCGAGTCAGTGGGACCCGGAGCGTGCCCTGTTGCCATGCCCATCTCAGGACTCGATCGCAAGGCCAGTGCTGAAGCGGTCTCATATGAAGCAGTGCGGGCATCATTAGCACGACCACGGATGCCATATGTCCCTGGAGCCTCTGAAATAAATTCAGTGGTACCGCACTCTTACCCTCGAAATGACGGAGGCAAGTCAGCATTGACTGTGCACACTCGCACTGTGCGCACATAGCGACCGAGCTGAGAAAAGAGATCCTCTTCCCAGGGGAGAGTTTGCTCTTTTCCCAGATGACCCGAAGGCCCAAACGGGTGAGGTGCCGGAGCACTAGAACCCTGTGTCCGCAACCCTGGACTCGAGAGTGAGCTAATTTAGCCAGTCATTGAGATAGCTCAGGATGCGAACCCCGTGTGCCTAAGTGGCACAGGGGCTGCCTCGACAGCTTTGAGAATCCGCGAAGTGAAAGGGCTACCCAAATGGGAGAGCCACTGGGATGCCTGCCATCCGAAGGCAGACCGAATGGGCAGTCTGGGTCGGGGAGAAGCGGGGACAAAGAGTACGGGTCCTTCAGGTCAACGCTGCAGACCAGACCGGGGACGAACGCATCCGAAGACGTGTTCGGGTGCAACATCTTGGAAGAAGCCTGAGACAGGTTCAGTTCAAGACGTGCACCAGGGCTGGCCATGACCCATCGCTTCTGCTAGGTGCAATGAAGTCAAGGCTGTGAAGCCGGACCTCATCTCGGCTGGAGGGACAACCTCGACCGCACCCCTCGCCAGTAGGGTGACAGCCTCCGCACGCATGATAGGGGCGTTGCCACCCAACACGGTATAGCGGACTCCCAGAGAGCGGGGAGGAGATTGTGCGAACTGAATCGCAAGCCGAGCCTGTGGCGGACCAGCTGGCCAGTCTGGAAGCAGTAGCCCGGCCCCCAGAGCCGAACCAGTGGTTGTGCGAGCCACAGACGCACCCACGATGGGGCAGCGAGCGGAATGACCGGCCCAGACATAGGGAGGCGTGGAAGCGTCCCAAAGTGTGGGTGGGGTCGAATTCCGCGCCCTGACAGAGGAGACCAGGGAAGGACTAGCGCTCCACGGGGGTCTCGTCTGACAGGAGCTGGCGACAGAGGGGGCTGAGAGCGGCGAGGCTGTGCGTCGTCAAAGCAAAAGATTCTCCCCTGGCCCTCCACCAGGGGAAGGAGTGGCCCTGTCACCATCTCCAGAGAAAGAACTGAATTCATCACCGAGGGGCTCGTGTTAGGTGCACCGCTTAACCTGCCGTTAGCAGGGCGGGGGGGCGAAGGCTGCTGCTGGGGTGAAGGCTGCTGCTGGGGCAGGGTGGGAGGGGCGGGAGCCACAGGAGGGCAGCCCTAGCGGGGAGCAGGCTGAGGCGTCTGTGCCGGCGGCTGGATGGGGGCAGCAGCAGGCCGCCGGGGCAGTATATGTTCAATCGCCCCAGTCTGCTTTTGTGCAGTCGAGAACTGTTGGGCAAAGATCCCGACTGCCCCGCCAAATAGCCCAGCCTGGGAGATAGGGGAGTTGAGGAAAAGTGTTCGCTCAAACTCCTGCCCATCTGTCAGACTGAGCCTTGGGTCCCAGCATGCTGCTGAAAAGCTCTGTGGGCACAGTTGCCACACAACAGAGAACGTTCAACAGGGGGAACCCCAGTGTACCCTTACACCGTGCCACTATCGAGAGCAGTAAGGCGGAAGAGGCTGCCGATGGGCCGCGAAAAGTCAAGGGAGACTCCCATGACTTTGACACCTCCTCATGCACTTCCAGGAAGAAGGGCACTGAGGGTTGGCGGGCGCTTTCAACGTGGGCTGCCCCCAGATACCAATCATCCCTGGGAAAGCATGGCTGTGAGCTCCGGATCAAACTCGGGCAGTGCTGAAGCTCCCAGAGGAGGCAGCACAGCCGAATCTTCATCTCCAGAGGAATCCAGCCCACCTTGTGATTCAGCGATCGACGTGACGTCATCCGCCGGCGTCCCAAATGAGACGCTGAGCCCAGGACGGGAACTCCAGCACCTTCATCTGGCAACACCACGGGTTGCAGTGTGCTAGAGGGGGGTGTGGCCCGAGGAATATTCATCGGGTTGGCCCACACCAACGCCCCGAGATCACCCTGACCACCAGCCAAAGTACTGCCTCTCGTGGAGGAAGTAGATTGGGGTGTGGTAGAGGGGACTCTCTCTCCTGTTTTTTTTATTATTTTTAAACGGAGATCATAGAGTCTCGATCGCAACACCGCGATGGCCATGTTCCCGCAGTGGGAACATGAGTCATCCATGAGCGCATCAGAACAGTAGAATAAAGTGCTTATTATTTTTCAACATCTGCTTCTGCTGTCATTTACTCAGGAATATTATTAAAACTAATTTAATTACACAGACTAATACTAAAAACATTGCAATTATGGGAACAATGGCAATATTATCTCCTTTTTGGCAAAATGTCATTCAGAGTAACAAACCATGGTCATTCAGCGTAACGGATATAGTTATGTAAAAATGAAACAATATACTTAATCTGACCTGTAATTATCAAAATATACAAAAGAATATGTGATCATTCTAAATCATTCTTTTAAATGATTTTCACTTCCTTACAAAAACTTCTAGCTAACAAATTGGTAAACCTAGTGGTTTGAAGGATAGTGGCAAAGTATAAATATTTAAAAATTACAATTAATTAGTATTGAGGGCTGCACTGTGATCCTTAAATAGTCTTTTAATGTCATCACATGATTCCTGTTTTAAATATGCCTAATAAGATTTTCTGATACATAAATAATGTTACACTGAATTACATTTTAGTGGGTGTCTTCTGTAAATCATGGTAAAAAAATGTATGATAGTCATTATTTTTTGCTCAGAAAAAAATAAAATTAAACAGGACACATTCTAATGTACAGGGAAAAAAACTAAATTTTATGCTGTAATTATACATTTAAGTATTGAGTAATAATAATTTACTACATGCACTTTTTGGTTTGGTTTAGGGTTAGTTGCATGTAATTTATGATAATTACCATAGTAAGTATATGTAACATGGATGCTGTAACAGGACACTGTAAAATAATGTGTTCCCAGAAATTGATACTTTTATTCTAATCTATATTTCAAATAAATGCTGTTCTTTTGAACTTTCTAATAATCACAATTTCCACAAAGTAGTGTTTTAACATTGATAATAATAAGAAATGTTTATTGAGCAGCAAATCATCATATTACAATGATTTCTGAAAGATCATGTGACAATGAAGACATATGAGTTTTCAAAATGAATCAGAAGGACTAACCATCCAAAATGCAGTCATAAACGAAAACAAATTCCATAAAGTGACCATATGCACACATCGCTAACAGTTTTGCGGAAGGGCCCTCTGTAAAAAGATTATGTTGCTTACTACAGCATGAAGGCTGATATCCAGAAGTTTGCTGGTTTGATCCATACTAGGAGCGAGCCATAAAGCACCAGCAGTGGGCCCCTTGAGCGAGGCACTTATCCTGCAGTTGCTCCAGGGGGATTGTTCCTGTAATAAGTTAACTGTAATGTGCTTTGGATAAAAGTGTATGTAAAATTATTGCTGGCATACTAGGGGCTACGGCTCTGTACTCAACAGGTTGCTAGTGGATGTCAGTCTGATTTTTCAGCTACACATGTGCCTAACTATTTTTACTACCCCCTACAATTTGTTGTCATGAGGGACTGAGTATCAGATCTATGATGACCCTGCTTTTATATTGAAACAGGAGTTTCTGAAAAGGGAGAGGAAGGGGTCTTTAGTGGGAACAATGGCGTGTTTACTTCACACAGATACACTGTTGCACCTTAATGGGTTGGTTGAACAGAGCAGACAACAGCCATCCACACAGAGCCGGAGAGTTATAGATGGGCTTCAGTGTCACTCTCTGTCAACCAGAGCAGCTGGAACAGGCCATCTGACAGCACTGCCAGCGAGAAGGATGGACAGTTTTGCTTTTCTCTCCTGTGGTTCAAGTGAACAAATTGCTTTTTCATACTTTCCTCTCCAACTCAAATGAAGGATGTGTAAGACTATATTCAAAATACTAGTCTATGGGTTGCTTCAACCGCTGGTAGTTTTATAGAAGTCATGAATAATTAGGTTGATTTTAGGTTTGCAAGACTCCAATCTGACACTTTTCTTAGCAATATGTTCTTGCACTCAAAAACAACTAGATGGAGCTTGTAGGAGTGGAACAGTATGGTTTTGTAAAGTAGCAACTACACTATATTGGCAAAAGTTTTGGGACGCTGGCCTTTACATGCACATGAACTTTAATGACATCCCATTCTTAATCCGTAGGGTTTAATATGGAGTTGGCCCACCCTTTGCAGCTATAACAGCTTCAACTCTTCAGGGACTGCTTTCCACAAGGCTTAGGAGTGTGTTTAAGGGAATTTTAGACCATTCTTCTAGAAGCACATTTGTGAGGTCAGACACTGATGTTGGACGAGAAGGCCTGGCTCGCAGTCTCCGCTCTAATTCATCCCAAAGGTGTTCTATCGGGTTGAGGTCAGGCCAGTCAAGTTCCTCCATACCAAACATGTCTTTATGGACCTTGCTTTGTGCACGGGTGCGCAGTAATGTTGGAACAGGAAGGGGCCATCTCCAAACTGTTCCCACAAATTTGGGAACATGAAATTGTCCAAAATGTCTTTGTATGCTGAAGCATTAAGAGTTCCTTTCATTGGATCTAAGGGGCCAAGCCCAACTCCTGAAAACCAACCCCACACCATAATCCCCTCCTCCACCAAACTTTACACTTGGCAAAATGCAGTCAGGCAAGTACCGTTCTCCTGGCAACCGTGGCACAGGTGGCAACCTATCACGGTACCACACTTGAATTCACTGAGCTCCTGAGAGCGACCCATTCTTTCACAAATGTTTGTAGAAGCAGTCTACATATGCCTAGGTGCTGGATTTTATAAACCTGTGGCCATGGAGATGATTGGAACACCTGAATTCAATGATTTGGAGGGGTGCAAATCCATGTCTGATGGTAAAGATTACTTTATACCAGTATGAGAATAATTTTCCCTGATAATATTCCACAATCATGTCCTGTGTGTTTTCAATCTGCTGCTTAGAATCAAAACTAGCAATGGCGAATTAAAAAATCAATCAGTTTTGATCTAATCGGTCAAACAGGTTAGTCAAAAAATCTGAAATTGTTTATGATTCAGTTTGATGAAACAATAATGGGATACTTTATTTAAAAAAAAAAAATTAAAAGTTGGATGAGGTGGATATTTATATAAAATTCACTGTTAAAAAAAAATTTCTTCTGTTGTTTATCAGTGATGAAGAAGCTCATAGCTTGTGAACAATGACAATTTTATTAATATATCCAAAACTGTATAAAAAAAATGACATTTTGGCACCCCTGTGCCCCAGCTAGAAACGTCCTGGCTGCATTTTCTGTATTTACCAACATATTAATGCAGGTGCAGTATGACACTCAATGACACAACAACATTAAAAAGAGGCTGGAAATTGAGGCCTGAAAGTGTGAAACATGTGAAATGAGCAAGAAAACCATACAATGAGAAAAAATTCCCTGTGGATTTCCATGAGGATTTGAGCTGTTGAGACTGGAGAATGGGAGCGTGTGTGTGTGTCAGCAATGATGGTTAGTAGATGGTGTTCTGGACGCAGTGAAGGTGGCCATTGTCACGCTTTAATTGGATGTGCTGGCAGATGATAGGGTCAGAGCCAGAGGACGCCCATGTGTGACAACAGGAAAACAGACCTGTGGCAGCAAAGCTCTCAACACAGAACAAGCCAAACTCTTGCTATTGTCTGACAGGAAGAGAGGGAGAGAGAGAGAATGAGCTTGGCACTTTTCAAGTCACAAATCTAAGTGTTTATTATGCCCATTCACACTTAGCCTAAAAGGAGTTTAATTCAATTCAGTTCAAATCAATATGCACTTTGTACACTCTATATCCCCCGAAAGCAGCTACAAAGAACACTGGCTTGCTCATGGTGGGTTCTGTCAGGCAAAGGCGACTGTGGAAAATAGGTTTATGTAGAGGAGGAAGAAACCTTTAGAGGAACAAAGCATGCAAAAATGCACAAATGGTAAAAGTAATGGTAACACTTTACAATAAGGTTTAATTCTGGTTAATGCATTAGGAATCCAAAAATAGCTATGAATAAAAAAAATTACAGCATTATTAATCTAGGTTAATGTTAATTAATAAATATATCATTGTTTATTGTTAATTTGTGTTTGTTTAAGATACAAATATTTATACAACATAAAATGTCAAAAAGTATTAGTAACCTACAATTTTTAACCTAGAATAACACATGCTGTAAAAATAATAGTTCAGTTAAAATACTCAACTGTTTAATAATAAAAAATGTTTCTTGAGCATCAAATCAGCATATTAGAATGATTTATGACGGGTTATTTGACACTGAAGACAAAATTAGCTTTGTCATCCCAGAAATAAATTACATTTCAAAAAATGTTAAAATAGAAAACATTTTACAATATAACAGTTTTTCTGTATTTTTAAATCAAATAAATGCAGCCTTGTGAGCATAAGAGTTTTTTTTTTTTCTTTCTTGTTTTCAAAAAAAAAGAAAAAAAATCCAATAGCTTCTTGGGTGGCGCACTGACATATAGCGCAGTTGCGTTTCGGGGCGTCCCGAGTTTGAGTTCCAGCTCTGAGCAAACACATAATCAAATCATGCTCATGCTTGTGTTTGTATGATGCTCTGTTTCTTTTTACCCCATTCTGTCTTGCATTCTTCTGTTTTTTGAATAAGAAAGAGCATGTTTAATCTGCTCCACCGCCATCAAACATCTGTCCATCTCTTGCAGCACTCAAACAGCCACGCTCATTTAAACACATCTGAAAGGGTGCATACACACATGAAACAGTCCAAAGCAATGCTGTGTTGAAATGTCTCTGAACTCCTTGTGATCAAAAAGTCACTGCGCATCTACAGGAAAACAGAACCTAATTAAGCTGCTCAGCCCGCTCCAAAACAGGGGATATAAAACGCTGGTGGAACAACATGTGTGTGAAGGTACTCGACAGTCAATAAAGCAATAAAAGGATCATAAAGAGGAAGGGTTTCTTCAGTGTCTGTAATAGTGGCTTGGGTTTCTGATTAATTACAAACACTGTACTACAACAAACCTAAAAGAAAGGGGAAAAAAAACAGAATGTTCTCCATAATGTTCCTCATATTGATTTTGGATAGACATGAAATCAAATCATTCCAGCTTGCAATATATACAGTATGAAAGATGATTTAAAGCAAACAGCCAAGAGCACTTTCAATAACTTATAAAGTACAAATATACCACTCTAATATGGGATATGAACTGAAAGAAAAGTCACATTTAAAATAATGTGACATTGAATCAATGGAAAAACGCTTTATATTTTCAATCTGCGACCAATCCACTACTAACAGCATACTGCAGTTATTCTGCGATAAAAGCAATGCCAACCCATTAACCTATCCATAAAACACTCTCACTACAGTGTGTTTTAGAAAATACAGCAAACCTTGTAATGTGAACGCAGCTCTTGACATTTTTTTTTTCGAAAACTGTAGATACTGTACTTGATTAAAAGCTTGTTTAAAGCTTGTATACAACATTTGTTTTACACTGTCTGAAATCTTATGAATCCTTAGTTATAGTTTTTTAAACCTCTCTAACAGGATTGCGAAGGGTAGTAAATGGCATCTCTGGGAAGATGCTCTCTCTGTTGTGGTTTGATATTAAACACACAATGTTTTGAATCGCTAGTAATAACGTATACAATCTGAAATACAATCTGAATGCCATCTGTCTGAATTGGCATTCTGCAGGTTAACACACATATGTGGTCACGGGGGTCTCTGAGCGAATGGTCGAATGCTGTATGTGCCTGACAGGGGCTGCTTTATTGCTGTATTGGACAATTTGTCTTCGAACAGAACATATAAAGCAATAACAGCCATATGATAAAGGAAAACAATGCCAATGGGTGAATTTGGAGACCAAGTGTGTGTGAGTGTTTTTCTATCATCAGCATGCTCATACTATTAGGGCCTAAGGTGGAAAACCCACTTATGACAGAGTACAGTAATAACATCTGCAGCAGCCAAATACTATTAAGGGTTTGTGTTTGTGTGTGTAGTAGCAACACACAAGGCATTGAAATCCCTCATGTTTTGGCACTTGGCAGTTATGCCCTCTATCAGAGGGCCATTCCCCTGACAGCATAAATATAATACTACATTAAATCATGTGAAAATATTACAACAAAAAACGGACAAAAAACACGACTGCCCAACCTGCAATCTCTCTGACTGTGCTATATAAATCTTGAGGACAATCTGGCCATTTTTATTAGGGGATGAGTTGAAATTAGTGTTTGCAAGCATTGCACTTTCAGAGTGATTGGTGGCTTCTGCTGCCTGTAGGATTGAAAATAATCAAAGATATTTGATATTTGCAATTGAACAAAGACATACTGCTTTACTGTTTTCAACCCCCATCTTTCTTATCAGAAGGGCCATTTGGAATTCCTAAAGACAAAGAGATTCTGAAGGACTGTAGGCCAAAGGTGTGTCACCCCTTAAGTACAGTGGGGGAAGTTTGGTCTGATTGGTCAGTTTGAATGACTCACAATAGGGTTTGAGTTACATGGTCAAGGAAGTATAAAAGAAGATTGTAACTGTTGCTCTGGGTTTTTTTTTATTCTCTGGCTCTCTTGATTCTCTGGCTCTCTCTCTTCTTGGGGGCCTTCTCTTTGGCTCTTCTCTTCTTTGCTCTCTTCTTCTCTTTCTCTCTCTCCCTCTCTCTCTTTCTATCCCTCAGGTAACATTCTATTTATGCTGGGTACGATTAATGGTTTGGTATTGACTTTGAAGTGCTACCTCTATTGCAATACAATATAGTCACAGTATAGCAACGCTCTCCCACATATTTAGCTATTGTAACTGCGCTTATTTCCGTCGTTGGTATAAGTACAGTGGACGAGAAATGTACAGTTTTCTACCATCTTGCTCATAACGTTTCTTTAGTCTTTCGGCAACCCTGCAGCCTGAACCACTGTAGGCGACACACCCTTACATGCCCAATGTATTACTAACACAAATATAGACTATTTCTACTATACAAAATTCATTTCCCTGCACACGCACAGACATGCACACATACATTACAAACACACACTCCTGAACTGATACACACATTGATTGGAAATTAATCCAACCATTTGAGCCTGGAAAGCTTGTTTACAATCAACTGATAGTTAAAGGGGTGGTCGATTGCCCCTTTTTACAAGATGTAAAATAAGTCTGCATGTTAAAATTGTCACTTTTTGAAGGTAAGCAATAACGTGCTGTATTTGTGTGTCCCTTTTAAATGCAAATGACCTGCTGTTCATGGGGCGGAGCTCTGATTACCTCATGCAGACAGGCAATGAAACTTTTCAGCCTTTTATGTTCAAACTGGACAATGATGGAGAGACTCAAGAAGAAGTGACAACATGTAGAATGCAACAGCAGCAACAAGATGTTCCTGAATGGTTAGTTGATGAATTTATGTAGCTGATGTGGAGTTAAATATCTTCAAGTCATTGATTAGCATATTCTGTCATGATAATCTCACCCCCTTTGTTTTGTGTTCCTGGGGCGGGGTTTATGTAAATTTCAGGGTTAGTGATGTCACTTACCTGGGAGGAAGCTTGTGTAGTTTCTATCAGCTGTTTGTTGTAGTCCTTAAAAAGCAATTTCTTTAAACGAAAATCTCTCCCTCTGCTTTGAACTTTGAGCGTCATAACTTTGCAGATGCTGTTTATGCTCAAACAGGAACATTACACACTAACTAAAGTTTAAAAAGTGAAATCATAATCAACCACCCCTTTAATAGGAACAGGAATATAGGAATGTGAACCCTGTGCATTTACCTGGATTTTTGCATAAATCGGTCAATACAGTTTGACCTGAACTGAAGTCACATGCACAAATACAGCTGACCATAAAATCTAAATTGACAATCATTATTTTTTATGGAATTTTGCACTGTTTATTTTAATAATTTTTGAATGATCCAGTCCTACATTTTTTAGAGAGGGATAGAGAGGGGAAAGATGATTGCAACTTCCATTTCATGCTGACTTTAAACAACAAACAAACAATGCAACAACACTGTGTCAAAAAAATCACAGTGCAGAGTGGAAAAAGTGAAATCTCCAAACTAACGGTTCCTCCAAAAGCTACTGAGAGTCAGAGGTCAGCGAACCTAGAGTCCAAACAATGAGGCTCTTTAAAAACACTCATTTTGAGTTTGATCTTCACATGAAGCATCGTCTGAAGAGAGATCTCGGAACATCTAAGAATTGTTGACTTGTTTACAGCTGTCAATCATCAGTTCACAGTAAGATAAATAAACACAGAAAGGTCACCACTGTTTTTAGTCTCTCAGGAAGTGGGTGTCCTGCAAAGATGACTGCACTGAATTTAAATGATGCAACAGGACAATGACCCAAAGCACAGGAGGAAATTGAGAACAAAAGAACTTCAGCAAAAGAAAACATCTTTTGGGGTGACCCAGACAGAGTTCTGATGTTGACCTGATTGAGATGCTTTGGCATGACCCTGAGAGTGCGATTCACACCAGACAGCCCCGAAATATTGCTAAAATTAAGCACTTTTGTAAACAGATTGGTGCAAAATTTACTGTTTTTGCAGGTCTATTCCAAAAGCAAACATTTGGACTAACCAGTCATAAATTCAACAAGGGTTCACATACTTTTCCCGTCCTGCACTGTGAATTTACAGTGTAATATATGTCAAAACATTGTGTTTGTCTATTGTTAGCCAATTTTATGACCAATTTATGCAGAAATACATTATAAATCAAAGTGTTCACTTAATTTTTCTTGTAACTATACTTTACAATGCTTTACATGCTGTCTACAGTGTGAGTAAGCAATGCAATGAGATAAAAATAGAAAGCGCTTCTTGTTTTGTTTCGACATGTTACTTGCTTGCATTGTATAATGTTCAGAAAGGCCTGGAAAACAAATACATTTTTCACAGAGTTTCCGTATACAGAGTAACAGAATAATTAAATGTCTAATGTTTAATGCTGTGACAACAATGAAAACAATGAAAGCATGAGAGGTGAGAAACATGACCTTCCTCAGCCAGTATTCGGCAGGTGCTCGGGCAGAATACGGAAAACACACACATTTTGTTGTTGTTTAAAACGTCCAACCACATTTGCTTTAACTCCTCAAGTATGGAAATTCAACATTTAGCATGATCTAATTGCATTGGGTAATAAGCTGCACCCACCACATCATGACACATTGTTTTTGCAATTAAAATTAGCCAAAGACAGCCTGGCATTTTCAGTGTCCAGTGTCTGGAGTGTTCAGTATTCTGGTCGATCACCTGCCGGTGGCTGAGGATGAGGAAGGTCATGAATCTCATCTCAAAGGCGATCAGTCTTTGCTGTTGTCACATTAAAGATCACACATTCATTGTGATGTTGTGTAATAGTCCTACAAATGCTTTGTGGGAAAACTACCACTTTGTTTTACAGAACTTTTGAACTGTGCCTATCATTATACACTGCCAGCAAGAAACAAAACTTAAAGAGCATCCTAGTTTTGTCACATCATATTGCTTGCTCAGCGCAGAGGGCTTGTAACGCCTTTGGAAATTAACAGTTGCAGGATAAATGTGAACTTTTTTGCATAAATTGTTCATGAAATTTCATGATCTTTAAATCATCTGGGGCCAGTTGTTCAGAAAGTTTAATCTGGATCAGAATGATCTGGATTTGGAAATCCCATGTTTTGCTATCCAGGATCAGGTAATCCATTTTACTTTTGTGCCGGTTTTTCAAAACAAAATTTGATTGGATCACCCTGATCCAGATACACACCTTTTCAGATTACAAAATCTGCATTACTAGTGCTCTACAGAGACCCTAAAGGGGCATGGTGATGGAAAAAAATATGAGATGCTTTTGCATTCTCTCAGAAAATTTTCGCATAGTGTTCACTCGAGAAACTTTGCATTCGCTCGCAGACAACTTTTGACCGATTCATCTCTTATGATTGTACCAACATAGTTTACAAACAGTGGTAAAAAAAAAACATTTTGATATTTTTGTCACGTAACGGTGTGTAGTAAATTTAATACGAAGGAGAATTCCAAAACACAGTCTTTAATAAATTCACAACACAGAGAGAAGGCAAACACATCCACTAACATTGATGTTACACATAGACAAGATCCGACAAAGACACATATGTTACCGGCAATGTGTGAAATCCGTCATTGTATAGAATGCCTAGGGAACATATAGAATGTCTGAAGTTTGTAGGCAAAGTATGAAATGTCTGGTTAATGTGATTGTTGCATACTTTTACTATGCATTCTATACATTACCTAGGTATTATACAGAATGACAAGTACACTCGAAAATGAAAATGAACGGAGAACTACAACATAAAGTAAAAGACGTTCTTACCAGAAAAATACGAAAACAGAAGTGGTGTTGAGCTACTTGTTGCAGCAAGGAAGGCTAAAATGGCATTTTAAATGGCATTACACTTTCTTCCTGTTTAGACATTGTGACACAACAACCTCCCAATAGGGGCGAGCCTCTGTGGCGGGAGTGGAAGCTTGCGTGTTTCGCTACCAGAATGCCACTGCCAAACAAAGACCCAAGCGTGAGTAGCACAAGTATTCTATACTCTACCGACTGGCCCTTTGGCATTGTATAGAATGCCTAGGAAATTTGTGAAATATATACCATTTCATACTTTGCCTACAAACTTCAGGCATTCTATATATTCCCTAGGCATTCTATACAATGACGGATTTCACTCATTGCCGCTCGCATTTATACTAGAACAAATAAGGGGGATAAATAAGACAAGTGATTAACAGGACACAGGTAAATGACATCACTACTTAGACAGACTGGGGTCACAGGGACTGAACCAAAAACACAAACACAAGACAGAGCATTCATGTAACAATATACCGCTGTTTGGGGATTATTTTATGGCGGCAAAATCTCTTCTTTTTTTTACTTTACTGTAGGCTACCGAAAGGCATAATAGGTAGCCTATTATCTACTTCTAATTTATAACTTTAACAGTTAAATTAATCAAGAGCAAAATAAAAAATATGTACGTGTGTGTATTACATGATACAAATGTATTATTGACCAGTTTTAAAGTTTTATTAATTTTTAGTTCCTGAAATCCACCCTTCCGCTGGGATCAGTATAATCCTTATTAAAACACTTTGAACAGCCCAAACTGATGATTTGATCCAAATCAAAACCAAGATTAGATTTTGTGACCTAATCTGATTTCAGAATCATTTTACTTTGAACAACCGATTTTCAAGATTTGATCCAATCTGAAAACCAAAATCAAATCAGATTACTTTGGAACAACTGGCCCCTGATCTAAATCATAGACAAGTGCAGTGTGGAAAAAAAGTTTACTACTGTTCAAAAGTTTGGAGATGGAAAGATTTTTGAAAGAAGTCTTTTATGCTCATCAAGATTTATTTGACCAATAATACAGTAATATTAGGAAATAGTATTACAATTTAAGCTAACTGGTTTTGTTTTAATGCATTTCAAAATGCAATTTATTCCAGTGTTGCAAAGCTGAATTTTCAGCATCATTACTCCAGTCTTTAGTCACATGATCCTTCAGAAATCATTCTAATATGATGATTTGCTCAAGAATCATTTATTTTTATTATTATCAATGTTGAAAACAGTTGTGCTGCATAATATTTTTGTGGAAACCGAGATACATTTTCAGGATTTGTTGATGAACAAAGTTCAAAAGAACAGCATTTATCTGAAATATACATTTTTTGTAACAAATTGTCTTTGATATACTTTAGATCAATTTAATGTGTCCTTGCTGAATAAAAGCAGCTGTATTCATTTATTTTAAAATGAATTTTTCATGACTTCAAACTTTTGAACAGTAGTTCAATATTTCCTTGCAGAACAAACCTGCACAATGATCAGGAGAATCTTTGCACCATTCCTCTTTATAAAACAACTTCCCTTCAGCAATATTCTGGGGAGGTCTGGTGTGAATCTCTCTCCTGGGGCCATGCCGAAGCATTTCAATCGGGTTGAGGTCAGGACTCTGACTGGGTCATTACAAAAGATGTATTTTCTTCTGCTGAAGCTCCAAATCCAGTCACACTTTTCGCAGGTCATTGTTTGTTTGTTTTTTGCCAAAAAAGTCTGTCACCATCAATCCACCATAATATGTATTTTCTATTAAACACAAAAGAGTGATTATCAAAATGTCAAAGTTGGTCTTTCCCAAACAATGAAAAGGCATGACGATCATTGACTGCCTGTTTGTTTGTTTATTTATTTAATCATACAGGTTTGTCAAGATTTGAACCCATGTCATCCTGCACACTTGACCTATGCAGGTTATTAACCATGTTGTCCTATATCAAACTAGCAAAATATGGAGAAAAAAACATTCTGGCATTTAGCATGAAAACTGAGCTTTATTTACAATGACATTTCTTTAAACTGATTGTAGTGACTAATAAACATAGATGACAAATGTTAATTAGTTTGGAGATTGAACAGCTTGGTTTGTAAATCAAAAGAGCCAGATTTTGCCAAATCTTTAGTCTCTCTCTCTCATGACTCACCTCCTAGAGATTTCCCAACAGAATGCCAGCCTCTACTAGCAGGTAAATGAGCACAGAGGAAAGACTGTGTGTGGGGGTGTCGGAGTCAAGAAAGGTGTTACACACAGTTTACTTCCAGCATGCCAACACATACGCCTCTAGAGACAATAGATGGACCTTTTTTCTTTCTTTTTAACTCTCACTCCCTCTGTATCTTTAACTTTTCACCCCATCCTTCTGTCTTCTTCCAACCATCGGCCCTCTCATTTAGTGGTTTCCTCAGTGGACACTGTAATTGACTGGACAGACCAAACTGCATCCAGTTGGCAAGGGATTGCAGTAATGTATGGAGAGAGAAAAGAGTTCCATTAGAGAGCTAATAGCATGTGAAGACATTAATGAAAGTGACTGCAGGGGGAGGTATGTCGCTATCAAAAAGCGAGGGAATAAAGAGAAGGAGGATGTGAATGATAGGTTTCTGAATTTGGTGTATGTGCGTGTTGTGTTTATTTACTTTATCAAATGCTGGTGAGCAACTGGAAATAAACCACTGGGGCCAAAAACATCAGTGATACTTTCTGATATCGCTCTATCCTTCTCTGTCCACTGTTAATACTTCACAAGGAGCTGATTGTCTGCTTTTTAGTTGTTGCCAAACATAAAGGGTGAAATCAATAAACAGTGGAGTCATTTTTGTGTGCAAACAGTATTTCAGTACAAAACCGTGCATTTTATTAACTAACCAAACCAAATTTGCATAGAGAATTTACACAGGATAATGTCTGGTTAAACTAGTTAACATCTCCTTTCTATGTAAATTGGGCTCATTATTCGTTATTATAACATTAAAAAGTTTGATGTTGGTAAGATTTTAAACTCTCTTATACTCACCAAAGCTGAATTTATTTGATCAAAAATACAGTACAACAGTACAATTGTGTTTTTTATATGGTCCCACCTCATATTAAAGGTGGGGTAAGTGATACTTGAAAAACGCTGTTTGAAAGTTGGTTGGTCGGACCGACAGAACCAGGCACAACAACAAACGTGTAGCCAATCAGCATTAGGGGGCGTATGACGGTGGAGGAGAGAGAACGAGCAAGAGGGAGATTTGAAGACTGTAGAAAGAGAGATGCCTGAGAAACATTACAAAAGAAAAAAACTCAGAGGAATATCACTGGAAAAAGAAAGGTTATGATCAGGAAAGTGCTTTAGGAATATTAACTTTCCAGCGCTGGAGGGAGTTAAGCGGGAAGGCCTGAAAACAGATGCAGAGGTTGCTTTAATTCTGCTCCATACTTGAGTAACACTGGTTTTGAGTGTCATATTGTTTGTCTGTAGCTGCTGTGCTGTTGGCAACTAACAAAACTGTTTGTATTTACTCTTGTGTACTGTATGTTAATTTTTTGTGCTTCCTTGTAGTTCCTTCATCATCTTCGCTTTATTTTTCATGAAGCAGTATTTTGTTGCGCTTCTGCTACGGTAAATAGACATCCACTAGGCCAGCTAGTGAGAGTTGTGCAGGCTGATGACTGCTAGAGAATGTGGTGTTTACTGTTTAGCTTCCTTGTTAGTGCACTCGCCTCGCATGCCATGTTTATCCCCACTTTAAGTGGCCCTAATACCTGTGAACTTAAATGGTAACTAGATGTGTATGTAGTATGTAACCACAGTGTAAGTACACATTGGTGTATATGTACAGCTCTAATATTTGTGTAACTACACACATGTAACAACCCACTGAATGGTATGTGTAAGTACAAATGTGACCCTGGACCACAAAACCAGTCACAAGGGTCAATTTTGTGAAAATGGGATTTATACATCATCTGAAAGCTAAATAAATAAGGTTTCCATTGATATATGGTTTGTAGGGCAATATTTGGCAGATATACAACTATTTGAAAATCTGGAATCTGAGTTTGCAAATTTTTTTTAAAAGCCTTTAAAGTTGTCCAAATGAAGTCCTTAGCAAGGCATATTACTAATACTAATCCATTTTATATATATATTTACAGTGGGACATTTACAAAATATCTTCATGGAACATAATCTTTACTTAATATCCTAATGTTTTGGCATAAAAGAAAAATCTATCATTTTGACCCATACAATGTATTGTTGGATATTTCCACAGATCTACCCGTGCAACTTGGTTGACTGGTTTTGTGGTCCAGGGTCACAAATGTGTAACAGGACATTGGAAACAACACTTTTTTGACTTCAGCAAGTACACATGCGTAACAGGAATTATGTAACTACATTTTGTATTACACATTTGTACTTACACATACCATTCTGTGGGTTATACGTACACATCTAGTTACCATGTAAGTTCAGAGGTATTAGGGACACAATATAAAGTGGGACTATCAAATTTATATTTTAAAATGTAATTTATTCCAGTGATGCAAAACTGAATTTTCAGCATCATTACTCCAGTCTTCAGTGTCATGTGATCCTTCAGAAATCATTCTAATATGATGATATGCTGCTCATTAATTATTATTATTATCAATGTTGAAAACAGTTGTGCTGCTTAACATTATTGTGGAAACAGTGATACATTTATCAGGATGTTTTGATGTTCACATGTTTGTGAAATTCAAAAGTAACTTTTGATCTATTTAATGCATCCTTGCTGAATAAAAGTATACATTTCTTTAAAAAAAAAAACGTACTAACCTCTAAAACATTTGAATGATAATTTATACTGCATTATATTCACAAATATATATAAATATATTCACATATTCACCCTGCTCTACTAGCCTGTGCAACTAACATTACGCATTTACCACCTGTGGAAAGCAGATGGCATGTTTGTGTACATTTTCTAGTGATCATGGCAGTAATTCATCAAATGATGATCCAATGATGAATAACAGCATTATAACCGGGCATACACCCAGATTAATGCATGTTAAAGAGCCTGATTAGTCTGAATTGCAGTGTTATAAAGTAATCCTGTACAGTCCCAACAAAATATGTCAGATTGTGGTGGTCTGTTGAATCCTCCACAACTGAAACTGGAAGGTGGGTAATTGTGGCATGCATGCAATCTGTTCTCAGTCGTATTTGTGGCGTAACCTGATTTGCATGATTCCTTTAGTGAATGTGCAAATAAAGGAAATATTCCCCCCAGAATTTTTTTTTGTCACTGGCTCCATGTTATTACTCTCAAATTAAGTTTATTTTGTTTTAGTTAAAATTCAACTGACATTCACAATTTGCATATTTATATCAATCTGTTACAATCACAGGAACACCTTTTAATTAAATGCATTATGTGAAAGACAAAGGTTTTGACTGAATAGAATTTGAATACCAGCACAAGCTTCAGTTCTAGACCCTTCTGTGCCTTGCAGACTTTAACCTCGCAGGCACAGAACAACATGGTTTGGTGTCAGTGGCACTTGCTCTGAATATAGGCTCTATCACACAGCAGCAGGAGGCCGGTGAGAGGCGAGACGGATGAGGCAGGGGTGTCTGTATAAAGGGTGGGCTGTGAGACAGAGGCTAATGAGGTTGGATGCAAACAGGGGTCAGTTTAATGCACACAGCTGCGGAGTGCTCTCTAGCTGACCTTCAGTAAGGACACATGCAGCACTCATACATGAACACACATTTAAACACAAGTGAAGGTGGGAATACAAATGAAACCGATCAGTGAAGTAAATCTCTTGTGACGGGAAAATTCAGACTGAGAAAAGGGGTGGGAAGATAAGAGTCGGATGAGATGAGTTATTGTATTTCAGCAAATACATATGTATAAGGTGGTTATGCTGAAATGAACGGCATCAATTAGCAATACAATACAACTAAATTAGGAGAGCACAATACAATGAAGTGCTAAAAGCTATATATTATGGATAGTATATTTGCATAAATTGCATTGAGATTCTAATGCTACCTTCAGCTATATTGGAAAAAAATGGTTTTAGGCTTTTTGTATTATAGCATACCAAATGTAATATGTAATAAGCCACGAGTGTGTTACAATGGTTTTACCACATCAGTTAGCACTGTGTTTCTAGGAATGGTGCAGTGCTGTAACAGTCTCGAGTGGCTAATTGCTTTTATAAATAGTGCAACTGCAATTTGATATAGTTTTTATATTTACATTTGTATAAGTAGTGCACCAGCAATGGTCAATAAATAATAATAATAAGAAGAATAGTTATTGTTATTATTATTGCTGCTGTTGTTGTTGTTTAAATATTATAATTGATTAAATCATAATAATAATAATAATCATTATTACTGTTGTTGTTTGAACATGTACAGTATGAACATGTAACATGGTTATATAACAATCTTATGTTATTATTATTACCGTATTACTATTGCAACAGCAATTTTAAAAAAATCCATAGATGTTCAGTAAACAATAACATTCTAATAATAATATTAATAATAAGATTATTATAATCAATAAATTGCAACAGTAATTGTATAAAGTAAATAAATGTGGTAAATTCTTTTAAGTAACAGTTCATTAACTGTACAACTAGGTTTTCAGTTGCTAAGAAACATATCAATCAACAAATAATATGAATGAATGATTGCTGCGGCTCTGCACAATGGCTTTTGAATGTATCCCGCAACCAGATTTTAAATCATAAAATCTTAGTGTGGAATGATTCTCTTAAACCACATTTCTGGTCTTATTGTAAAGACAGACATTATTTTCTTGTGGTAAATGAGAGCATTTCACAGATTTAAGTCTGACCTCCACTTGACTATCGACAATCTATTTGCCCATCTCTATCGTTATCCTGTTGCCGGTGTCTTTGTGACCCTCTTCATCATCAAAGTCAAATAAACAAACATCTAATATGTTCAGCACCCTCTCTTCTTCTTCTTCTCTCTCTCTCTCTTGCTCTCTGTCGCCTCAGGGAAGGACAAATAAAATCTTAAAATAAGCATGCTTAACAGGCATAAACACCAGTATTGATTTGTCTTTTTCCTTTTACACCCTTTTTTCTCTTTCTTCAAAGCTGTTTTCCTCCTTGCAAACAATTTCGTTTTTCCATCCATTCTTGTTTTTCTCAACAATATAATTGTCCAGCATAACATATATTTCTGTCACTTTGGAAATAATGTACAATGCTGCAAAACAGATTTCTGCCTCTGTTTATCAAGAGTGTAGGGGTAATATAGCTGAGAATCTTATCAAAGCTACGTATATTATTACACAAACAGCCCTTTATGGCAGGACCTGGGCTCAAGTGTTTGACACAAGGGCACAATGATAGTGATATAAAACTAGATCTTTATTCACTCCATCATAGCGCCAAAAGTAAAAGTCATACCTGAGATTGCTCTTAATTCATACAAGCCAAATGAATGTAATTTGTTCACATGTGGAGTTATTAAAATGCCAATAAAACCACTTAGCAGAGACATGACAGTGATGCAAGAGAATCTCAAAATGTTTTGCATTTCATTATTTGCCTCTCCATCACTTGTTAATGGAACAGTTATGAATTTACATGAGACATCAGAAATAACCTGAGGTTAAATCCCATCTATTATACAGTGAGGACAAATAGCAAAATAATCACACGCATTGATTTCTATTGTTTTTATAGGCTACTGAGCTAATGAAATGTTCTGTCCTTGTCACATGTCTGTCTTGTCCTGTGTAAGCACATGTGGTGTGTTTTGTCATCTTTTTGGTATGATGGCATGTCTCTGGTCTCTTGTCAACCCCGCCCATCTTGTTATATGGTTATTGGTTAATTTGCCCCACCTGTTCTTCCCCATTACCTGCCTTGTCTGTCCCCTATTTAATCTCCTTGTGTCTTCAGTCCTGTGCTGGTTCGTTGTCGTTGGTATGTCTCCTGTTTTCATTCTCCTTTTTCCCGACCCTGGTAGTTTGTCTTTGTTATGTTTGATTTTCCTCCTCGTGGGTTTTGTTTTGTTTATTTTTATTTTGTATTCAATAAATACCCATTTCTTTGGACTTGAGTCCTCGCTCCCTCTTCATTTATACCACACCCTGACAGTCCTACACCTCTAAATCTAACCTGTAGAGAAACGGTTTCACATTTCTAGATTGCAATTAAGACTGTTTATTAAAGAGATAGTTCACCCAAAAATGAAAATTCAGTCATCATTTAGTCACCCTCAAGTTGTTCCAAACCTGTGTCAGTTTCTTTCTTCTGCTGAACACAAAAGAAGATATTTTGAAGAATGTTGGTAACCAGACAGATGACGGTAGCCATGACTTCCATAGTAGGAAAAAAATACTATGGAAGTCAATGGCTACCGTCAACTGTCTGGTTACCAACATTCTTCTAAATATCATCTTTTGTGTTCAGCAGAAGAAAGAAATTCAGTTACACTTTATTTTAATGTGACATTTTTACAGTGTAATTATATATTTAAGAACTTAATAATAATTAACAATGTGTACTTACTATAGGGTTAGGGTAAGATTAGGGTTTGGATGAGGGTTGGTTGCATGTAATTATGCATAATTTACTGTTATTACTATGGTAAGTACATGTAACATATGTAACAAGGACACTGTCAAATAAAGTGTTACCAGAAACTCATACAGGTTTGGAACAACTTGAGGGTGTGTAAATTATGACAACCTTTTCATTTGTGGGTGAACTATCCCTTAAAGCTGTTCTATGTTTATGTTTTTCCACCATCCATCCCAACCTAACTCTCAGGAAACGATGCGGTCCTTGTTCAGCTCTGCCATCTAGTGGATTGTTGTGGCAGAGCACAAAGCGGACCTCATTCAGCTTGATAACGCTCTTTAAACATTACAAGCCCACAGAAAATCTGCATCTTTACGGGATTGAAGAGGCAAAAGCTCTCATCATATAAGTGCAGAACACTAAAATATCAGTTAAGCATATAAGGACTGAGCACATCATGGTATACACCAAAACATTTATTTGAGATTACAAATATGGCTTGATTAATGCTAGACACTTTCCAGGTTTACATCATTACCATGCAGTGGCTGTAACAATTCTGGTACGGTTATATTATTATTAATTACTACATCACATAATATTAAGGGATCTCTTCAAAGAAGAATAAATTAACTTCCACAATCAACCACCAGAGGGCAATAGAAGAACCAAAATAAGAATAAGGAATATTTCCTTCCAGAAATCAAATGTTTTTTCACTCCTTTATAGGTCACAGGTCTGTTCTGACATCGGGTAAGATACCGATAACAATACTTCATGAGTTTTTTTTTTTTATGAAGAAAACTCTACTCATATCTTTTATAGATGTTTAATAGATGCAGCCAATCAAACTCTACAGTATTTTGGTGCAAATTCATCTGTCACGAGTCAAATTAGGCAGATGCCAACAAAGACAGGCTGCATGATGTGCCCTAAATATGGTTCACTTGCTGCGAGGATAAACATGGTTTGTGCCACAATGTGTTTTGTGCAGTGATTTATTGACTGCTGAGAGCAGGCAACCAGATATTTTATTTACTTTTGTACGATAAACAAATCTGGTACTTTATGTCCAGTGTGAAATCTGAGTCCTGAAGCAAAACCAGTTGAGAACCACTGACCTGAACCACCTCCTACCATCCAACATGAAAACAAATGACTGAGCTTGAGGGAACCTTTCTGTCTTCTCCCATCTGTGTCCCTGTCTACCCCTTCCTCCTAGTACTCCTCATCTTACTGTCTCTCTCTCTCTCTCTCTCTCTCTCTCTCTCTCTCTCTGTCACTGTGAGTTAGCATCTTCATCTTCCTCTTACTGTGTATCATACTGTCTCACTGTTTATATCTCTATTCATAATCCATTTCTCTGTTTCAACTGGTTTGTGTTATTTCTAGAGATATTTCATATGAAACTGTAATTTGTAATTTCACATATCTGTCATTCCTGTGCATGTGATTTGACAAAACCTTCATTTAGGGAAATATGTGGATGTCCTGTATGTCCTGTACACACACAGGACAAATATATATGTGTGTGTGTGTGTGTGTGTGTGTGTGTATGTGTGTGTGTGTGTGTGTTTTATATAAATAAATAAATACAATGAAACCAGACCAGCTAACACCAGCAAACCATCAGGTTTGAGTTCCAAAAAATATAGGTAGAGTACCGAGATTTAAAAAAAATTTAAAAGAAGTTTCTTATGCTCACCAAGGCTCCCTTTTTTTTGATTAAAATACACTAAAATAGTAATTTAATGGTGAAATATAACAATTTAAACTATAAGTTTTCTCTTTGAATATATTTTAAAATATAATTTATTCATGTGACGTCAAAGCATCATTACTCCAGTCTTCAGTGTCACATGATCCTATATAAATCATTCTGATATGATGATTTGATGCTAAAGAAACATCGCTTATTATTATCACTGTTGAAAACAGTTGCGCTGCTTAATTTTATAAATGTAAATGTGACATAAATGTCTTTACTGTCACGTTTGATCTATTTAATTTGTCATTGCTGAATAAAAGTATTAAAAAGAAGCATTATTTATTTAAAAGTATTTTTAAAAACTCTGACTGACCACAAACTTTTAAATGGTAGTGCATATAAAAATAACAGAATAAATATGACTTGATTTACATTAATAAGCATATGTATGGGTGTCTCTTCCTGGCAGTATGTTCTCTCTTTAATTAAGTAACAGTTAATTCTCAGTTCACACTCTCTTGTCATGTTTGTCTTCATCTTAAAGCTGATGTGCATAATTTTTTCGATGTTAAAATACTTTCTCTGATCCCATCTTAATGTGTAGAGACAACTATAAATAAGCCATTTGTAGGGACAACTATACATCAGTTGTTCGTAGGTTGATTTCCCTGAAGCATGTAAACACTGTTGCTTTCAAAACATTGCTATGTCTTTAAGTGGCCCAACAAAGCAAGTTTGTGACAGATGAGCAGAAACCTGTATGAACACAATCATTATTTTTCAGCTTATCAATTTGGTTTGAAGGTGCTAGTGAAATAGCACACCACAGCTTCAAACTCCTTGAGGACAATGTGAGCCACACAACACAGAGTCGCCTAAAGATGCAAAAACATCCTATTAGCCTGATAAAGGACTGCAGAGATTGAATGCAGTGCCACAAATCAAAACCATACAGAGTGTCCCAGGACACATGCCATTATTAGCCTTAAAGCTCAGACTGATTAATCATGGGTAAAGAAAGAAAAGGCATGCATACAAGAGCTGGCAAAGACATAACCCTGAAAACAAAAAAGACTGACCCTGATCTCCAATCTACAGCTTTTTTTATCACTGTTGTATAAAATTCCTTGTCTAAAGCTACAGTGGTTTGTCTTGCCACTGCCCTCCAAAGGGAGTTCACACGAGAGGACAGATCAAGGGCTTCATCTACAATAGCAGTGCTGCCAAGGCAAATGGGTTGATAACTTACCTGTGTGGCAGAAGGAGGAGTCCCACATTGTCAGCATTGTCCAGGTTCAGAGAGGTGTTGAAAAGGATGTCAAGGAGGAGGGTATTGCCAGCAAGAAGAGGAAAGAAAACAGAGAAAAATCCACATTTACAATACTGTATAATACTCACTGATATGTTAAATGTTAGAGTTAAAGGAACTCTGTGAGACTGGATTTACATTATATAAGGTATGACTGGGCAACATAGGTAAAATGTATATATACATATCTTCCAACCTTTTGATTATATTTAATATTCAACTGTACATATTTATGTATATGTTCTGAAAGCAGAACAGTGCAGAGGGTAATTATTTAAAGATGAATGCTTAAATCAAGAAAGTAATACAAGCTTAGGTCACTAAATAAATACAAGTACGAATGAGATTCATAAAATGTATCATATTTATTACAATATATATTTTGTTGTAATATTCCCCCATTATCCAATTATCAATTAGAGCCGTAGGTGTGAATGCGCGAGTCCCAAGCCATCAAATGGGGAGGGTAGGGAAAAGACCTGGCCACCTACCTACTAAATCATCGGCAAGAAAATTCATGGACGGTCCCTCGCTTATTGCAAAAGATGGCCCATACAATCACTAAGAGTCAGATACGACTGAAATGGTTAATGAATGTATTATACACTCACCTAAAGGATTATTAGGAACACCTGTTCAATTTTTCATTAATGCAATTATCTAATCAACCAATCACATGGCAGTTGCTTCAATGCATTTAGGGGTGTAGTCCTGGTCAAGTCAATCTCCTGAACTCCAAACTGAATGTCAGAATGGGAAAGAAAGGTGATTTAAGCAATTTTGAGCGTGGCATGATTGTTGGTGCCAGACGGGCCGGTCTGAGTATTTCACAATCTGCTCAGTTACTGGGATTTTCACGCACAACCATTTCTAGAGTTTACAAAGAATGGTGTGAAAAGGGAAAAACATCCAGTATGCGGCAGTCCTGTGGGCGAAAATGCCTTGTTGATGCTAGAGGTCAGAGGAGAATGGGCCGACTGATTCAAGCTGATAGAAGAGCAACTTTGACTGAAATAACCACTCGTTACAACCGAGGTATGCAGCAAAGCATTTGTGAAGCCACAACACGCACAACCTTGAGGCGGATGGGCTACAACAGCAGAAGACCCCACCGGGTACCACTCATCTCCACTACAAATAGGAAAAAGACACTACAATTTGCACGAGCTCACCAAAATTGGACAGTTGAAGACTGGAAAAATGTTGCCTGGTCTGATGAGTCTCGATTTCTGTTGAGACATTCAGATGGTAGAGTCAGAATTTGGAACAGAATGAGAACATGGATCCATCATGCCTTGTTACCACTGTGCAGGCTGCTGGTGGTGGTGTAATGGTGTGGGGGATGTTTTCTTGGCACACTTTAGTGCCAATTGGGCATCGTTTAAATGCCACGGCCTACCTGAGCATTGTTTCTGACCATGTCCATCCCTTTATGACCACCATGTACCCATCCTCTGATGACTACTTCCAGCAGGATAATGCACCATGTCACAAAGCTCGAATCATTTCAAATTGGTTTCTTGAACATGACAATGAGTTCACTGTACTAAAATGGCCCCCACAGTCACCAGATCTCAACCCAATAGAGCATCTTTGGGATGTGGTGGAACGGGAGCTTCGTGCCCTGGATGTGCATTCCACAAATCTCCATCAACTGCAAGATGCTATCCTATCAATATGGGCCAACATTTCTAAAGAATGCTTTCAGCACCTTGTTGAATCAATGCCACAAATTGTAGCCAAATTGTAGCCTCTTTTTCCTATTTGTAGTGGAGATGTGTGGTACCCGGTGGGGTCTTCTGCTGTTGTAGCCCATCCGCCTCAAGGTTGTGCGTGTTGTGGCTTCACAAATGCTTTGCTGCATACCTCGGTTGTAACGAGTGGTTATTTCAGTCAAAGTTGCTCTTCTATCAGCTTGAATCAGTCGGCCCATTCTCCTCTGACCTCTAGCATCAACAAGGCATTTTCGCCCACAGGACTGCCGCATACTGGATGTTTGTCCCTTTTCACACCATTCTTTGTAAACTCTAGAAATGGTTGTGCGTGAAAATCCCAGTAACTGAGCAGATTGTGAAATACTCAGACCGGCCCGTCTGGCACCAACAATCATGCCACGCTCAAAATTGCTTAAATCACCTTTCTTTCCCATTCTGACATTCAGTTTGGAGTTCAGGAGATTGTCTTGACCAGGACCACACCCCTAAATGCATTGAAGCAACTGCCATGTGATTGGTTGATTAGATAATTGCATTAATGAGAAATTGAACAGGTGTTCCTAATAATCCTTTAGGTGAGTGTATATATAATACATTCATTAACCAGTAAAGACATTTATAATGTCTTAATGACTAAATTTTTGCTCATGAGGTTTAAGACACTTTCAAAATACCTCAATATTTTACCAAACAAAATTATATTTTATGTATTCAACACATTGCCCAGTCCTTGTATAAAGTGATTTAAACATTGAATGTAGCAATATTTATTTAAATTTCGCAAGCTCCTTACATCAAGTACAAAAATGAACATTGGTCATAATTATTATGACCTGCAAGATCAAAGCATTATTGGATTATTGGAAAAAGTGCTTATATAACAAAATAACAGCACAATTCTGCATTGAAAGATTGTTAAACATTAGCGACACCAAGAAAAAAGTTTAGTTATTTATCACAGGCTTGAATCAAGGACAGATCTGAAGGCCTTCGGTCCTGCCAGCATTTTCTCCACACACTCACAGGAGGTAATCATGCATGAAGAGGGTATATGCTCACATAGTCCTTACTTCATTTTCTCTCAGCGATAACAGAAACATTGATTGAACACACACTCACTTACTAAAATCAATGGAGAGGTAAAAGACAGACACACCTTCTAAATCCCTCATTTAGCTTTGATTTGTACCCTCATCCTCCTCTTCATCTTTACCTCAATGCATCAACTCACCTCCAGACGCTAATGTGATCATTGACACCCAAGGTCCTAGTGAGGGCACTAGCTTAGCGCTTTCACACTCTCTTTCACGCTCCCTTTGATCAACTGCCCCTTGGCCTGTAAGGCTGGCTAGAAATGATCACACATAGCAGCATATGATCAAAGCCCTGCAAGTCTGATATTGTCATGTATAATAAACATGATCCGTCTCAGGCCTCTTGTTCTACAGCTTGTATTTGCTGTGATGTGTCAAAACATACTATTTGGTGATGAGCTCTTTGCTCTTTGATTGAGTTTAAAAAGTAAGTTTAAGAAGGGCAAACCTCCAGATCTGGATCACTTTCATAAGTTTCATGTTTATGAGTTGAAATTTGAATTTAATTCTACTTCCTGTTATTCTCACTCAATTTCTAATTCAGTTTACTTCAGCTGAATATTTTTATATTATTAAATACTAAATAAATACTAAGGACCCTATCATACACCCGGCGCAATGCGGCGCCAGGTGTGACGCTAGTGTTTTTTTACTAGTTTCAGCCCGAGGCAGTTATTTTCACATCCAGCGCCACGTTGTTTAAATAGCAAATGCACTTGTGCCCATCTGTTCGCCCATGGGCATGCTGGTCTGAAAACAAGGTGTGTTCAGGCGCATTGTTGGTGCGTTGCTATTTTGAAGTTAACTGAAATAGACTGTGCCATTGGCCAACAAAAACCTGGTCTAAAGTCAATACCGCAATATACACACTCACCTAAAGGATTATTAGAAACACCATACTAATACTGTGTTTGACCCCCTTTCGCCTTCAGAACTGCCTTAATTCTACGGGGCATTGATTCAACAAGGTGCTGAAAGAATTCTTTAGAAATGTTGGCCCATATTGATAGGATAGCATCTTGCAGTTGATGGAGATTTGTGGGATGCACATCCAGGGCACAAAGCTCCCGTTCCACCACATCCCAAAGATGCTCTATTGGGTTAAGATCTGGTGACTGTGGGGGCCATTTTAGTACAGTGAACTCATTGTCATGTTCAAGAAACCAATTTTAAATGATTCGAGCTTTGTGACATGGTGTTATTATCCTGCTGGAAGTAGCCATCAGAGGATGGGTACATGGTGGTCATAAAGGGATGGACATGGTCAGAAACAATGCTCAGGTAGGCCGTGGCATTTAAACAATGCCCAATTGGCACTAAGGGGCCTAAAGTGTGCCAAGAAAACATCCCCCACACCATTACACCACCACCACCAGCCTGCACAGTGGTAACAAGGCATGATGGATCCATGTTCTCATTCTGTTTACGCCAAATTCTGACTCTACCATCTGAATGTCTCAACAGAAATCGAGACTCATCAGACCAGGCAACATTTTTCCAGTCTTCAACTGTCCAATTTTGGTGAGCTCGTGCAAATTGTAGCCTCTTTTTCCTATTTGTAGTGGAGATGAGTGGTATCCGGTGGGGTCTTCTGCTGTTGTAGCCCATCCACCTCAAGGTTGTGCGTGTTGTGGCTTCACAAATGCTTTGCTGCATACCTCGGTTGTAATGAATGGTTATTTCAGTCAAAGTTGCTCTTCTATCAGCTTGAATCAGTCAGCCCATACTCCTCTGACCTCTAGCATCAACAAGGCATTTTCGCCCACAGGACTGCCGCATACTGGATGTTTTTCCCTTTTCACACCATTCTTTGTAAACTCTAGAAATGGTTGTGCGTGAAAATCCCAGTAACTGAGCAGATTGTGAAATACTCAGACCGGCCCGTCTGGCACCAACAACCATGCCACGCTCAAAATTGCTTAAATCACCTTTCTTTCCCATTCTGACATTCAGTTTGGAGTTCAGGAGATTGTCTTGACCAGGACCACACCCCTAAACGCATTGAAGCAACTGCCATGTGATTGGTTAATTAGATAATTGCATTAATGAGAAATTGAACAGGTGTTCCTAATAATCCTTTAGGTGAGTGTATATATTTTTTGTTATTTAAAGAGCGTGTTAGTAATATGCACCTTTAGGCGGGTGCACAACACCCATACACTTTGCTTATTACACACATAGGGACAGCAGCAGCACACAAATTATTCAGACACCAGATATAATTTTTTACTAGTGGGTGCAGGACACTATAGTTCAGTTATGTAAGTGAGGATAGCAAAATAAAGTAAACTGCGACAAAATTATTCATACAGTGGACTACCAGTAAAATTAATAAAAATTTGGGACCAAAATTATTCAGACACTTCGACCTGATCATGTTTTGCTTAATCGTTTTTCTTTTACTAATAGCTAATGTGACATTTTACACCACAGACTGAACAAAATTAAGCATTGATTGGTTGACCTAAATTGGTATTATCTAACTGTGTATATATTTAAATTGAACAGCTGACAGCTGATTGGTTGATTGTAATCCATTACATACCTTTCTATCAAAGCTATCTGACATTATCAAGATGAATTTGTTCTGACACAGTTTAACTCTGAGTTCTTGTCATATTTTATTATTTTCTAAACTATAGCAAATAAACTGTGATAATGTGAGAAAATGTTGACTGTATGAAAAATTAAAGGATTCCTCTCTGGAAAAGCGTTCAGTTTTTCCGATCGCAAATTCCACCATGTAAATAGTGAATCCGCCATGGCGCGGGTGCAACTGGCTTGGAACAACAAAGTGGAGGGAATGGGAAATAAGACTCTGATTGGTTTATTGCACGTTACGCCCAAAACACACCCATGACTCATTAAAAGAATTGGGACAACCCTTTTAGACAATGGGCCGAGGACGCCGACCATTTTTCCCGTCATTAAACTAGCAAAAGTGGATTGAGGCACGCCCTAAGTGCACCCGCACCATGGGCTTCAGACCATGCACTTAGATCGTTAAAATAGGGCCCTTAATATACAAAATTTATACTAATACTAAATGTAATATTATTTAATAATATATCAATCAATATTAATTCATATGAAATGTATTATTTAATCTAAAACAAATTTAAATACAGTTTCAATTCATTGTAATTCTACTTCCTTAACTTTAAATTCAAATTCAGAAAATATATACACTACCATTCAAAGGTTTGGGTTAAGTTTTCTTATTTTTTAAAGAAACTAAAGAATCCTGAAAAAAAGTCATGTTTTACATTGTGATAATAAGAAATGATCATGTGACTGAAGACTGGAGTAATGATGCTGAAAATTCACAGGAATACTGTAAATTACATGTAAAAATATTATCAAAAAGAAAACAGCTATTTTAATATCAATTGTAATTGTAATTGTAATATCAATATTTATCAATATATCAATAACAATATCAATAATTTATCAAATAAATGCAGCCATGATGAGCATAAGAGACTTCTTTTTTTTTTTTAAAACATAAAAAATATTACCAACTCCAAACTTTTGAATGGTACTGTATATATTCAGTATTTTAGTGTCCAAAACTTTTTGTAGCATTCATAAAAGTGTGAAATGCCTTTGATGCTCAGGACAGCAACCATCAGTCAATCAGTCTGATATCATTTTCATTCGTGTCAGTGATTGCCTCAAAAAGTTGATTTCATATTGTGTACTTCAGAAGGTGCTGTCAGCACCTGAGCAGCTGCCACTGAGATGAACATGAATGCTAAAGGATAACTCTCTCCTTTCTCTTCAGCAGGGCCGCTGCTGGCCAAATGGGTGCCCTAAGCAGAATTGTATTGTGGTGCCCCCTCCCCCATCCAAATATTATGGAAGTAAAAAAAAAAGCTACTTTAGGAGTCAAAATAGAACTTTAATAAAATAAAAAATCGTGTATGCTTACTGCCTAGTGCATTCACCGTAAAATGCATTTTTTATATTATATTTATGTTTATATTTATTTTTATGTTAATATTAATATAGAATAAAAGGTTTATTTTATTTATTTATTTATTTTAAATGTTTTGAGCAACCAAGATGGTGCCCCCCTGGGAGTTGGTGCCCTACGCAAACTGCGTACTCTGCGTTTAGGGAGCGGCGGCACTGCTCTTCAGTCCACCTACAGTATATAGTAGGAGGGGGGTCCGACAGATGTATTTGTGTCTCACAAAATGACTGACAGATTCAAATGGCTGATCCACAATATAAATGTGTGGAGCTATGTGTGTGTTGGAGGTGTAGGGTTTAGTAAAGGCCTCTCTGTCTCATTTTGTTACAGGAGAATCTCATGAGACCCTCAGAAGTCAGACAGTGGGGATTTAACCATTCCTCTGAAGGCAGGAGACTGCTAAACTGCATAAGAAAGCAAAAGCTCTCATGGGAGGAGAGACCTGCCAACCTGTGTGTATGTGTGTGTGTCAGGGAGGATAGGGAAGAAGGAAAAGACAGAAGGAGGTAGAATGAAACAGAGAGAACAAGGTATTAGTGAGAATTTTAAGAAAATGTATGTTTAGGAGAGGTTCCATCTGCTCAGGCGTATGTGATGATGGATTGGCCAAGTTGCTGGCAAAGCATTAAAGCTAAACTTTACCAATGAAGTTTCATTTCATATTAAAGTTTGGTACTACAGTATTACTACAAGTTTAGGCTGCAAGTACCACCTGTTTCTTTTACATCTAGTTTTAATCAAGCACAACAGATAATCAAGGTCTTGGGGGTTACTTGAAAATAACAGGCATGTGTGTTAAGGCCGATTCACAATGCACCGACAGACGCTTCATTGGGTTTTGTTGGATCAGTGTGTTACCCGTCGACGTCTGTCTGCGTTGGTCGGCTCTCGTTTGTCTTGGAATGTCTGAGAAGTGACATACTGTAATCTGGCGATTGTCGGCTTAGCTCAGCATCTGTGATGTGCATCTGTGCAGTGTGAATTTGCCTTTAGAGTAAAATGATCAAAGTTTGACTGTTAGCATGTTTAGCCACAACATTCTGCAGCAAAAAAAAAAGTTTTTCTATTGACAGCTACAGGAAAGAGGATTAGAGATCAGTCTGTGTCTGAGCCACTCTGGTTCAGTTCAAAGCCACTTTCAATTCACACTTTCAATTCAAATTCAGCTGCTCCAGCTCCAGAATCCTTAGGTCAGAGGATGAAATGAATGATGATTTGATAAAGGAGTGAGATTTACTGACTGATCATTACCCATTTTTCGTCCAGATTGCCTGAGACAATGACAGCAGAAATTACAAGGAGAGGAGAGCAGTGTGTGAAATAGCTGCATTATTGATGTGTCAAACATTAGTTATTGTGCCACCTCCAGACAAAGTCATTATAGCTGTTCCCACCCTGTCAAAATAACCATCCACACAAGATCTCCCCACAAAGCACACAGTAGAGTGAAGTGACCTCTTTTAAACAATAAAACCATTCACCTTCTTCTCTGATAGCATTTGGGAGTCCATCTCATAAACATGACTGCACTACACATCTGACATGCACAAACACATTATTTGCTTGTTGGCTGAACAAATAAAGACAGTTATTTGCAAAAAATGCTTTTCTTATGTCTTGTAATTTCATGTCAAAACCCCCGTCTGTTCGGGACGGGAACTTACACAGGGAGAGTCACTGCTGCAAGACCCACTCAGCAGAGTATTGGATAACGATGGGAAAGCGTGCCCAGGGGGGCCGCTGCGGAAGCCACATCCTACCCGTAGGCAGGTATCATGTGGAATATACACGTATGGACTGGCCGTGGGCAGTGCAACATACGGAAGTCTCAGGGGTGGCCCCGGCCAATGCAGACAGGGGACTACACCGCACAGAGACGGCAGAGCAAGCTCTACCAAGGGAAAGACACAGGCTCGCCATAGGGAGCCGTACCGTGGAAGAATACGCATATGGGACCGCCGTAGGGGTCACAACATATGGATACCCAACCTAACACAACTTCCACCAATGCATACGAGTGTTAGACCTGGCGTCGGACGCTCTGCCACATCTGATTGCCGTGGGTTGCGGAGGAACTCAACAGGGTTCGCCAATCCTGGGGAACTCAAATGGAGCATATCAGCGCACATATCCAGTCCATGAGGAGGGGAATGGCGCAGCAAGCCGACACAAGAGCGGGCACTTCGGTGTTACTGGCTATTTGAAACGAACACATGGGAAGAAACCGGCTCTACAGCCCGCAGCGCTACATATATCTATCAGCGAGGCACCATGCGCCAGTGCCCAGGAAGAGGCCACACTCCTAGTGGAGTGGGCCCTCAACCCGAGCGGGCAAGGCACGCCTTGGGTTTCATATGCCAAGGCGATGGCATCCACTATCCAGTGGGCCATCCTCTGCTTGGAGACAGCCTTTACCTTCTGCTGGCCTCCTTAACAGATGAAGAGCTGAAGCTGAAGAGTCCTGAAGCTTTGCGTTCTGTCCACGTAAGTCCGCAGAGCACGAACAGGACAGAGAAAAGCCAGGGCTGGGGCTGGTCCCGAAAGGGAGTGGTGGGAACCTTGGGCGCATATCTGGGCCGTGGTCTCAGGATTACATGAGAGTTACCCGTCCCGAACTCCAGGCCCGATTCATCAACTAAAAATGCCTGCAGGTCCCCTACCCTCTTGATGGAAGCCAATGCTGTCAGAAGTACTGTCTTCCAAGACAGAATTTTTAACTCTGCCGACTGCAAAGGTTCAAAAGGAGCTCTCTGCAGTGTGGTTAGCACCAGAGATAAGTCCCAAGAGGGTATGGAGTGAGGGCGAGGCGGATTTAATCTCCTCGCCCCCCTCAGGAACCTGACAATCAGATCGTGCTTCCCTAAGGACTTACCATCAACCATGTCGTGATTTGCGGTGATAGCGGCAACATACACTTTGAGAGTGGAGGGAGACAGCCTTCACTCCAACCCTTCTGGGACAGAACTGATCGAACGTCTTCGGGGGTCTTCTCGTCGAGAAGAATCCAACAGGTTCCACTTCAACGCATAGAGGCGCTTCGTAGAGGGGGCTCTGGCGGAAGCGATGGTGCCTACCACAGTCCGTGGTAGGCCACCTAGAACCTCCGCGTCCTGTCCAGGGACCAGACATGGAGTTTCCACAGGTCTGGACGTGGGTGCCCCATCTCTGAGTCAGGCGGTCCTTCCTTAGAGGAATGGGCCAAGGAGGTGCTTTCACGAGGAGCATTAGTTCCGGGAACCAGGTCCGGTAGGGCCAATACGGAGCCACCAGCAGGACCTGCTCCTTGTCCTCCCTGACCTTGCACAGTGTCTGTGCAAGAAGGCTCACTGGGGGAACTGCATATTTGCGTAGGCCCCGGGGCAGCTGTGTGCCGGGGCAGCTGGACCAGAATGTGCTTGCCTCGTAGCGGCCCCTTGAGGCGGCCCAGCGCAAGACAAACTGCTAACAACTCGAGGCAATTAATATGCCATTGCAGTTGAGGCCCCATCCACAGACCCGAAACTGCAAGCCCGTTGTACGTGGCCCCCCAGCCGGTGGATGAGGCATCCGTGGAGACAACAGCATGGGAGCGAAATGAACCGACTGAGGTGACTGAGCACCATGTCCCTGTGTTCGCACAACTGCGCCCGCGACTGAGCTAGTATCAGTTGAGGTAGTTGAGTATGCAAACACCACGCTCTCTCATCAGAGCAATGGCCGCCTCCGCGACTTTCGTGAAGACACGGAGCAACAGGGACAGCCCGAAGGGTAGGACTCTGTACTGATATGCCCGTCCCTCGAACGCAAAGCGTTCATGAGACATGAAAATACGCATCCTTCAGGTCGATTACTGCAAACCAATCTTGGGGACGGATGCACCTTTCTTGGGTACAATAAAGTATGGGCTGTAGAAGCAAGTCTTCATATCGGCTGGAGGGACCGGCTCTATCGCGTCCTTCACCAGTAGGACTGCGATCTCCGCCCGTAGCACAGTGGCGCTCTCCTTCGACACGGTGAAGGTGAAGCGACCGAAACAGCGGGACCAACGGCACCACAGACGTACCCACAGTGGGGCAGCGCAGCAGAGTGCAGGGACCCGACTCGGACGGCATAGCGGCCCGAAGTGGGGTCTGAGTGTGCAGTGCAACACTTACCTGCTTCCGCTGCGTCCTTGTGTGCGTCCTGTTGTGTGCGTCCATCACCCTGCTGGCAATGAGAGAGGCACTGGAGGGTGACAAGGCATGGGAGCGCCGTACACCGCCAAGCATGCTCTCTTGGAACCCAGAGATGCCAAGCTGTCTTGGCACCCGGCTGCTGCTGGGCTTGGGCTTGGGTGGAAGTGGGAGCCGCCGCCCTCAGCAACGAGCAGGTGGAGGAGCTGCGGCCGGCGGCTGGGTGGAGGCAGCAGCTGGGCAAAGAACTGAGAACTGCTGGGCAAAGCTCTCGACCGTGTCGGCGAATAACCCAACCTGGGAAATCGGGGAGTCCAGGAACCGATACTTGTCGGTCTCCCTCATGTCGGCCAGGTTGAGCCAGAGATGTTGCTCCTGGACCACAAGAGTGGACATCGCCTGACCAATGGAACGGGCGGTGACCGTCGCCGTCCGGAGCTCCCGGAGGAGCTCTGGGTCAGGCCTACCCTCGTGCATGTCCATGAGTGCCTGGGCCTGGTGCACCTGGAGCAACGCCATGGCATGCAAGGCAGACGCACCCTGTCCACAAGCTTTTTAAGCCTTCCCAGTCAGACTGGAGGACAACTTACAGGCCTTGGATGGGTGGCGTGGGTCCCCGCGCCAGGTGGAAGCAGACGCCGGACACAGTTGCATTGCGACAGCCTGTTCCACCGGCGGGATCCCCACGTACCCTTTGGCTGGCCCGCTGTCGAGGGTAGTGAGGAGGGAGGAGCCACTCTGCCGGTTTCGGGCAGAAAAAGGTGCCGTCCATGACCTTGTGAGCTCCTCATGCACCTCTGGGAAGAAAGGCACCGGGGCGGGATGCTGAGAACCAGAGCGGGCTGCCCTGAGAAACCGATCATCCAGTCTAGAAGGCTAGGGACAAGGTGGAGGGTTCCACTCGAACCCGACCTTTTTGGCGGCCCGGGAAAGCATAGCCATCAGCAGTTGGTCCGTCTCGAGCAGCGCTACTCTCCCAGAGGGAGGCAACACAGCCGAGTCTTCATCCCCCGAGGACTGAAACTCCCCCTCCGATGCAGTGATCAACATCCTATCGTCTGCTGGAGCTCCAAAGGTTACCACTGGACCCCCCCGGGAGGAGCCAGCGATTTCCTCTGGAAGCTCAACCGGCTGCGGTGCTTCAGAGGGATTAGGGGCCCGCGGAGGCTGGCTTGGCGGGTGTGCCCTAAACGTGATCCTCAGGTCACCCTGGCTAATCGTCGAAGTAGGTCTATTCTGCTGGGCAGGAATAGCTCTAGATCGGGGCATAGGTAAGGAGACAGGTGAGAACAGGAATTATCCACAAATGGTGCCTCAGCGTGCTGAATGCCCAGACATGTAAGACAGCGATTATGACATCAGCTGGCGACAGGGAACGACCACATCCAGAAACGTGTTGCTCTTTTAGTGCTGAAGCACCCAGAGACACAGGAATGTAGGGGCTCCCAGAAGTTATCCCAATTCGTCTGTGACGTCCGACGTACGTCGATCGTGACCGACTGAAAGGGAACTAAAATCTGTGATGGCTTTGGATAAAAGCATCTGCTGAATGCATACATATAAATCCTGCCATAATGTATAGTTCACATCACATTCATCTCCCATAGAAACTGTACAGGCCAAGAGTGAATTGCAGAAGACACACAAGCGGCGAACAGCCCACCATCTTAAAGCAAACTATAAAACAGGTTTAAAATGCTCTGAAAACAACTCAAGGCCTTTCACACTGACTGCAGACTAAGATCAATGCAACAAAGCAACATTTCGCATCAAGTAACACATTTTGATTCAACTCAAATGGTCTGAGTTTGCGCAACCAAACGAGAAACAAATGCATCATCCAATCATTATTCTTAGGGATTTAATCAAATTTAAATTAATTTAAGTACAACATTTACTAAAATGTAGAAGATATGTTGTCATGCTCTTTTTTCCGGTAGAATAAAAAACATATTTTCTACATTTTAGTGAATGTTGTACTTATATTAAAGCAGCTGAACTCTTGAAGTAAGATGAGCCAAAACATAATGACCACCTGCCTAATATGTTGTTGGTCTTCCGCGTGCTGCCAAAACAGCACCGACCAGCCGAGGCATTGACACTACAAGACCCCTGAAGGTGTGCTGTGATATCTGGCACTAGGACATTAACAGCAGATCCTTCAAGTCATGTACATTGCCAGGTGGAGCCGCCGTAAATTGAACTTGTTGGTCCAGCACATCTGACAGATGCTTAATTGGATTGAACATTGCACAGGGCATCACACTCCCTCCACCAGTTAATGTGCTGGCTCATTTCGAAAATACGAACACATAAAAATATTATAGTATAGTATTTTGCACAGATAATGCCACTATCATGTCCACAAATAGAGGTTGGATAATACTGTATGCACCACTGAGTTTAAACAGAAGTGCAAATATACAAAAAAGGCTCCTCTGATTTTACTTCCCTCTAAACCACTGAATGGTACAAAAACTTGCAGTATCACTTTACATATCATCCACTTTTCAAGATGCACGTGGAAATTAGTTTGATCTTTGACGCAAAGCACAAAGTTGATTTGCACTAATTTGATCTAATATTTGATGTTTTTTTTTAATAATGTAGATTTAAGTAGCAAATGAGAATCGCTAAAATTATTGAATATATTTTGAGACAAAGGTCTTAATGTAATTAAAGCAACAGTTTTTCTATAACTGAAGAATATGTAGAGGCTGCTGTTGGGGCTAAAAGCACCATTTAATATGATGATAAATAGTTAGCTGACTTTTCCATTTGCTGACATGACATGTAAATATCATATATTAAGTTGGGTGTCCAACTTAGAGATAATCACCATATTTGTATTAAAACCATCATATTTAAAATATATATTATATTAATCATATCAAATAATAAAATATAATTTATTGTTACTACTTCAAGTCAAGTCAAGTCAACTTTATTTATATAGCGCTTTTTACAATGCAGATTGTTTCAAAGCAGCTTCACAGTGTTAAACAGGAAAATAATGAACAGAATTTGATTCGGCTGTACAGCCGCTCTGGAGAAAACGGTGATGTCATCAGCTCATTTCAATTATCATATATATTCAAGTAATGTAGTTGATATAATTTAGTTTAGTAATTAAATTTATTTGGATATTTATTTAAAAATTTAGTGTACTTAATCTGTATTAAATTATTATGGAATCTCCTTCAATGCTGTCAGAATATTTACTTTTAAAAAATATTTTGTTTCTATATTTTAAAAATATATTTCAATATTAACATATTTTAATGACAGCATATATTACACAACAATTATTTTACTTATCAACTTAACTTTGCTGATGTCTTAACTTTAGACATTATTAAAAACATTTTAGCTGAAGTCTTTGTATCAATACTGTGTGCCTTTTGCCCCATGCTGGTGAGTCTTTTACCCCGGGTGTGGAGTAAAAGGCCCCCATCGCCACCCCATCCATAAACAAAATAAAACACTTTTATGATTTATTTTCACACAAAATCTGTTGCTCCATAAATGTTCAATACAAACATTTTTTTTCTGCAACCATACACTGTGGGAGTAATGAAAAACTTTTTTTTTTTAAGGTGCGCCTTTAGCCCTGTTGTACCCTATTAGTACTGTTTTACTACAGTTGCTGCACTGAGCAGCCATATTGGATTCTGAAGTCAGGGTTGTTGTGCTTCCCCCGAGTTTGTCAGTCGCAACTCCAACTTGAAGGGGTTTCTAATGTTAAAAGTTCCTGCTGGAAACAAGGAATTTCTCTCTTGTGAGGACAAATGGAATGCACCATGTCTTATTGGCTGGTCAGTTTGTTAGTAATAAAAAGAAAAATCCAAGTACATAAAAATATCTTTTTAGTTGCAGGGTCAATTTTTGCACTCATGTGAAAGGGTTCACAGGGATGCATTGTTCAGTTTTAATCTCGTCATGCAGAATAACATGCTCGGGATGAACAGGCTTTAAGAGTCATTCTAAGTTAAAGCAAAGGTTTTGACAGTTCCTGGCTTTCACCCAAAGAACCTTGTGTCAAAACACACAAGTGTGCCGTGCATAAGGGATGTGTCTGATTTCACAAGGACAGGAGGTCTCTCTAATTAAGCTGTTTGTTGTTCTGGCTTTGTGAGGAGGGACCGGCTTTGATCGACTGACATGCTAAATACGCGCTGGAATTAGGAACAGCTGCTGCAAGATAAAGAGCAGCATGCCACTGCGACATGTGAGGAAACACAAACACTTGGTGAAGCTAAAACATACATTTAAATTTGACGTTTTATAGACCAACAGTAGCACAATAAACGTCCACACTACTGAGTGTCAGATTTTACTAAATTTGTAGGGATCTACCTTATGATGAGGCTAAATAATGTTTAGTTTCAGATGCTAAAATGCCAAACTGCATTCAAACTGCTTAAAGTTTGGCTTACAATAAGCTTAATTTAAGATCAATAGATGTCAATGGGAGTTCCGTACAGTGATATTAAAAAAGTCGTGTGTGTGTCCTAACAACCTGGCTTTTGTTTAACAGGTACAAGCCACTAAAAGAAGGCAGTAAGTTCACACTCACCATATTGCTGTCTAGCTGTGAACAAAACACTTCACACTCTATCTCCAATCTGTTTACAGTCTGTTAAGAGACATTCCCAGAACGAACACCCACACAGACATACTGTTCATACAGTGTCCTCGTGAGTGCCATCACACACACACACACACACACACACACACACACACACACATTCATTGTACCAAATGGTAAATCAGCATGTTTGTTTTTATCCATTTGATTCATTCATTTCACAATCATTTCTGCCATTTCTACTTTAAGAGTTTCTGTGTTTAATGTAGTTGGATTAAACGTAATTCTTAACTTATGCTGTATGATTTAACTTCAGCATTGCGGTTTGCTGTGTGAAACTGAAGTAATGTGCCAGAAACAAGAACACTATTAAGCTTATTTAAGCTTTGATCATTATGTCTTAAAGGGACAGAAAAAATCTGACATCATTCACTCAACCTCAAAACTGTATGACTTTATTTTGTCTGCAGAATTTGTTTTCTATACAATTAAAGTCGCTAGACAACACAGACTTTCATTGAATGAAAAAAAAAACACAATGTTCTTTTGTGTTCCATAGAAGAAGAAAAAGTCATACAGGTTTTAAATGACATAGGTGAGTAAATGATGTCAGAATTTTCACTCAATATGGCGTAGTTACGCAAGCGCCAGAAGTGATCTCTCACACGTATCTCTACGCCATATTGTGTACATTGACCTCACTTACCAGAAGTGATCGCGTGCTAAAGGCTGTTGGACATAGTGGTGTATTAGAGGTAAAAAATTATATAAATACTGTTCGGTTTCCTGCACAAACCGATCGTTTTGTGTCTTAAAACATCAATGTGTCGTCACAAGCCGCAGGGTTTAATATGGATTTGTCTGTGCATGTTTTTTTTACTCTCATAGTTCTCATAATTTTCATTTTGGAATGAACTATTCTTTTAATGATATGTTTGATGGCTGACATTTAATATATAAATTTAACTGAATCACCAACACAACAACACAGCTCTGATAGATGCTGTAGGGCTACTCGAGATCCCAGCACGTACCATCCATGTGTGTCTAGAATATTTATATTTATTTGCTCCTCAGTCCGTTCAGATCATTGTGATGGTGAATGTCAGGGCTCTCACCATGTCAAGGCCCTTAGGCATTTGCCACCATTGCCGATAAGATGATCCATCCTGGAAAACATCCAGCATGAAGTTGAAACATTATCCTCTAGGAAAGTCAAAAAATAAATATAGTCAATTTGCAGAGCAACACTGAAACAATGAACAACCCAAAGTCAATCTACTTTTAAAGGCAGCAATTAAGCTTATGTTTTCAAGTGGCTTATGTTTTCATGCTTTCACACAGAGAGAATGTATAAGTGTCCAGACAGCAGGACTGAAGTACAACTTGTCCCTCTGAACTGATCATCACATCATTAGATAAAGAGGTATAAGTTATTGTGTGCGGAGCTGCTACAACAAGAAAACCTGAGAGTGATTCTGTGTTACTGTGTAGCTGTGTTACTTCATAAATCATCATAAATCGTCATTACAAAGAGCATGAAAAAGCAATGGCTAATGGCTAGATAAAGATGAAAAATCTGGGATATTCACTCTGGCAGGTGAACAACAACCTACAACGCAAACCCGGAGAAAATAGTTTATTGTATTATTCACGCTCTAGTGTATTACAAATATACGGACACATGGACCCTCAAACACAATGTTTCACCTCTTACTCTTTCTCTTTCTCTCTCGGTTGCGCATGTGTGAGTGTCTGTTGAGTGAGTGAGTGTGGTGAGTGTGTGGACTCCTTTTTGTGGCCGCTGTGCCTAAAAAAGTTTTCTAGTTTCTATCTTTTGTCTCTTTCACCGGTGTTATACGGGTTAAGAAGTAAAAAAGTGTTTTGTTGTCCATCTGCCAGTTTTCTATCATTTCTATCGATTTTCTCACATGGCTTCATGCTGTAAAAAAAATAGGCTTGAACGCCAGTGTGGAGGAATGTAGTTTAACTGTTAACTGTGGTGGTTTGCTGTGAAAATGTTTTGTCGGCATCAAGAATAAACAACGCGGTTGTTGTTTTTTTTGAAAACCGTTGAGTTGGCAATTGACAATTGACAAGATGTTATTGACAATTAAACGTGCCGTGCCTTTCATAAAAAACGAGGTGCTTGTTCAATTGTTGGAGAGATATGGCAGATTGGTTTCCCCAATCAAGATGATTCAAATTGGCTGTAAATCGTCGTTACTGAAACACGTAGTGTCGTTCAGACGTTTTGTGTACATGGTACTAAAGGATAATAAAGAGGATTTGGATTTGACGTTTTAATTTCAATCATGATGATGTCAACTATGCGGTTTTTGCCACAACTAATAGCATGAAGTGCCTTACTTGTGGTGAAATAGGACATCTCATGAGGGTTGTGGTTGAGAAAGTTGGTGAGGATGAGGAGGTTGCACAAAATTATAGTGAGGTACCTACAACAGTGGAGGTAGCTGAGGTAAACAGTGTACCAAAAACCTGCAGATGCAAATTTAATAGATTTATCAGGTGAGGTTGCAGCTTTGAAACAAATAAGGGAAAAACGAGTGGCAGTGGTAGAAGAAGTTTCTGTATCTGCAGAAAGGCGTCAGTTAACTGATGGTCTAGATAGGCAGAATTCTGAAAAGAATCAAGACATGGAGCTGAAAAGAGAACAGTGTTCTTTGGGAGAACAAGATGAATGTATTGTCTTATATATGAAATATTGACTTGAGTCAAACTGATACAGAGAGTAAAACTGACCTTTCAGAATGTAGCATTTCTTTAGATCAAACACAAAATGAGTCTTCGGAACAATCTTACGGTGTTGATGATATCAAGCTCTTTTTGAAAGTAACAAAGAATGCAAGAAATGTGCGTATTACAGAGTACTTTCCTGATTTGGAGCAATTTGTAAAGAAAGCAAAGATTTTTAAGAGCGAAGGTCAATTTTCTGATCAAGAGGTGAACAGACTGAAAAAAAATCTTACTAAAGTAAATTCTCAGTTAAGGATTAATGTTGGCAATGACAAGTTGTAAAACTACACTTTTATGAGATGAAGGTTTTTTTGTTTTTGAATATCCTTTTCTTTAATGAGAGAATTTCATATCGTTTCTCTTCATTTAAATGGGGCACGAGAAGAGAAGAAAAAATTTGAGTTATATGAGTTAATAAAGGTAAAGAAAATAGATATTCTATTTGCACAGGAAATGAAGCAGATTGGGCAAGAGAATTTGATGAGTCATCTCTAATTGGTGGTGTAGCTATTTTATTCTCCAAGAACTCCATTCCAATTTCTTACGAAGTAGAGGAAGTTTTAAAAGGCAGATTGTTTTAAAACAAGGGCTCAATTGAAAATGTATTTTATTGTTTTGGTTGTGTTTATGCTCCTACCAATGCAGTTGAAAGAATGTTTTTTCTAAATATGTTATGTAAAGCAGTAAGTGATTGTAAAACTGAAGATTTGTTCTTAGTTGGGGGCATGGGGCTTCTGCCCAGCCCCCCTAAAAATATGTGATTTATAACCTTTAAAACATATGAAACTGGAGGAGGGCTTCGTCACGTCTTTTAGGGTGTACTCACTCTAAGCACGGTTGCCTTGTACCGTGCCTGAGCGCGATTGTCCCCAATCCCCACGTACCAGGCCGGAGTAAGCGTCATTCACGATGCAACCTTTTGTTTTGAAGAAGACAGGAAGAAAAGCGCTTTCGCTAATAGACTGCCTAATAGATTTATGATGTATGCTGCGCAGCGATTTTCACGTGATTGCACTGCACGTATCAGAAGATTATTACAGAGGCAGCTGACTTTAATTGAGGAATTTGCAGCTTTACTCGCAAACTACAATTCATGTTCATCAATAAGGTGAGAACCAGGCCCGTTATAAACCTAAATATACTTGAATTAATTGAAAAGTGTATCCAAGTAGTTCTAGTTTGGTGTTTGCTGTCGTAATGATGACAGTAGCGCACAGCTGTTACATGCTCCGGTGCGGTTAGCGCTCAAACTGCATGCGAACCGTGCTCGAGCCCAATCGAACCGCACTAGTCTGGCCCACCTCTTCCAAGCGGGACAGGGCCGGCCAAACGAACCGCGCCAGGGCACGGAACGGAGCGCTCACACTTGTCAAACGAACCGGGTTTTGGGGGTCAAACGCGCTCGGGCACAGTTCAGAGCGCCTAGTGTGAGTACACCCTTACGCCCGTTTCACACATACTCCGTTTGCAGTGCGTATGCGGTGCGTATGCGATGCAGGAGCAGCACGCGCAGTTGTGCTTTCACATATGCTGCGTTCACAGTGCGCAACTGATCCGCGGTTTTATACCACAAACACAACGTTTATTCAATTAAAATAATTTTTATTTCAAATCCAACAGTTGTTACTGAACATGGATTGTCAGCATTGTAATTCTCTCTGTATAGCCTACACTCTTTCATATATGTCATGTTTAACACACTACATTAAACAACGTTTTATTCAATTAATTAATTTATATTGATATAGCCTTGTCCTTTAGATTTAACTATAGGCCTACACTCACCTAAAGGATTATTAGGAACACCATACTAATACTGTGTTTGACCCCCTTTCGCCTTCAGAACTGCCTTAATTCTACGTGTCATTGATTCAACAAGGTGCTGAAAGCATTCTTTAGAAATGTTGGCCCATATTGATAGGATAGCATCTTGCAGTTGATGGAGATTTGTGGGATGCACATCCAGGGCACGAAGCTCCCGTTCCACCACATCCCAAAGATGCTCTATTGGGTTAAGATCTGGTGACTGTGGGGGCCATTTTAGTACAGTGAACTCATTGTCATGTTCAAGAAACCAATTTGAAATGATTCGAGCTTTGTGACATGGTGCATTATCCTGCTGGAAGTAGCCATCAGAGGATGGGTACATGGTGGTCATAAAGGGATGGACATGGTCAGAAACAATGCTCAGGTAGGCCGTGGCATTTAAACGATGCCCAATTGGCACTAAGGGGCCTAAAGTGTGCCAAGAAAACATCCCCCACACCATTACACCACCACCAGCAGCCTGCACAGTGGTAACAAGGCATGATGGATCCATGTTCTCATTCTGTTTACGCCAAATTCTGACTCTACCATCTGAATGTCTCAACAGAAATCGAGACTCATCAGACCAGGCAACATTTTTCCAGTCTTCAACTGTCCAATTTTGGTGAGCTCGTGCAAATTGTAGCCTCTTTTTCCTATTTGTAGTGGAGATGAGTGGTACCCGGTGGGGTCTTCTGCTGTTGTAGCCCATCCGCCTCAAGGTTGTGCGTGTTGTGGCTTCACAAATGCTTTGCTGCATACCTCGGTTGTAACGAGTGGTTATTTCAGTCAAAGTTGCTCTTCTATCAGCTTGAATCAGTTGGCCCATTCTCCTCTGACCTCTAGCATCAACAAGGCATTTTCGCCCACAGGACTGCCGCATACTGGATGTTTTTCCCTTTTCACACCATTCTTTGTAAACTCTAGAAATGGTTGTGCATGAAAATCCCAGTAACTGAGCAGATTGTGAAATACTCAGACCGGCCCGTCTGGCACCAACAACCATGCCACGCTCAAAATTGCTTAAATCACCTTTCTTTCCCATTCTGACATTCAGTTTGGAGTTCAGGAGATTGTCTTGACCAGGACCACACCCCTAAATGCATTGACGCAACTGCCATGTGATTGGTTGATTAAATAATTGCATTAATGAGAAATTGAACAGGTGTTCCTAATAATCCTTTAGGTGAGTGTATATTACGTTGTTCACGCAAGTGCAAATACATTTTAACATAGGTTATAGCCTAAAATCACAAACATTTTAAATTACAACTTACAAAAGGACAAAAACAGCCGACTCTCGTCTTTTATTTAGCTTTTAAATCATTTTACAAGAAATCCTGCAGGTCATAAAGAACTATTTTGCCTAATTTTTGGGGCATCCCGCGTGCAGTGTGAAAGCTGTAATCCGTTAACATGGGTACGGAAAAAAATACGCACTGCATACGCACTGCAAACGGAGTATGTGTGAAACGGGCGTGAGTCTGCGTGTTCTTCAATCCGCAGCGGCGCCGAGCAGAGCGCACTTCAGAAGCAGAGGTGTGTGCGTTCATCTGAGCCTCATCGGTCTGTCACCGCTCATCAATGTCAAAATATTTGAGAAAATCAATCAAATCAGAGTAGGCGGGCTTTCTGTTCACACAGAAGCTGCTGAGGCTGAGCGTGAATTTTAGCAGCGCGACTCGACGTCAAGTGCGAGATATGCAAGTAGCTAAACATATTCATATTTGACAGCTGCTTCTTTAAGTCAGAAATGTTAAACAAATGACAAAAAAATATTCAGGCAAATTAATAAAATTGTGTCTAATTTCGCCTAATGTGATTCATAATGTAATTAACAAACAAGAAATATTAACAAAGCCGTTTTCTTCAGATTAGGTATAGCCTAAGATTAATAATGAATGTGTACATATTGTAAATTAATATAATTCCATTTGTAGCCTTCATTGAATTAAAAAAGCTCAGCTTTTTTCAGCCTGTATTGGGCATAAGATTAGTAATGAATGTGCGCATATTGTGAATTAATTTAATAAACTGGTAGCTCCGAACCCCCCTAACTACGTCACATTTGGGATCTCAGTGATTATAAACCTGCCTACATTCCTGGGTATGATTAAGGGATGTACAATATGGTCATGCAGAATAAGGCATTAATATTTGCTTTATAAGTATAAGTAATAATAAATCCTAATATGCATGCTAATAAGCTACTAGTTAATAGTGAGAATTGGACCCTAAACTAAAGTGTTACCATTTTTTTCATATCCTCACTGGGGGCTGAGCCCCCCTAAAATGAAAATCCTAGAATCGCCCCTGGTTGAAGGAGATTTTAATTGCACTGAATTTGCATTAGATAGAAATCATGTTGAGCCTCATATGGCTTCTCGAAAAAGGCTAATTCAAGTTATGGAAACGCATGATCTCGTAGACATTTGGAAAACATTTTCATAAAACACAGAGACAATATACATGGTTTCATTCTTATAATAATATGTTGTCTTTAGCAAGATTGGACAAATTTTATGGTTTTAGTCATCAACTCTATTATTCCAGTTAGTTTTTCGGACCATAGTTTAGTACAGTGTGTTCTAACTTTAGGATCCATAAAACCAAAGGATTAATAACAACCTTTTGTGAGGCTATTTTAATTGGAAAGTGGCCGCAAGGACAACCTAGTCTCCCTGCGGGGTTAAAATGGAGTAGAGATGGGTTTAAATATTTAGGTGTTTATTTAGGAGATGATACAAATTTTGAGGGGATAGAAGAAAAAACTGTGGGGCGTTTGAATAAATGGAAATTTATAGAGGTTTGTATAGAGGACGGGGTTTTTTTTAAATTATTAATAATTTAGCAGCCTCTACTATTTGGTTGGCATTGGTTGGCATGTATAGATCCCCCACTACTCTTTTGGAAAAAAAATTCAATCTATATTAGTGAATTTTTTTGGGGATAATTTACATTGGGTTCCACAAAGTGTTTTATATTTGCCTAAAAATTAAGGATGACAAGGTTTGATTAATTTACAGAGTAGAGCGGGGGCCTTTTGGTTAAAATATGTACAAAGGTTTCTTGATAGTTCTGTAAATGAGAATTGGAGTTTGGATGCTTCTATTATTTTTAAAATCTTTGAAGGTACGGGTCTGGATAAGCCCTTGTTATGGATGAAACCTAAGAAGTTGTCTGTATCTAAGTTACCAATTTTTTATTGTAATTTATTTAAAGTATGGTCACTTTTTAAAAGTTTTGAGAAGTGAGAAAACAGATTCTTTGTACTGGACTCTTCAAAAACCGTTGATTTGTGGATCACGTTTAGATGTGTCCAATGACGGTTCTTTTCCTGCTTTGATTGACTTATTAAATCTCAAATCACTACTCTCTGAGGTCTAATTCGTGTAGCTAGACATGATTTATCTGACACTAAAGCAAAAGTTGAAGATGAGTTTAACACGGGTAGTAACTCGGCTGTTGTCTAAATGGAAAGGAATCATTACCAAAGAAGAGCTAAAGATAGTAAAATACTTTGAAGAAGGGTGGATTCAACCAAAGGAAGACAATCTCTTTCCGAACTTGTAGTTAATACCTGATTTAGAAATGTGTAATGCTTTTTTTAAAAAAGTGTAATAATTTAGGTTTGTTAGGAAAAGAAAAAGCATAAAGCAATGTATGAATGTTGTGTTAAAGTATTAAATGAGAAAAGTCTAGATGGGAAAATAGACACACCATGGCGCAAGGTCTTACATTTAAGTGTGAATACAAAATCTAAATGGGGGGCACTTTATAAGTCACCATTACTAAAAAAAAAAACAGGGGACTTGCAATGGAAAATTTTGCATGGGACTATAGCTGTTAATGCGTTTGTTTCAGTGATAAATCCTGAAGTTAATCATGAATGTCCATTTTGTCCACAAAGAGAAACTGTTTTTCACCAGCAGCCATATCACCCTGTAGCCCAAGACTGGTTTCCCACTGAAGCTAAGCAGGGCTAAGCCTGGTCAGTACCTGGATGGGAGACCAACTGGGAAAACTAGGTTGCTGCTGGTAGTGAGGCCAGCAGGGGGGGCTCACCCTGTGGTCTGTATGGGTCCTAACACCCCAGTATAGTGATGGGGACACTATACTGTAACAAGCACTGTCCTTCGGATGAGACGTTAAACCAAGGTCCTGACTCTCTGTGGTCATTAAAAATCCCAGGATGTCCTGCGGAAAAAGAGTAGGGGTGTAACCCTGGCATCCTGGCCAAATTTGCCCACTGGCCTCTGTCCATCATGGCCACCTAATCATCCTCATATACTGATTGGCTTCATCAATCTGTCTCCTCTCCTCCAATAAGCTGTTGTGTGGTGGGCGTTCTGGCACAATATGGCTGCCGTCGCATCATCCAGGTGGATGTTGCACATTGGTGGTGGTTGAGGAGATTCCCCCCCTTCTATATATGTAAAGCGCTTTGAGTACCCAGAAAAGCGCTATATAAATGTAACAAATTATTATAAAAGACTAAGACTCCTGTTTATTTTTATTTTCTTTTTACAAGATTTAGGTGTTCTCTATCAAGTTTTTTATTTGTGGTTTTAACAATTGTTAATTTTTTTCTTGGGTCAAGCAAAAATAGAAATGTATGTAAGTAGAAAAAACAAAATTGAAAAAAATTCTGATACAGATGTTACTTTGCTTTTTTCAATGTTGGTGAAATCAAGAATTTTAATTGATTTCAGCTATTATAGTGCAACAAAGAATCTAATGTTATTTGAGCAAAGATGGTGTATAAAAGATGTTCTTTGTAATGTTATTGACAATGTTTTGACTTTTAATAGTATATGGTGAGTTCAACTCAGTTGTAGTGTTCTCTTGTGCAAAATTAATTGTAATAAAATGTAATTTTAAAACTCAAAAACTCTCTCTCTCTGTGACACACACACACACACACACACACGCTTTGATGTTTGTTTTGGATCATTGTCCTGATGGTAGATCCAGCCACAGCCCAATATAAGATTTCTAGCAGAGGCCATCAAGTTTTGATTTTTTTTGTATCTGTTGGTATTTGATAGAATCCATGATGCCATGTATCTGAACAAGGTGTCCAGGACCTCCAGCAGAAAAATAGGCCTTCAACATTAGAAATCTAGCAGTATATTTAATCATACACATGGGATACTTTTTATCCCTGTGTGTATCAACAAAAAAAAGCTCTTTTTTTAGTTTCATCTGACCACAGAACCAGGTCCCTTTTGAAGTTCCAGTCGTGTCTGAAAACTGAATCTGCTGGAGTTTGTTTTTAGATGAGAGCAGAGGATTTTTCTTGAAACCCTCCGAAATCAGTCTGTGGCACTGCTTAGGTGTTATGAGAGCCCAGGTTGCTCTGATAGTGGCCTTCAGCTCTTCTGCATTGTTGGGTCTGGTATATCGCATCTTCCTCTTCACAATAAGGTTAGGCGAGTTTGCTGGCCAATTAAGAACAGGGATACCATGGTCCTTAAACCAGGTACTGGTTTCTTTGGCACTGTGTGCAGGTGCCAAATCCTGTTGGAAAATGAAATCTGCATCTCCATAAAGCTGGTCAGCAGCAGGAAGCATGAAGTGCTCTAAAACTTCCTGGTATATGGCTGCGTTGACCTTGGACCTCAGAAAACACAGTGGACCAACACCAGCAGATGACATGGCACCCCAAACCATCACTGACTGTGGAAACTTTACACTGGACCTCAAGCAACGTGGATTGTGTGCCTCTCCTCTCTTCCTCCAGACTCTGGGACCCTGATTTCCAAAGAAAATGCAAAATTTACTTTTATCAGAGAACATAACTTTGGACCACTCAGCAGCAGTCCTTTTTGTTTTTAGCCCAGGCGAGACTCTTCTGACGCTGTCTGTTGTTCAAGAGTGGCTTGACACAAGGAATGCGACAGCTGAAATTCATGTCTTGCATACATCTGTGCGTAGTGGTTCTTGAAGCACTGACTCCAGCTGCAGTCCACACTTTGTGAATCTCCCCCACATTTTTGAATGGGTTTTGTTTTACAATCCTCTCCAGGGTGCGGTTATCCCTATTGCTTGTACACTTTTTTCTACCACATCTTTTCCTTCCCTTCGCCTCTCTATTAATGTGCTTGGACACAGAGCTCTGTGAACAGCCAGCCTCTTTTGCAATGACCTTTTGTGTCTTGCCCTCCTTGTGCAAGGTGTCAGTGGTCGTCTTTTGGACAACTGTCAAGTCAAGCAGTCTTCCCCATGATTGTGTAGCCTACAGAACTATACTGAGAGACCATTTAAAGGCCTTTGCAGGTGTTTTGAGTTAATTAGCTGATTAGAGTGTGGCACCAGGTGTCTTCAATACTGAACCTTTTCACAATATTCTAATTTTCTGAGATACTGAATTTGGGATTTTCCTTAGTTGTCAGTTATAATCATCAAAATTAATCAAATAAACATTTGAAATATATCAGTCTGTGTGTAATGAATGAATATAATATACAAGTTTCCCTTTTTGAACGCAATTAGTGAAATAAATCAACTTTTTGATGATATTCTAATTATATGACCAGCACCTGTATTTACCAAGGGTGCCAATAATTCTGATTATATCAAAATACTCTTTGCGGCAAGTATTCTCATAAACAGAGTAGGTTATTTCATATGTGAACTGTTGAGAAAGAAATTTGACGTATATCATTATAATGGATCCGTGCATTCAGTCTTAAAATGACAGCGGCCTATAAATACCTGCTCATGTCTGTCATTAATGTTACAGTTTTGTACAATCGCTATGACAATTTTTTCAATACTTTTAACAATTTTACTAAACTCTTAACACACCAACACACCCACAACGCACAATTGCCAAAACGGTTAATTTCATGCTCAAAATCACACATTGTAAACTAAACTCCAACACTAATTTTCAAAATACAATAATACATTAACACAATACACTATGTCTACCAAAACCCTAACACATGTTCTCTTCCAACAGGAACATTTGATCAATCATAAGCACAATGTCATAAAAACACTAACATCTGCATTATTTTATGTCAAGTCTGCCCTTATACAATATAGACAGTATATTTTATTGATCATAGATTGTGTCTTTTGAATCCTCTCCACATTTTTGTTTTGTTGGGTTTAGTAAATGCAAAATGTTTCTTTTGCTGCAGAAATTCAATATAAAAAATTAATGACCCATCTCGAAGTAGCTTTATAGAATGCCCTTCAGTTTTATTTCATTATCAGCAATCACCATGTTGACAATAGCAAGTTTCTGTTCTTCATTCAGGAACTTTCCTTTGCACCCTGAGGGAGGTAGACATTGAATCCTTAGAAAAACAAAATACAGTTATATATTAGAGACCAGAGGCATACAGTCACTGTAATACATGGTAAAATGATTTACACTTTGCAGTAGAAGAAGCCCTTATACAATATCCTACCTGTTGGTTTCTTGAAAAATCTGGATAATGGATGCCACTGTGTCCTGGCTGAGATCTGACTGTACTCGTTCACCAGCCTCTCTGTATGATAGCCTTTGGTTTATGACATGGTCTATGATAGTAGCTCTTATTTCATCAGTTACCCTAATTCTGGCCCTTCTTTGAGCGCCACCATGCATTCTAACTCCTCAACCTCTACCTTGTCCATGTCCAGGCATTCCTCTCCCTTGCCTTTGTCCCACTCCTCTCCCTTGTCCTGGTACTCATCTTCCTCTCCCTCGTGCAGACATTTTTCTTACTTTCTTTGTGTTGCTCTATATTGTTCCTTTTTCACACAAGATAAGCCCAAAGATAAGCCCTCTTTTACTATATACCATATGGCCATGTGACTGAAAGAACAATACACCTGAACGATGGGAATCAGTTGTGATTTATATATTTGCATAACTTCAATCAGTTGTTTCTCAGTAACAATCGAATAAAATACAGGGGATATAGGGTTTCAATTTACAATATAAACAGCTGTTTACCTTGACTCTAGCCTATAAGGTTAGGTTTAGAACATGATGTTATCTGTTCTGACATACAGTGTTAAAGCACTGGTAAATTTGGCAGTAAAAATCCATTGTTTTGGTCTTGGTTGTTAATTGTGTTAATTATATGCATTTTGTGTCAAAGCAACAATAAATGTGTTAATTGTACAGCCTACACAGACAGGTGTTTAGGAAATTTGTTAAAAGTATTGAAAAAATTGTAATCAAATAACAAAACAGCTTTAAAAATTATTAATCTATTTTTAATTTATACAGAAATTAAATGTTCTGCAGTGTTATTTTACATTTAATTATTACATTTCTGTACCTGAAAATACCACTGTTAGACTGTAACTGTTATATCGTATTTATCTATGCTTGTAATTGGTGTATTTGTTCTTATTTTTATACTGACTGTTCACTTGTCTTTAATAATGTTTGAACTTTATTAGCTAGACTAGTAGTTTTTGCTGTGGAATCAAAGTATTTAAAGTGTGCTTTAAGTAATAAATGTAAAGCAAAGTTAATATGAACAGTAATATGAGCCGAACCATGAGTTTTGTGATCGGTTGCACCACTACGTAGACTATATTTTTTTTTTCAGAAAAAAAGTAATTTAATTTTCTTTTCAATGCATTGACATTAAAGGGATAGTTTACCCAAAAATTTAAATTACCCCATAATTTAATCCTAGGTGTATATGACATTCTTCTTTTAGATGAATAGAATACAAAAGAGTTAAATTAAAAAATGTCCTGGCTCTTCGAAGCTTTATAATGGCAGTGAATGGCAGCCCAAAATTTGAAGATCCAAAAAGTGCATCCATTCTTTATAAAAGTAATCCACACGGCTCCGGGGGTTAATAAAGGCCTTCTGAAGCAAAGCAATGGGTTTTTGTAAGAAAAATGTCCATATTTAACACGTTAAAAAGTAAAATATCTAGCTTCCGGCGGACCGCCTTCCGTATTCAACTGAAGAAGAGAGTGTAATGCCTCTCGCAGTTCAAAATGCTTACACTATGTCATCGTTGCGCCAGTTACGCTTTTTCCGTGAGTTGAATGCAGAAGGCGATCCACCGGAAGCTAGATATTTTACTAATATGGATATTATGTTAAATATGGATTTTTTTTGTTGTTGCAAAAACCCATCGATTCGCTTCAGAAGGCCTTTATTAACCCCACAGAGCCATATGGATTACTTTTATAAAAGATGGATGCACTTTTTTGGGCTTCAAATTTTGGGCTGCGTCATTCACTGCCATTATAAAGCTTGGAAGAGCCAGAACATTTTTAAATATAACTCTGATTTTATTCGTCTGAAAGAAGAATGTCATATACACCTAGAATGCCTTGAGGGTGAGTAAAGTATTGAATTTTTATTTTTGGGTGAACTACCCCTTTAAGTGTCTAGTAGCACCTTAAAAGTATTTTTCATAAACCTGCACCAGTGTAATGAAACTACATACCAAAGTAGTATAGATGTTGATCATTATAAGCACAAAACAACAGACATTAACAAAAATTATTACACTGTTGAAAGGATGTCTATTTAATAATATTGTCATTTACTAAAACTATTTATCGTTTTTCTGAAACTGTCGGAAATTGTTCATACATATTAATAGTTTATTATTTATGTAAAAGAATACAAGTACTTCAACTAAAAGGACAATTGTCATTATTTACCCTAATTTAGCTCAGAAAAAAATATTTTTTTTCCCCATAAAAGAACATAAAAGGAGAATTCTCACTTTTATCACAACACTTCTCATACAACGATAGTTCACAGCTCCAAACAGAACATAAAAAGTCATACCATAAATCTGATTATGCTACATATTCAAAGTCCACGGCCACTGATAATATGATTTCCACAGAGGGGGAAAAATGTTCAACCATAGTTGAATGTTAGGCTATAATTCAAAGAAGACACAATGTTTTTGGTCGGAATGTGGTTTTCTGAAAGTCACGCTCTTGCCTGAGGGCTTTTATGACTTTATCGGGCTGTTGGGGTCTTCAGTAGAAGTGCATATAAAACAAAGAGGCTAATAGGCTCTAAAAGACATGGAAGTGAACAGAGCTGTTGACTGCAGAGGAGGTTGACAGACTGACCTTTGCATGATAATGTTCTAAATTCAAGTAATTACGAATGTGTGCCCTCCAAGTGTCATTTTGAGCTCTGTCTACATAGTTTTAGTTCTCTTTATAAGACCTTATAAAATCAAAATTCAAGTTTTTTTGATCATGTGTGACAGTTTGGAGATCATCTACTGTATATACTAGTGTACTAATTAAAGTAGAATAATATAACTTTACTTCTCTACTCCCTCCTTTATCACTGACTGCTAAGTTGTGTAAAGTGTCTCAGGCTACTATATTTTACAATATTCTCTTGCAATTTACTGATGATATTAATGAAACCAAACAATGTTCTAGAGCTATTAGGGAAAGCAATAACATACAAATGACCCCAAACTAAAGGGTGTAAGAGTCCATAGAGCGGTTCATTTAGCACAGTTCTGTCGGGCTGGCCGTAACCACTTCTCCACCTTCTATCCATAGAACAAACAGGAGCCAGACGCTGAACGCCAGCCAAGCTGATGACAAAAAAGGCCAGCCAATAAAATCAACCCCATTTTCTCCAAAAGCCCAGCAATTATAGAGCAACAACAACTTACTTTGTCACCCTGACGTGACTGAGCACAGTCGAAAAGACTAGGGCACCAGGATGAAGAGAAAAATAATAGAGGGAAGAGTCTGAGGAAATTAGAGAATGACAAAGAAGAGTTGCATAGCCAGTGAAGAAAGGGAGGAAACACAGGATAGCGCACAGGACACTGGTAAAGTGGATTTGCCAGATTTGATAGCGACTTCTGTGTGAGCTGTGCTTCATACATCACTACAAATTGACAATAGACAATGGCCGTTTTTGACTGCAAAACTTTCTAAAACATTTGTTAAAGGGTACATAACACACACAGTTTCTGCCAAAGTCATGTTAATCTTGAGTACCTATAGAGTAGTATGACATCCTTCATATTGCTGAAGAGTCTTTAGTTTTATCATATTTATAAAAGACAGATACAGTGTACTGACTCTTTCCGAAAACAGCCGAACACACGGAGGCGTGCAGTGGGTGGAGCTAAAGAGTCACGAGCACACACCTATGACACACACACACACAATACATCATGGCATCATCCCTGGATAACTTTCTATTTACTATACGTTTGTGTTGTTGACATTTATATGCACTTACGCGCTGATTGCCAACAAAACACAGACATTTGATGCAGTTTTACTCACCGCCTGCGGTTTCAACTCATGACCGGGAACAAACAAACACACTTGCAGAACTGGAAAAACAAACTGCATCCACTGTTTCCTTAACGCTGGGTTATTTGGGAAGCTGAACAAGGTTATCTTTCCCTCACAACCAAAAACACACTTCTTTAGTGACATTGTTGATTTTGTGGTCTAAAAACAAAACGACAGCACTGCCGACGGCTTCCGTAACCTGAACGAAGCTCGTTGATGGGCATGCTCTTGCTCTCGCTCTGGGTTGATGTGTGCACGCGCTTACCTGGGAGAAGTGCCCATACAAGGAATTCCGCCCTTTATGAAAAGAAAACGTTCCGAAACTTGTTCGAATCCTGAAGGAGTGTATTTGGCACAGAAATACTTTGTCGGTTTTTGATGTTTAGCATGATAATCCAACACTTTAACAGTGTAAATAAGTCAGACTGCATGAAATAGCATTAGACCCCCCCTTTAATGTGACTACACTATAACACAACCTTGTATAGCGTATTGCTTTGAATCCTAAAAAACTATAACACATCTGATATAATACGGTACTTTCATCCAGTTTACCATCTGTTGACAATAAAATTCCTTTTGTATGAAGGCACTTGCTATAAGGAAAGTGGATTCAGACCAGCTTCATAACATCATGTCTAATGATTTAGAACAAATCGAATTCAGCTCTAGAGGTAATTAAATGATACAATACTTATTTCTGAGTAGACAGAATTTTTCACCCACACTGGATTCAGAAGATTTGCCTTGATGCCATCTGCATCAAGTATTCCTCAGGTTGAAAGTGTTTCTCCCAAGCTTTGCTTCGTTTGCAATTTTACTGCCCTGAATTTTTAGATTAGGCTTAATAAACAAGCTGCTTGTAAAAAGCCTTAAAATGTTATTTATTGATAAAGCATTAAAGACTGAGTGAAATGAAGTTTGCAATGTTGTCTATGGACTTTAACAGACGCCTGTTAGCAGTAAATAGATCCTCAAGCAAACAAACGGTAAACAATCAAAGACTTGGAGTAAAAGTCCACAGCCTGACGCTATACACACATATACACTATTAAAAGGGAGCAAGTGTTTTTTAGGGGTGTGTAGGGACAGTTTATTTTCCAGACCAACTAATTGGGTCGATACACGTGCATCTCTGTAACCTTCCTGGATGTCACATTTCATCGTGTATGTGTGTGCAAATTTATTTCTCAATAGCGCAGAATGATATAGATGAACCTGCCCATGTCCCCTATAAATATATACTTTTCCATTAAATCAAACCGCATTCTGAAGATACTATATTACAGCAAGTCTTGGATCAGCAGTTTCAGACAGTAGCTGGGTCAAGTTGTTAATTAAATCTCAAAACAGGTCTCAGATCAGCACTTTTGCTCTCTTGCAATCCTGTCAGATCTCTAAACAGAGACTCTCAAAAAGTGACCAAATGCCCCTGAGATTTGTACATGCAAACAATTCTGGTTACGACACATAAAAGTAAATAAATTGTACAACTGTAAAATATAACTTGCAATAGAACCATCTTATTAAGATACGCATGTAATGTAGTTCGTATGTTCAGGAAAGAAGGAGGCGGGAACCGGCGAACATTTAAGGACTTTAATAAAAAATAAACACAAACTGAAAGTAAAAGCGGAAGCCCCTCACGGACGACTGCCGCGCACACACTTAACAAAACGTAAACAAAAGACAACATAAAATCCAGGCCTGGTCCTCTCTCGTCTTGCACTGTCGTCGCTCCTCCTTTTATGCTCCCGTCACTCCTCCGTGAGACGAGACCGGTGTGGCGCGTAGCTGGAGCTCATTATCACTCGCCACTGGCCCACTCTCACGGCCCCTTGCCTCACTGCTTGCCACAACGTTACTGTTTGAATGTTTGGGGATGGTAAAGATTTTTTAAAGTTTGTGAAATATGTCTCTCATGCTCACAAAGGCTGCATTTATTTGATCAAAAATACAGTAAAACAGTAATATTCAATACAGTAGAGTAATGGTATTACAATTTAAAGTAACTGTGTTTCTAATGTAATATATTTTTACATTTATTCCTGTGATGTCAACGCTGAATTTTCAGCATCTTTACTCCAGTCTTCAGTGTCACATGATCCTTCATAATCATTCTAATATGATGATTTTGATGCTATTTGTGCTATTTTAGTGGAAGCCATGATTTTTTTTTTTTTTTCTCAGAATTGTTAGATAAATAAAAAGTAAAAAATAACCACATTTATTTAAAAAAAAAAAAAAAAAACTTCTTTAGTAACATAATAAAAATCTTCACAGTCACTTTTGAACATTTTGATGCAGACTTGCTGAATATAAAATGTAATAAATAAATAAATACATACATGCATAAATAAATAGTGAATGAATGAACTAAACCAATCATATGTGTGTATCAAAAAGGGAAAAAGTGGAGCTATTATTGCAATGTAATGGATTTTTAGAGTATAAAGAATGCCACAAATTCATTGATTAGTCAATATGTTGAACTGATACCATGTTGGAGATACATGACTAATGCTGCCATCAGTAATCATCATTTTGGTTTATATGTAACAATTGTTTATGTGCTTGCCAACAATGGAGTTCACAAATCTCACAAGTTCTGCTGCACTAGATCATTGATGACGCCCTTGTCAAACCAGCTGGAGAAAGACAACGGTTATACATCTTGTGTTGTTACCATAGAAACAACCTCACTTTAATTAGAAATACTTAGAGGAAACAAATGAGTAAACTAACGAAAAATCAGGTCACCTTTTTCCTTAGAGACAACTCAGAGGGTCCACAGTATTAGGGATATTGAGTTGGATATATTACACGTATACCCGGATTAACATATACATACATACAATTATATAACAAGAAAATAAGAAGATAAGATATTTCTCAGTGTCATGCACAATTTCCACACTTATTACAGAACTCCTCAGGTCACGAAATCTCATTATCAAGAGCCAGTACCAAACTATTCAAACTAATCCACACAGCTTTATTAATTCTGGCCCAATACACGACCTTTGCTAACTTTTTGCATTGTGCATTTGTCACTGGCCAATAAAATGATCCACAAAATCCTCTCTGCCAATGCTTTGTCCAGTCACATCATTAGAAAAGCCATCTAAGATTGCAGACTTGTCTAATCGTGTTAAAGTCAAAATCAGTGGTGCTGACAGACCAACGGAGAGAGCAGAACATCTCAGAGAGGAGACAGATTCTTGAACAAAACGGTGTAAACAGACATTTATCTTTCTGGCCTACTTCTGAAATTCACCCTTTATCCACTTTGCACCTACAAAGTGACATTTTTGACCCTTGTGTCCAGTGCAACTGACAACAAGACACATGCTGAGCATCATGACAACAGAAAATCAGCTCTGATGCTGTCATTTTCATTTCATTTACAAGCTAAGATTCTACTACTGTATTGCAAACACTGGTATTTTCTTCTGAAAATGCAAATCTTCTAATTCTATCATCATTCTGTTTTATGTATGGTATTTTTTCATGCTGTATACACCTTAAATATTATAATATATACTTAAGTATAATTCTTAAATCAAATAATATATATATATATATATATATATATATATATATATATACTGTATATATTATATTAATATATATATATATACACTCACCTAAAGGATTATTAGGAACACCTGTTCAATTTCTCATTAATGCAATTATCTAATCAACCAATCACATGGCAGTTGCTTCAATGCATTTAGGGGTGTGGTCCTGGTCAAGACAATCTCCTGAACTCCAAACTGAATGTCAGAATGGGAAAGAAAGGTGATTTAAGCAATTTTGAGCGTGGCATGGTTGTTGGTGCCAGACGGGCCGGTCTGAGTATTTCACAATCTGCTCAGTTACTGGGATTTTCACGCACAACCATTTCTAGAGTTTACAAAGAATGGTGTGAAAAGGGAAAAACATCCAGTATGCGGCAGTCCTGTGGGCGAAAATGCCTTGTTGATGCTAGAGGTCAGAGGAGAATGGGCCGACTGATTCAAGCTGATAGAAGAGCAACTTTGACTGAAATGCAGCAAAGCATTTGTGAAGCCACAACACGCACAACCTTGAGGCGGATGGGCTACAACAGCAGAAGACCCCACCGGGTACCACTCATCTCCACTACAAATAGGAAAAAGAGGCTACAATTTGCACGAGCTCACCAAAATTGGACAGTTGAAGACTGGAAAAATGTTGCCTGGTCTGATGAGTCTCGATTTCTGTTGAGAAATTCAGATGGTTGAGTCAGAATTTGGCGTAAACAGAATGAGAACATGGATCCATCATGCCTTGTTACCACTGTGCAGGCTGGTGGTGGTGGTGTAATGGTGTGGGGGATGTTTTCTTGGCACACTTTAGGCCCCTTAGTGCCAATTGGGCATCGTTTAAATGCCACGGCCTACCTGAGCATTGTTTCTGACCATGTCCATCCCTTTATGACCACCATGTACCCATCCTCTGATGGCTACTTCCAGCAGGATAATGCACCATGTCACAAAGCTCCAATCATTTCAAATTGGTTTCTTGAACATGACAATGAGTTCACTGTACTAAAATGGCCCCCACAGTCACCAGATCTCAACCCAATAGAGCATCTTTGGGATGTGGTGGAACAGGAGCTTCGTGCCCTGGATGTGCATCCCACAAATCTCCATCAACTGCAAGATGCTATCCTATCAATATGGGCCAACATTTCTAAAGAATGCTTTCAGCACCTTGTTGAATAAATGCCACGTAGATTTAAGGCAGTTCTGAAGGCGAAAGGGGGTCAAACACAGTATTAGTATGGTGTTCCTAATAATCCTTTAGGTGAGTGTATATATATATATATATATATATATATATATGTATACACACACTATATTGCCAAAAGTTTTGGGATGCCTGCTTTTACATGAACATGAATTTTAATGACATCCCATTCTTAATTCGTAGGGTTTAATGTAGAGTTGGCCCACCCTTTGCAGCTATAACAGCTTTGCCTCTTCTAGGAAGGCTTTCCACAAGGTTTAGGAGTGTGTTTATGGGAATTTTTGACCTATTCTTCTACACTTATGTTGGACGAGAAGGCCTGGCTTGCACTCTCCGCTCTAATTCATCCCAAAGGTGTTCTATCGGGTTGAGGTCAGGACTTTATGGACCTTGTTTTGTGCACTGGTGCATAGTAATGTTGGAACAGGAAAGGGCCATTCCCAAACTGTTTCCTCAAAGTTGGGAGCATGAAGTTGTTCAAAATGTCTTGGTACGCTGAAGCATTAAGAGTTCCTTTCACTGGAACTAAGGGCCAAGCCCATCCCCTGAAAAACAACCCCACACCATAATCTCCCCTCCACCAAATTTTACACTTGGCACAGTGCAGTCAGGCAAGTACCATTTTCCTGGCAACCGCCAAACCCAGACTCGTCCATCGGATTGCCAGATAGCGTAGCGTGATTCATCACTCCAGAGAACACGTCTCCACTGCTCTAGAGTCCAGTGGCGGCGTGCTTTACACCACTACATCCGACATTTTGCATTGCAAACTTGATGTAAGGCTTGGATGCAGCTGCTCAGCCACGGAAACCCATTCCATGAAGCTCTCTATGCACTGTTCTTGAGCTAATTTGAAGGCCACACAAAGTTTGGAGGTCTGTAGCTATTGACTCTGCAGAAAGTTGGCGACTTCTGCACACTGTGTGCCTCAGCATGCACTGATCCCGCTCTGTGATTTTATGTGGCCTACCACTTCATGGCTGAGTTGCTGTTGTTCCCAATTGCTTCCACTTTATTATAATACCACTAACAGTTGACCGTGGAATATTTAGTAGTGAGGAAATTTCACGAATGGACTTATTGCACAGGTGGCAACCTATCACGGTACCACACTTGAATTTACTGAGCTCCTGAGAGCGACCTATTCTTTCACAAATGTTTGCAGAAGCAGTCTGCATGCCTAGGTGCTCTATTTTGTACACCTGTTGCCATGAAAGTGATTGGAACACCTGAATTCAATGATTTGGATCAATACTTTTGGCAATATAGTGTAAATATATATATATATATATACCCATCACCCGTCACAAAAAAAACAGAGGAGAGTCTGCTCTTAATAAAAGAAGAATCAACATTGGCATGGCTTTTCGGAGATGACGAGAACTGATGAATTTGAAATGTTGTAAAAGTGACACGGAGATGGTATTTTTATTACTCAATAGGTAAATAGGTTTTTTATTGAACATATGTAGCTCTCTAATACAGTAATATTGTAAAGCATTATCTATTGTGAAGGGTCATTTCATTATGGTTGTGGAAGCGATTTATTTTTATTTATTTATTTTCATGGAAGTACCATGAGTAAAGGGTAAAGAATGGTAGAGAATGGTTTGAATGGTAGAGAAAAGAAAAGAACATGGAATAATTTACATGTAATTTTACTTTATTTAGGTAAATGAAAAAGAAAATAGAGTTACTACATACAATAGTTATCACTGTAAAATAAATCAATTTAACTGAGTCAAGACATTTTCCATTTAAATAATAAATTAATTCAACTAAAAATTCTTGCAAAATGTTGCCTTCATTTAGTTCTACAAACAGCTAATTTACAGATTGGGACAGTAGTAATGAATGTAGAGGGACAGTAGGGATCAACTTTTGAGCATCTTTAGCACTGTGCCACATCTCTTACATGCACTGTTATGCTTAAATACAGTTAGGCTGGCTGATGGCACAAACCACACACATACAAACTACACTACACTGTCCCCGAGCTCATAATATCCTTCCCGTCAGCGGGTATATAAGTCAAGATGAACTGGGGAGGGCATTGACTCTTGGCCCTTGAAAACAACAGTCACGGGTATGACATGTGCATCACATGCCTTTCTTACAGGAGTCAAGTCAAATGAGCACAACCTCTTGTGATTCAAAGGCTTTTGAACTGTGACCTTCTCTCATAGTCAAGCATACCAAACACTGTAAAAGCTTCATGATATGAATATAAATGCAACGGCAGATGATTGACTGCCTTTTGCCATGCAAGGCATATATATTTATATTAAGATATAGATATTTTTTAGTAGCAGTAGTAGTACATGTTAGACTGGGTAAACCCAGCCTGATTTGCCGGCGATTTGATTTCACCCTGCAACTCAGTCTGGAAACCTGTACATTCATTTCTACTGCTTCTGTTACACTTTTGCGGGAACCAATCACAGACTGGCTTATCCACCTGGCGCGCTATTGGCGGGTTTAACATGATGATGGATAGAGAAGCGATGGGTCGTTGCCCATTGATCACGCCTCTTGTGGTCTGATTGGTTGAAGGACTATCCAATTGCGTACAGAGTCATTTGAATTATGCTTGTTTATCACGCCTCTTGTGCAGTAGAAAATACATAGCAGACTCCCCAGACCAATGTTCAATTTTAAATTGAGCTTGTTTTGGTGATAGCCAGGCAAAGTACATGTTAGATAATTTGGTGAAATTAATCATTTAAATATATTAAAATAATATAATATATAACCAGCTTTCTGTATGCATTCTTCGGATGTGTGCACTCGGAAAACCATTTTTCAGAAGTTTAGACTGATATGGCTTTAAAATGCATGCAGATAATAACTTTCATGATGACGAAGAACTGCAATGTCAAATGAGCGTGAGCACGATATAGATGATAATCAAAAGCAAACAGATGTTTTGTTATTTTTTGGCAGAGTGTCCAAGGCACAAGCTGTAAAGGCACAGCACTGTTCTGGATAGGGGATGGGGAGCAGCAGCTTATTTGCATTTAAAGATACATGCGAAAACAGCAAGTTTTGCTTCAACTCAAAAATGGGCATTTACAACATGGTATAAAAAACGTAGGGTATTTTGAGCTGAAACTTCACACATTCTGGGAACTTATATTACTTCTTAAACTTAAAAGGGCATAATAGGTCCTCTTTAAAATGTTTTAATAATTTTAAAATCATTTTAAACATTTATTTAAAAAAAACTTGTTTCTATATAAAAAAAGTGGAAGACTTTTTTTAATGTTATGTCTTTACTTAAAGTGCCCCATTATGCTATTTTAAAGGCTCCTGGTTTTGTTTTGGAGGTCAACAACAGGTTTACATGCATTAAAGGTAAAAAAAACACTTGAATTTTCTCATAATATACATCACCACATTGTTCACTGATGCTCAAACAACTTGATGGATGAATCAGTCTCTCTAAATCCCTCCTTTCCACGAGCTACTCTGCTCTGATTGGCCAGATGGCTCTGATTGGTCAACACCACCGCCCAACTGTACATTATCAGAGTATTCTTATTTTGTGAAACTTTAACTTTTACTTAACTACATTCCAAAGCATAATATCATGCTTTTTACTCCACTACATATCATAAAAACATGCAATTCCTCATTATTTTAAACTGAAGAAATCGCCATCTGCTCCAAGACGAATTGGACTGCACTTGTTCTTGAGTCAACAACTTGCTGATTCAAATGATCCAGTCAGAGCAAGTGTCCAGTTAACAATTCACTGAATTCACAAGTCAGACCCAAAATCGGCAAGAACGGGAGATCCTCGGAGTTTGATGGCACACAAAATAAGTTTACTAATGCCGAATTTTAGGATTTAGTTTTGTAATTGAAAATTAGGCCATGACTGTTTGTGAACTAGTGCTGGCTACTTGCTGATTCATAAGAATGTTTGACAGAATTTTTAAACATTCGTTGATCAGTACTTTTTACTTTTAATACTTAAGTACATTAAAAATCAAGTTCTTTTGTACTTTTACTCAAGTAAAATTGAAAAGGAGCACTTAAAACTTTTATTCGAGTAATGTTTTATAAGGGTATTTGTACTTACACTTCGTCCACCACTGCACTTAAATCACCATTCTTCCCCATTCTGATGCTCAGTTTGAACTTCAGCAGATCGTCTTGACCATGGGTATGTCTCAATTAGCTCCCTAGCTCCCTAACTCCTGAATCAGTATATCGTGTTCACGAATCCGGGCACTGTTAAGGACATTGGCTCACTACACATTGGGACACTGATTACTCTAAAATGACTCTAAAATGGGACACTGATTACTCTAAGATGACCTTAAAAGGGTGATCAGTGCCCTGACTATTGAACTAGAGAGCTGGGAGCTGATTGAGACGCACCTTATGTCTACATGCCTAAATATTGCTGCCATGTGATTGGCTGATTATATATTTGCGTTAACGAGTAGTTGAACACGTGTACCTAATAAAGTGGTCAGTGAGTGTACATGGCATCAATGTCAAAACAGCTTCATATTAAAAGACTCCAATCAGTAAAAATAATATAACTTTTTTAGATTCTGACTCTATATTCTGATGAGCAACATACAAAGTATCATAATGCTACATTAGTATGGAAAGTTATAATAAAATGTAAAACATGTATTTTAAAAAATGACTACTCAGCTCAGGCACTTAAAAACAAAGAGAATAAAATATAAATATACAGTCATTCTTATTTTTTTTAAATAAGCAGACGATTCAGCTGCATTCATTACAGTCAATTGCCCTCAGGATGTGTAAACAAATACAATCATGCGATTTAACTGCAACAAAGTCATTTTGTGTGTGAGGTGGATAATCCACACTAACGCTACCAAATTATACGCACGATTACTGCCACTGTAATGAGATATGCTCAGTAATGTAGCTATAAATACCTCAGTTAATAATAACGGCTGTGTGGGAATCAAAGGTTTGGTATAAGGGAGACTGGATCTAGTTGTCTCAGAGGCTCTACTGTATTTCAGAAACTATAAGGTTTGCAGTCAAAAGTCGAATAACATGATAATATTTTATATGTGAGACTAAATCAAGCAACTGTTTCTAACACAAACCTTATTATATGTTTTATAAGGATATATAGAATAAGGATAAATGTATACACAGTCATGTTCTGATTTGTTTAATAAGACCTGCACAACATTCAGTTACATCAAGAAATGGCATTGTAATATATGTGTGGCTGTTTCAACATCAGCATTGTCAACAAAAACAAAATAATAAGAGAAAGTAGAAGATATAAGAGAGGATATTAGAATGCGCATTTCCAGTGTAATAAAGATGGTTCACTGAGAGACAAGCAATGAAAGCTTACAGCAGTCCTATTGTTGCTAACTACACTGCCCTGATCCTGAGAAAAGAAGGACAGGGAGTGCAGAGAACATGACAGATAAAGGAAGGAAGAACAGGGGACAGAAAAAGTGAGTGCAATTAAGAAGCAGGACACATTCAGAAATGAAGAATGACATTTAATCATCTCAGTGATTTTATGAGGCACTCTCTGAATCTCAAAAAGTCATTAATAATTTTATTATCCCTCAGAGACTTTAGCATTGATTTTGATAATTATTTCCCCTTTTAACATGTTTTTAAGAGGCTACTTTTTAATAACTTAAATTTCTAAAAGTTCGAAAGAATTGTAATTATTAAAAAAAGTCGCATGATCCGAGATCCACACTGACCCTCAGAAATGCACATTGAGAGGCACAGATGCTTTGACCTTTATGAAGAGTCTTAAAGGTCTTAAAACCTCAGTATGTCAGTGTCAGGACAGCTCTAAAGTTTCATGATCCTGAAACATTCCTGTAAGTTTCTGGCCTTATTGTAAATGCCTGAAAATTCACATTTACAGAACTACAATACAGTTGAGTTGACCTTTATAAAAGGCCAATGTACTTTACAGTACACTTGAAGGCTGAAACCTCAGTATGTTAATCTCAGAGCATTACTAAGCCTTCTAACACTTGATCAAGTCACACAAAACATTTTAGTTTATGAAATATTTACCGAACAGGATCTGTTAATCACATAATAAACTACAAGTTGTTGACCACTGTGACCTAGTGCTGCATATCTGCAACATTGAAAAAACAATCTCATATTTATTTTTTTGTGGGGAAATGTTGCCATTTCATTTTGTCACTAAATACAGTATGTTGATAATTGTGAATAAAAGATTACAGTTCAAATGCTTACTCAAAAGATTGCTAAATTTGACATAAAACAACTATGTTGGTTGACTTTGGCATGCTGGATATTGGAATTATGATTTTTTTCCTGCCAAACTTGTTGCTAAGATACATCTCAGAGTTTGAACTGCTCTTACATGTACTGTTAGTATTATTTATTTAGTGAAACATGGTCTCTGAGGATTGAAGCTGGACTGTTTACACTATAGACAGAAGGACACTGAAAAATTCTGCCTACAGGGAATTAAATATGAAGGGCTGAAACTTTCCGAGAAACGATAACTACAATAGCATCCACAAAAATGCACAATAACATCTTAACATAAGTGGTTAATGCACGCTGCAGTTTTGTTGTGTGCCTTTGAAATGCCTGAGATCTGTAAACCGGGAGGATTCTGATTGACTGTCAATGTTTTATTATTCATCAGCCAGAAAAAAAAAAACATTTTGAAAGTGGTTCAAAGATATAGTTTCTCTGAGTTGTTATTGTTATTGTTATAGTTGAGGTCTGGAATCTATATTCTTAAAACGTTATAGTTATCGTCCTTGGTTTGAATGGGAATTGACTAATATAAAGCCATACTAATACTAATATAATACTTTAACCTAAAATCAAGATTTGAAAATGAACCATAGAGAGAAATATTACAGAGCAACAGCAATGAGTGAAGTGGAGAAACAAACCCAATCTGCCCAATCTGTTCTTTCCTCTCTCTTCCAATGTTGGTATTGATTGTGTTGTGTTCTTGACAGTTTTGTTGCTATGGTGAAAATAATTTAAAAAAAAAATAAAAAATAAAGACAGAAACAGAGTTTGGTTTGGTGTGATATAGGAGGAATTAAAATTTATATATCAGATTTCATTAAAAGTACAAAAAGAATTCACAACGTTCAGGCATCTGCTGTATTTGAAAACATTCTTTACAAAATGTACACAACATGTTTACTACGTACACCATGTACCAGTGCCCTGAAGAAATTACTCTATCAAGTGCAAAGGCTATTTCTCACACCACATCAAACTCATAACTCTCAAATATATTTTATATTTTCTTACATATTCAGTGGTAGCTGTTTGTAAGAAAAGTAAGAAAAGAAAATAATGCAACAATTATATTATTAAGTGAATTAGAATAAAATTAAGCATTATAAGAATAAATGAAAGATATAGATTTGGATCTGCATTAAATCTCTTTCCTATTTATAGAATATGATTGTTTAGCGAGGTTTGCACGAAGAGAGAGAGTCGGGAGAGTGGTGGTGAGTAAGTAAGTCAAGTGCAAATGAAAAACACCTGTGTCTGATTGCAGTGATTGGGGCTAAGAGATGGTATATAAGCCAGAGGAAAACAAGTACTGCCAGAGGGAGACGGACTGGGCACTCGTGGACCAGAGAGACGGAGAGCTGGAGAAAGATTGCTGAGAAAGTTTGCTGAGAAAGTTATATTGTACTGAGTTGTGGAGTTGCGCTTTGTACTGAATTAATTTACCTACTCACTTTAAATGTGTTGAAGGAACTTAAAATGTCAAGTTGTCTTGATTTAAAAGCCACAATTATTCTAGCAATTACCTATAGATTCCCTGGGAATCATTTTTATGTTTTGTCAATTTCTAGGCAAACTGTATAAGAAATGTCCATAAAAAGAAGAGTAAAATGTTGTCACAGTCATTTTTAACAAAAAAAAATTCAGTACCAACCTGGGAAGAGAGAGGAAAGAACTGACTGGGCAGAGGAGATTATGAATCTTCCAAATATCAAGAAAATCTTTGCTTGTGCATTATTTACTTGATCTAAGGATCATGTTTTATGGTGTATAAGATAGGAGCTGATCAACATACTATCCCACCATTTGTCCAGTATTCACATCTGTCTATTGGGCCAAAAACTTTTCTGAACGGAAAGGAAACAAATAAGGTTCTTTCCCCTTTTTTCCCCTTCAGCTGCCACTGCTTGAATGAAAAGCCACACTGGAACGTGACTTCATTATGTAAACAGCACTATCGAGTGACCCAGCGAAAGTCAATGCCCAACAGAGAACCCTTTATTGAGATAAACTCTTTCAGAAACATCTAAATAATTGTATGATTTATTGACCTCCTACAAAGAAGAAGAAAAAAACATCCACATCATCAAAACTCTGTGAGCACATGTGTTTTATAAGCTTGGATCTCACCACCTGGTTCTTTCTCCAAAAAACACAAGTGCAGGCAATATCTGACGTGTTGCTCTGCCATTACCTCTTACTATTCAATCATTGAATACCGCCTGCGTGACTTAAAGTTAAGTAACGTGCGCCTCACTCATGGATTGCATTGACTTCAGAGAAAAAAGATGAGATTGAGGAACTTATCTATCTGCTTAATTATTTCCACTTGTCTCACCATTTTCTTTCATTTTTAACAGCCTGGCTTAAGTCTGATGTTCAAATTTCTCAATTTCTTTTTATTTATCATTTTCTTGCTTATGGTTCCCACAGCATTGTCCCTGCACTTTTAGTTTGTAAAAATAATCAATGGAAGTAACTGCAAGCCATTCAAGATGTTTCTAAAACTACTAAATCTGGCAAAAGTTGTGTTTAAATTTAAAAATTGTGAGGTATTTCTCTGATCCAGATACTTAAATTGGTTTCTCTACCACCGTGATTGCCTTCTTCCAACCCGATATCTGCATTGTCATTTTGTAGAACTGCACTTGAATATGTAGAAGAATATTTCCCCGATTAACCTTGCGAGCCAAGTCACGTACCCTATATTTTTTATCGTACGGCAAACAATATACCAGGCAGCCGGTCAGGCCCTCATTAAAACACAGCAACCTTCTGTATTCACTCTAAAGGCAAGGTCAGGATCAGCCTGCACAAAAGCAGACAATAAAGAGACATCCTTTGATACGAATATCGCTTATTGCACAGGGTTGAGCATTCCTCTTCCACCCACTGAATGAGCTCAGCTATGATTGAGATATTGATTGAGGAATTGCAATGGTTCTACACTTCTGATCAATGGCTTTTGGATGTTGGCATGTGGGATAGTGAACAGATCAAGAAATGCACTTGCACGTTTGTCAGTGTATCGTGAAACTATTTAACCCCATGTGAAACTGGATGTAAAGAAGAAGAGACCCTGTTAAGCTCACTCAAATCTTTTCTTTTATGTATTGTATGCTAACAACAGTAACAATAAAATGGGTATTTAATCCAAAATTAATCTCTTTAATTATTTCAGATTAATTATCTAAATACTCATGCTATATTTTTTGTCATAAATAGAGAAAACTGAATTGCTTTAATTATTATTACTAATAGTAGTAGTGGTAGTATTAATAATAATATTATTATTACTTACATTTGCAGTCAGCAGAGTGCGTAAAAGCGTATATACATACACATACACATACACATACACACATACACACATTCTTGATTATGTGGTTTATGGAGACTCTCCATAGGCATAATGGTTTTTATACTGTACAAACCATATATTCTATCCACACTAACCCTACCCCTAAACCTTTAAGCCATTTGGGTCACATTTGTGTCCTCATAAACCACATATACCTGTACACACACACCAATTTCCAATTATCAGTGTCCAATTTGTTGGATGGACATTCTGTACTTTGGGTACATGTTGATGAAATGTTTTCTGAGCACAATGAACTAAGTTAATGTTTTTTTTTTATGATTTTACATTTTCTTAGCTAAGTATAGGCTTGATATGAACAACAGAAGTCAATGGCGCTGTATTGCGCTCAATCAGTTGTGTTCATTGCTACAATAGTAGGTATATATCAGGTTAGAAAATTAACAGGGGCTCTGGGCAAAAATGCCACCAAAATGAATAAAAAATTCAAAATAATTCCCCCAAATTCAAAATAAGATGGCAAAAAAAATGCCTCTGCACAATTAAGCTACATTTATTACCGCCATCATGAATAAAGTGAGATGTGAAATGAATGAAGTGTCGATTTCGGCATTTAATTTGCAGTGATTTCTTTTTACACACGTTTGCAGCGTTGAGCATTACAACTAAGTGTAGAAAAGATGCAGGTAAGAGATTCATTTTGCAGTGATTATATCAGGAGTTTCGCGAAAGTGCTGAAGTCATGGACCGCTTCAGTGCTCTTTCTTCGCTTTCTTTATATAATTTATTTCCAGTTTGAATAACCATTTTGTTTTTCATGCTACTGAAATAACCAATGTGAAGTTTGTTTTTCTAAACCATGAAAAGCAATAAACAAACTCATAAACGGTTCTTAGCTTACAATAGCAATAATCAATAATAATGCAATTTCAGTGTAAATACATGGGCATGAGCATGTGTACGTCACACCCTGCTTAGTGGTTACCCGAGACGCTGGGATAGAACAAGTACCTACAAACAATCCCTATTCATACTGAACTGATCAACGTACTTCATTTATGAAGTATAATTAAAGAACAATTGCTTATTCTCAGCAAAGGAAGTGCATAAAACACAAAGTTCAAAGAGCCAAATGAGGACCTTGATTTTTAGAAGTCTCAGGGATTGTGATATTTGCATAAAAAATATTGGAAAATATTGGAAAATTGGAAATAAAGTGTCTAACGTGTTTAATAATAAAGTGTTTATTGGTTAGGGTTAGGGTTAGGGGTAGGTGTAGGGAGGGCTGTATGGTCCCAATAAGGCACCATCCATTTCATAATTGTAATAAATATAATCATTTACACTCTATGTTATTATTGCATACCATTTAATGTACAACAGCACTCAGGTGCAAATAGTATCTGCCACTATTTATAAGTATTGTGACGGAATGGCTGCCTCTCCCTTGTTATCAGGTTCTCGACTGGAGTGGGTGTGAGAGAGAGGAGGGGTGCTGAAATACAGAGAACTGGCGGCGAGTGATGAGGCACACCTGAAGATAATGAAGCCTCATCACTGCCGCTGTTAACTGCCGAGGTCCGGAATGGAGAAGCACGCATAACGCCGCTGACAGGCTAGGATACCGGACCGCTATTCCTCTCAGTTGCCGTGGCCTAAAGAGGACGAGCCGCCGTGTCGAAGCTGCCGCCCCTCGCGCCTCGGACTGAAGAGAGAAGCACGTGCGGCTGTCAGACCCCGCCCCTTACCTGGACCCATCCTATTTGATCACTACCCTTTCTTCACGATTCCCTGGCACGCCGAGGACACCAGATCCCCTGTTTGTTTGACACTTTATTCCCCTTTTTGAACATTTATGTTTATCTATGTTAATAAATGCCTCCTCGAGGCCTGACGACACACCTACTGTGTCTGTTGTTTGCTCCTCCCGCCACAGTATAAAGATAGGCTATTCTCTTCCTCACCACCGGTGGTGCTAGAGTGCAATATTGTCTGTATAAGTCATGGCAGGTCATGTAGTTAGTGCAGCTTGCAGAGGCTGAAGCATGGCCTAGCCTAGCCGTGTGTTCAGTTTAGGAATCCTTGTTGAGAAACGTGTTTTATGCTCAATGGAAAGCAAGTAATGGTAGATCTTTGTATGAAATGTATGTTTAACACATGTCTTGAATTTCATGTGGAAGTATTTAAAATGTATTATTTGGACTGTTTTATTAAGACTGGTTTCTTTTGCTTGTTGTAGAAGGACTGTGATGTTTTGTGATGTCTGGAGGTTATGGGTTGTGACCACAAAAGCTCTTCAATCTCCAACCTGACTGTCACTGTAAATGGATCTTCCATGAACCTGACCATGCATGCTACAGGTATATGGGCTCCGTCTTACCATTATGCTGGAGGATATACTGGACATTTTGGGAAATATTCTGTGCTAAATGAATTGTTAATGCGGTATGTTTCCTTTTTAAAATCATATGACTGGTTTTAGGTTTAGTTAAATCTGAAATTGTTATAACTATTTACACTTATTGCAAAGAAAATACTGTTATTTTTACATAGTGTAAATAGACTCTATCACTCACTATTTTCACTTAGTGTAAATAGCATATCGCTAAGTAAATGCTGCTATTTCGCTATTTGATAGGGGTGTAACAATATAAGTTAAAGCTATTAAATAGCAATTTCCAACCTGGCTAAATGGTTTGTCCTTCCACCATGCAACTTGACTGATCACCCAAGTCACGTGACATGCATTTGGAAGACAAAAGTTAGTGTATATTTAGTAAATAATATTATTATAACAATAATATTTAGTAAAAACACAGCTCTTATTAGTTGTTAAAAGTGTACTAATTACTATTTAATTTTTTTTTTTTGTGGCATAAGGTGAAGTGAGAGCTGGGCCCAGGGCAGCAGGGGACAGGGCGCGTTCGGTTCGACATGAGAGTATCGCAGTTGGTAATGTGGGTGGTGTATCGCGGTTTTTCGGTTTCATTTGAATATCGTTACACTCCTGCTATTTTCACTTAGTGTAAATAGAATCTAGTTGCAATTTGCACTTAATGTAAATACAGTAGCATGTATTGCTGTTTGCACTTAGTGCAAATAGCTACTGCCTAAAAGATAGGGTAATCTTAAAAGCATGATGCAATGTTATGGAAAACCCATACAATTAATAGACCCAACTGGCCCCAAAGTTATGCCCAAAACCATCATGGTACAATACATGATCCTTCAGAAATCATTGTAATACAATGATTTGCTGCTCAAGAAACATTGCTTATTATCAATGTTGAAAACCGTTGTGCAGTGCTGCTTAATATTTTTTTGGAAATCTTTTTTTTTTTTTTTATTCTTTGATGAAAAGAAAGAACAGCATTTATTTAAAAGTGAGCACACAGGTAGCTTAACTGCTCATGTTAGAGCACCATAATAAATATGAAGAAATAAGCCAGTCGCTGCTGTAGTGTTTGCAGATTTATGCAGAACTGAGAAAACTGCTGACAGGCAAAATGTAATTTATAAAGCATTTACTTTTTTTTTAATAAACATCACAGTTAGAAAGAGGAAAGGCTACTGGCTTAATGAGCCTTAGTGTATTCTTTTTTTTTTATATATATATATATATATATATATATATATATAAGTTAAAGCTATTAAATAGCAATTTCCAACCTGGCTAAATGGGGAAACTGGCTCTCTTTGTCCTTCCACCATGCAACTCGACTGATCACCCAAGTCACGTGACATGCATTTGTAAGTTACTCACTTTTATTTATATATATATATATATATATATATATATATATATATATATATAATTATTATTATTATTATTTTTTTTGCTGTTATATGATTAAACCGATAGTGGTCAAAATGTACATTTGGCAACAATGTTCTTGTCACCTTTTCCTTCGACAAATTCAGAGTCACAGCAATTATCCAGCTGCTGAATGTAAGCTTTTCCATCTTACAAGCTAGCTTGCTGCAGTGGTGATTGCACATGAAAATTAATCTAGGAATGATTGGATTGTTAGATTTCCAATCAGTAGGTTGTAACAGGCTATTTAATAGAAGGTAACTGTATTATTACCAGTTTTGGGGAGTAACGCATTGCAAGTAACATGAGTTACATAATGATAGATTTTATGTTGGTCTCATCCTGGAAGGAAAGTGGACAGAGGGTTTTTTTGTCCTCTGTTGAAGCTGTATTCTATGTTTTAACATATGGTTTTCTTTATGTACCGAAACCATTTCCATATAGGGAACAAGGCTACTAGGATTGCCTGGGAGACAGGGAATGGTCCCTGCTTTTCTATTGCAAGGTCTTTGGGATCTCTAGGAAAGCCTGTGTACCTGACCGGGAGATGACCATATGTAGACTTGTTTTCTATATGGAAGTACATTCCTATACCATGAGCTATATGATGTATTTTCTCTCATTAGTTAAAACTGTGCTACACCCCTTTTACTCTTTCTATATACTCTAGTCTCCTCTCAAAATAAAAGTGAGATTTTATACTCTCCCTCAGCTGAGTACTTATTCGTTCATTCAATTGCCAATTAAGAGGACTGGGATGAGGCACGCCTAAGGGGCCAAAATCTAACACATAATCAGAATACTTTTTTAAGTAGTAAAGTAACACATTACTTTTACATTTACAACAAAATATCTGAGTTACTTTTTCAAATAAGTAATGCAAGTTACATTTTTCTCCTGTTTATTGACTGACAGCTCTCCTATCCCCATGTTGAGAGAAATCGTGAGTAAGGTGCATAGGCATTGTGTGCAGTGTGTGAATATGATGGTTATTGTAGTTCTAGACTAAATGTGAGCATGCAGTTACTCACTTGCACAAAAACAGATTCAGTATTCCTCAAAATGAATAGAAACAGTGAAATGTAAAGTCAGAATATTATGCAAACATGCAATAATTAAATAACACAAATTCACTTAATGTATTTAATCTCACTTTATTAACTATTGTCTTTGTTGTTGAACTTTGATTCAAGTCAACCATGCTAACAAGTAAAAATTACTTTAACATATTTTTTTTTATTGCTGAAGTGTGTTGAACTTTATTCTCCTACGACCTCTTCTTCTGTGATCCAGAATGGTTTGTTTGAGCTGTGCCCTCTACACGAGCCAGGCCTTCTCGTCCAACATCAGTGTCTGACCTCACAAATGCGCTTCTAGAAAAATGGTCAAAAGTTCCCATAATCACACTCCTAAACCTTGTGGAAAGCCTTCCCAGAAGAGTTGAAGCTGTTAAAGCTGCAAAGGATGGGCCAACTCCATATTAAACCCTATGGATTAAGAATGGGATGTCATTAAAGTCCAATGTAAAGTGCATGTAAAGGCAGGAGTCCCAAAACTTTTGGTAATATAGTGTATCTAGTTGTTACTTAGAATCAGAAAGCTTCTGTTATCATGTTTAGCATGTAGAATACCTAATTATTAGTTTTGAAACAATGCTCACTAATGCAATTTCCTTAAGAACCAGGGAGATGAGTTAAGATAAGTATTTTTTTTTTTTACTCAAAATCACATTTTGTTTAAATATTCTTTAACAATATGCCACTATATGCCACTATTTTATTTATAGTCAAAGTCCAACATGTAACTGACCTAAAGTTAGTTTTATTGCAAGAACAAAGGTGTTCATTTAATGAGAGATCACACAGACATCACTCCAGGCTTTAAAAACATGCAGTAATTACAGTGAGGTCCTGAACACCTCTTGCTCATTCTCATCTGGAGTAAAACTCAAATCTGCTAACATACAGAATCTGGCTCAAGCAGTTGTGCAAGTAAACACAAAATCATGCGTAGGATCTACACACTCCTCCATGCCTGGGTGACATTTTCAAGAATGTGAAGTACCCATTGCACAGAAGTGTCGAGACAGACCTCAGTGATGTATGCCTCATCAGAAGTGATGGATTGACAGCTTCACCATGGAGAAAGTTGCTGTGGATGTGGAATTAATTTGTTTAACACACAAACTAAAAGCTCAATATTGTTGCTATTGGTCACTTCACTAACAGCAAAATCATTTATAAAGGCTTGTAATTAGCATCCAAATGTTGTATTGTGAATCCCAAAAGCAGTTTAATGGTGTGAAAATAATATTAGAAACAATGTCATTATAATATTTCAGAGTATTTCTGTTTTACTGCATTTTTGTTTAAATAAACCAACCCCAAACTACTGAACGATAGTATACATTAATTTTAAATTCATGTAAAAGTAATTACGGTATGTTTTTCATGTAGAATCAAAGAGAAGAGCTACACAGAACACCACATTGCCACATTGCCCACATTGCTACCACATAAATCTTTTATGACATGAATCAGGCAGTTTTATTATTTTGAATTCAGAAAGGCAAATTAGAACACACAAAAAACACTTGCATTTCACATTTAACCCATTTATTTTCCCCTTTTTCTGTTATTTACATATATCAATAATGAAACACCTAAACAATAGGACCAAAACATTTTAATGATCAAATCAGTGCTCTGAATCTACATTTCGGAACATTTCCATAGAGGGACAAATAAAAGAGCCCTGACTTCACAGAATGTTTTAAAAGTCTAATCAAACTCAGGCAGCAAACAGAGAAACCTGCCCACTCACAGGAAATGGTAATTGCCCCTTCTGAATGCTAAACAAACTGTGCTGTCCTATATAGCATTTAATCAGCAGCACTATTCCACTCTCGTCTGTAGCATATTTTAAGCATGTTTTACCCAGAAGACAACAGAAAAATAGTTAGTTCACCCAATGAAAATTCTGTCTAACTCACCCTTATGTTGTTCCAAACCTGTAAGACTTTCATTCATCTTCGGAAAACAAATGAAGATATTATTTATAAAAATCTGAGCGATTTCTGTCCCTCCGTTGACAGTCTATGCAACTACCACTTAGTTTAAAAAAGTTCATAAAGAGACCATAAAACTAATTTTAAGAACTTTTTGTAGCATCAAAGTGGTAGTTGCATAGCTACCAATCGAGGGACAGAAATCTCTCAGATTTAATCAAAAAGATCTTTATTCTTTTTTTTTTTTTTTTTTTTTGGGTGAACTATCCCTTTAAGTCATTAGTCTTAAGTATCTGGGGCACGTACACACTGCAGCTAAAGTCACCTATTCTCTGTCAATGCTGTTTTTCTGTGAATGTATGGGACTTCTGATTCATTAGCCAGTATAGGTAAATAATTAGAAGAATAACAAATTGCAGTAAAAGGTAAACTATTTTACAACCTGAGTGTTTATGAACATGAGAATAAATTAAAATAATATGATGAAAAATACCATTTTGTAATATTAAGCAGCATAATGGGCAAATTCAAGTCACAAATGGTCACATGCTCTGGTCAGATCATTCATATTTCTTCATGATATATGTCTGAGTTGTGCAGCTGTAAAGTTGTGAAGCTAGCAATTGATACTGTTAAGAAGTTCTCGTCTGGATGTCGTTGAACAACTGGGACAAATGAACAGACTGGGTCCGGAGAAAGGCCAACCCCTGAGAGAAAAGTTCAGGAGCAAAGGAGCTTTGAAAGGTTAACCCGGCATCCTGCTAGGAGTAGCTATGTGAAAGTACGGGAACTGTGCATACCGGATATTGCCAGAATGGCTTTCTCTTTGCCAGCAATGAAAACTCTTCTCAGTCTACTGTTATATGGGATGAGGATGTCAACTGGAGTACATGAATGGTTGAACATGAACAGTTTTTTTTTTCATCTCAGAGCCCTAGCTAAAGTAAAATAATTTATTTATTTTATGGACTTGGGAGATTTATGCTTTCATTTAAAAAAGGCTTGACTATTGTAATTCCCTTTATATGGGTATTAACCAAGCATCTCTTAACCGTCTGTAAATGGTACAAAATGCAGCTGCTAGGCTCCTTACTGGTGTGCGTAAACGAGAGCACATTACTTCCAGTTCTGAAATCTCCCAATTCGTTACAGAATCGATTTTAAAGTTTCGCTGCTGGTTTTTAAATTCTTGAATGGATTAGCTCCTGTATACATTTCTGATTTATTATCCATTCACAATCCTGGAAGGACTCTTAGGTCATCCAACCAGACTCTGTTAAATGTTACTCGGGCTAGACAAAAATCGAGAGGACATTGAGCATTTGCCGTTGCTGCACCGAAAATTTTTAACAGCCTACCTGTTTTAGAACTGCCTCTACACTGCATGAGTTTAAAGCAAAACTCAAAACCTATCGTTTTTCTTTGGCTTTTAATTGTAGTTTTAATTTATGCTGTGTCTGGTCTGTGTTCTGTAATTCATGTTGTACATGGTGTTAAATGTTGATGATATTTGATATAATGTACAGCACCAATTCAATAATTGTTGTTTTTAGTGGTGCTATATAAATAAATAAAGCTAAGTTGAGTGCTAGAAAGCTAGAGAGCCAGTCAGAGAATGGACCCAAGAAAGCTGCGATGTGCCCACTGTATAAGATCTTCTGCTGTGAACGCTGGGATGAGTGGGGTGACACATTTTGTTGGCTCTTTCGATGACAAGCTGGAAAGTGAGTCAGAGAAAAGAAAGTAGAGTGTAAAGAACTCCTGTAGGCTCAACAGGCATCCGCCCCCATGTGCACTTGCCACCTCCGACATCCACAGATGTGCCAAAGCCATCTTTTGAACTGGAGTGAGATGACCAGCTAAGATGGAGGACCACAGTGCTCTACGTAGTGGCTGCAGAGCTCAATAAGCCTTATTTAGGCATTAAAAAAAGTTTACTGAATGAAGGTACAAATGAATAAATGTTTCCCACCTTCACCAAGTGACATACAGGTAACCTTAACACTCAAAACACAACGCTTAACGCTTTAAAACACAAACTTTCTTGCTCTTATAAATGAAGTCAAATTTATTTTGAAATACAATCGGAGTTATATAAAAAAAAAATGTCCTGGCTCTTCCAAGCATTTTAATGGCAGTAAGTAATCCACACGGCTCCGCTGGGTTAATAAAGGCCTTCTGCAGCGAATCGATGGGTTTCTGTAAGAAAAATATCCATATTCAACACATTATAAAGTAAAATATCTACCTTCCAGCAGACCGCCTTCCGTATTTAACTTACGAAAAAGTGTAACTAGCGTGACGATGACGTATGCATTTTGAACCGTGAAAGGCGTTACACTTTCTGTGTAAGTTGAATACCGAAGGCGGTCCTCCAAAAGCTAGATATTTTACTTTTTAGTAAATGTAACCGGGTGGTAAATACCCTTAAAAAAAGTTTGTTTCTCCCCTTGCATGTTTAAAACTATTTTCATTGTCCTTTACTGTGTTCAGTGAATTGTAAGGACAAGAAAAACTGTGGGTCTCTGTATGTCCGTGGAGTCGTCAGCAGGTGGCACTGTGTGTGGTGCGTGCAAAGCAATGCACATGCGTTCTCTCACCTCGATAACTTTGTCAGATGTGCAGCGAGCAATGTGTGAGAGAGACACGCACTCTCTGGAAATTGTGGAGGTTTTTAAATCATCCATGGGTAACTACAATATTTTATGATTATATCCTTGATAAATATCATTTGTGGATGTATATTTTTCTGTGTTAATTTGGAGAACTGTCATATTCAGTAGTTTCTGGTTCACCGCCTGATGGAACTAGTCAAGACCGCTTCCTGGAACGGGCAGTTGGAACGTGCCCAATGGTAGACCTGAAAATCAAGGGTGTTCAAGTGTCTTGCTTGCTCGACACTGGTAGTCAGGTCAGTACTATTACTGAAGAGTTTTTCCGAGAGCATCTGTTTGGGGATGAGAGTGATGTATTGTCTACTTCTGGCTGGCTGAAGATCACGGCAGCCAACGGTTTAGATATTCCCTACTTGGGTTACATGGAGCTAGACGTGGAGGTTATGGAGATGACCCTGCCAGAGTGTGGGTTCTTGATCGTGAAAGAAACTCCTAGCCCATCATCTGTGGCTGAGTTACCTGTGTGTCCAGTGAGAGTACTTAACCTTTCTCAGGAAGACCTTTGGCTTCAACCCAGGGCCCGTTTGGGTTTGTTGTCCGCGGTAGATGGTAACAGTGCGGGTTTGTCCGGCGAAGTAAGGTTTCAGCGAATCTCGGCGGACACAGAACAGGTCACTATGGGTGGAGGTCCTGGTTCTGAGCCTCAGGCCCAGTCAGTTTTGGATCACATTGACATGGGAGGCACGCCTGAACAGCAGGTTCAGTTAAAAGCTCTGCTGAGCAAGTATTCAAGTGTGTTCGCCCTGGAGGATGATGATTTGGGTTATACAGATAAGGTTCGGCATGAGATACATCTGACTGATGACATACCAGTGAATCAGCCTTACCGATGAATTCCCCCAAATCAGTACCAAGAGGTTAGAGAGCACATCACTAAGTTACTGAAGAAGGGTGTCATTCAAGAGAGTGTGAGTGCTTACACTTCGCCTGTGGTTCTGGTGCGCAAAACTGATTGGTTGCTACGGTTGTGCGTAGATTATTGCAAACTCAATGCCAAGACAAGGCGTGACGCATTTCCGCTACCCAGAATTGACGAGAACTTTGATGCGCTCAGTGGAGCAAGATTTTTCTCAACTGTGGACTTGGCCTCTGGGTATCATCAGATCGCGGTGAGTGACAGGGATAGGGCCAAGACGGCGTTCACCACGCCTTTTGGTTTATTTGAGTACCGGAGGATGTCATTTGGGATCTGTAATGGACCATCGACCTTTCAGCGGCTGATGCAGGCTGTTATGAGCGATCTAATATTTCAGGTGTTGATAGTGTACCTAGACAACATTTTGCTGTTTTCACAGACATTTGAGGAACACCTGAAAAGATTAGAGGTGGTGCTGAAACGTTTGGCAGAGACTGGTTTAAAGGTCAAGCTGGGGAAGTGCCGTTTTCTCCAAGACTCTGTGCGTTTTCTTGGTCACCAGGTGTCAGCGCAAGGGATTTCTCCTGACCTAGACAAGGTCACTGCGGTCAGTAATTGGAAGACTCCAGAAACCGTCAAGGAGTTGAGGTCATTTCTGGGGTTTTGCAGCTATTATAGGAAGTTTGTCGAGGTCTTATCGAAGATAGCTGGACCCTTACATGACCTAGTCAATGCTTGCTTGAGTGAAGGCAGGTGTGTAAGGGGTGTCCATCATTTTAGCACTCTGTGGTCTGCTGAATGTGACCATGCATTCAATCACTTAAAGAGGAAGCTGACGACAGCACCTGTGCTCGGTTTCGCAGACTTCACTTGTCCGTGGGACCTGAACTTGCGTTGAAGGGTGTTGAATGTAGCAGGGTGAGTCAAATTTGTGCGTTGGAGGCTGGAGAAGAAGCTATCACTACTCTCCAAGGTAACACTTATACGTTTCCCAGTTACACCAGGGAACAGTTGGTTGAGTTTCAGAAAAGTGATCCTGTTCTGCAAGTATTCCGAGGGTTCTGGGATGAGAAAAAGAAACCAGTTCACCTGGAAAGAAAGTCTCTTTCCAGATCTGCGAAATGCCTTCTGAAGCAGTGGAGCCACATAAAAGAACGAAATGGGTTACTGTATCGAGTAGTAGTTGACCCTTCTGAGGAGAGCTGCTGGCAACTGCTGTTGCCCGGATGTTTAAAGGAACAAGTGTTGCAAAGTGTTCACGACGATCTGGGGCATCAAGGCATCAGGACGTTAGGGTTGTTGAAGCAGAGGTGTTTTTGGTCCGGTATGTATGAGGATGTGGAGTAATGGGTAAAGAAGTGTCAACGGTGCATTCTCACAAAGATGCCTCAGCCCAAAGTTCATGCCCCTGTGAGAGCATTTTTGGCTTCCAGACCTCTGGAAGTGATTGCGGTGGACTTCACAGTCTTAGAGCCTGCTTCTGACGGCCGTGAAAATGTTTTGGTTGTTACTGACGTTTTCACAAAATTCACACAGGTGTTTCCCACAAAAGATCAAAAGGCCGATACCACAGCAAAGGTCTTGTTAAAAGAGTGGTTTTTTGAACTACGGCGTCCCGGAGAGGTTGCACTCCGATCAAGGTCAAAACTTCGAGAGCAAGGTAATTGCTGAGCTGTGCAGACTCTATGGGGTGAAAAAGACTCGTACAACCCCTTATAGGCCGCAGGGAAATGCCCAATGTGAACGGTACAACCGAACACTTCACAACCTGTTACGTACATTACCGCCAGAACGCAAGCGGCGTTGGCCTGAGTACTTGCCGGAGCTAGTCCACGCATACAATGTGACTCCGCTTGCAACTACAGAGTTTTCCCCCTATTATCTCCTTTTTGGGGTACAACCACATCTGCCCATTGATGCGTTGTTGGGTAGTGAGGAGGTCTCGGAGAGAAAACAAGACTGGTTGGCTGATCATCAAGAACGGCTCAGGTACGCCCATGAGAAAGCTAGGGAGCACTCAGAGGAGAAAGCTCTAGAGAGAGTGACTCATCCAAATGAAAAGACATTTTGTCCGCAGGTAGTAGAGGAGGTTGTGCAACCCTCTGTGAGCGTGGCTGCAAACACTCACATGAACCCAGAGTTGAGAGGTGACCGCTCTAAAGGTACCCAGGTACGAGTATCAGCAGATACTGGTAGAGACTCTGCAAAAATTGATGATGTGGTCCTGAATGCAGAGGCTCCAGAAGAGCATGTCCTATCACAGGAGCTAGAGACTGGTGAGGTGCATAACCCAGTCGAGAGGGAAGTACCAGTACCAGCTTTGCGCAGGAGCAAGCGAGCAACTGCGGGTGTTCACACAAATCCTTTTCATGCACCCAGGTCTGCTTGTCATGCAGTGAGTGTCAGCACAGATATGGTGTCTCAAGTATTGGCCAGTATTGGCACTGCATTGTTTGAGAAGGCATTACAGGGTGCCATGAACGCCGAAATCAGTGACTGAGTGAGTCATCGAGGACGCTGACTTATTGCAGGGGAGAATGTAACCGGGTGGTAAATACCCTTAAAAAAAGTTTGTTTCTCCCCTTGCATGTTTAAAGCTATTATTTCATTGTCCTTTACGGTGTTCAGTGAATTGTAAGGACAAGAAAAACTGTGGTTCTCTGTATGTCCCTAGAGTCGTCAGCAGGTGGCACTGTGTGTGGTGCGTGCAAAGCAATGCGCATGTGTTCTCTCACCTCGATCACTTTGTCAGACGTGCAGCGAGCAATGTGTGAGAGAGACGCGCACTCTCTGGAAATTGTGGAGGTTTTTAGATCATCCATGGGTAACTACAATGTTTTATGATTATATCCTTGATAAATATCATTTGTGGATGTATACACATTGTGTTAATTTGGAGAACTGTCATATTTTGAAAGGTTATGTCATGTGTAATGTCCATGATAATATGACGTCACACCATGTGGGGTAGGCCTGTTCATCGGCCGCTAAGAAATGTTATACACTTAATTTTCCAAATGTTATGTGTGATTTTTATGTGATTTTAATTTGATGGTGATTGTTTACACAGTTACAACATAATGTTGGTGATTTCAGCCCTTGTGAAGTGAATGTGGTGGTATGTAGGAGCTGATCGTTATGTGAGTGTTGTTTTCTCTCATTTCACTCAAATGATGTGTAAGTGGGAAATATAAAAATGTACTTGCGTTGTTTTGTTCTGTTTGTACAGTATTCCCACTGTCGTATTGTGTTGTAACATTTTGGTATCGCGTGGCAAACAATGAAAGCCGGAACTGTTTCTCTTTAAATACATCTGAGACTAAATAGTTTTATTTGAAATTGGTAACTGAATAAACTTATAGTAATCTGAACCCCCTAATGTGTTCCTGGTGGTAAATCTAAATCCCCGGTCACATAAAGTTTTGAACATGGCTATTTTTCTTACACAAACCCATCGATTCGCTTCAGAAGGCCTTTATTAACCCCCCGGAGCCGTATGGATTACTTTTATAATGGATGGATGCACTATTTTGGGCTTCAAATTTTGGGCTGCGTCATTCACTGCCATTATAAAGCTTGGAAGAGCCAGGACATTTTTAAATATAACTCTGATTGTATTCGTCTGAAAGAAGAATGTCATATACACCTAGAATGCCTTGAGGGTGAGTAAATTATGGGATAATTTTTGGGTGAACTATCCCTTTAAATCAGACCAGATTAAAATGACACCTCATTGTAAGTAAATTCACCTCTAAAAGCATCACCTGGAGAGATGAACTGGCAGATGTAAATTGTTTAAAGGTGTACTGTGTAATTTTTAGCGGCATCTAGCGGTGAGGTTGTGAATTGCAAATGGCCACAGCTCACCCCTCCTTTTCAAAGCATGTAGAGAAGCTACGTGGGCCGACACAGGACAAAAATGTAATCGTCTGAGAAAGCAGAGAGCACTCTGTAGAGTAATTTGTCCGTTTAGGGCTACTGTAGAAACATGACAGAGCAAAATGGCGATTTCACTGTAAGAAGACCTACAGTGTATGTAGATAGAAAAGGCTCATTCTATAAGGTAATAAAAACATAACAGTACATTATCTAAAGTCTTTATAAACCACTGAAAACATAGTTATGTATAGTATATTGCATTTCTGTCAATAGATCCTCATAAATACTACACACTGCAACTTTAAATCCGTATTTGATCAGCAACAATTATTAATGCACAGATTATGATAACTTTCTTTCTGTGGGATAGACTTTTTTCATTACGTTTTGTTTCAAAATTCCTCTTAAAAAATGTTTTCTATATAATGTTATTAACCTGTGAGAAAACAAGCACTTGAGAAAACTGACAGAAACACATTTGTTCTTCACCTCACTGCTTTATTTACAGCAGCTCTTTCCCCCATTGATATATCAAGATGTGAAGCATCTGAAGCCAAAGGTGACTGCCATACTTCTGTGACAATGGTCTAAAGATGTGAAATTTGAAAAGTAGCAAAAATAAATACTGAGGACAAAAAAAGAACCAGACATAGAAATAAACACCCCACTGTCTACATTAATCCAACCCACGGGGTAAAGACAGAAGAGTCACATCTCACCGATCTGGCATAACATTATGAAGTGAATAACACTGATTATCTCTTCATCATGGCATCTGTTAGTGGGTGGGATATATTAGGCAGCAAGTGAACATTTTGTCCTCAAAGTTGATGTGTTAGAAGCAGGAAAAATTAGCAAGAGTAAGGATTTAAATGAGCTTGACAAGGGCCAAATTGTGATGGCTAGACGACTGGGTCAGAGCATCTCCAAATCTGCAGCTCTTGTGGGGTGTTCCCAGTCTGCAGTGGTCAGTATCTATCAAAAGTGGTCCAAGGAAGGAACAGTGGTGAATCAGGGTGCCCATGCTGACCCCTGTCCACTACCGAAAGCGCCAACACATGGGCACATGAGCATCAGAACTGAACCACGGAGCAATGGAAAAAGGTGGCCTGATCTGACTAATTACGTTTTCTTTTTCATGTGGATGGCCGGGTGCGTGTGCATCGCTTACCTGGTTAACACATGGCACCAGGATGCACTATGGGAAGAAGGCAAGCCAGCGGAGGCAGTGTGATGCTTTGAGCAATGTTCTGCTGGTCAATCCATGTGGATGTTATTTTGACACGTTCCACCTACCTAAGAATTGTTGCAGACCAGGTACACCCTTTCATGGAAACGGTATTCCCTGGTGGCTGTGGCCTCTTTCAGCAGGATAATGCGCCCTGCCACAAAGCAGAAATGGTTCAGGAATGGTTTGAGAGGCACAACGAGTTTGAGGTGTTGACTTGGCCTCCAAATTCCCCAGATCTCAATCTAATCGAGCATCTGTGGGATGTGCTGAACAAACAAGTCAGATCCATGGAGGCCCCACCTGGCAACCTACAGGACTTAAAGGATCTGCTGCTAACATCTTGGTGCCAGATACCACAGCACACCTTCAGGGGTCTAGTGGAGTCCATGCCTCGACGGGTCAGGGCTGTTTTGGCAGCAAAAAGGGGACCAACACAATATTAGGAAGGTGGTTATAATGTTGTGCCTGATCGGTGTGTATATATATAGCCCTGTCTGTGAAACCAGACCATAGTCTAGCATTTGTCATTGAGTCACAGCCAATACTGTCTTAAATAGCCTCTGCGTTGCATTTCATCTTTTATAACATGAGATTGACATTATATATACACATTACAGAAAAAAAATTAGCGCCCAAATACCTACAATACACTTTATAACATGTAAGTTGATGAAAACGCAGTTCTGTTAGAACCACTATCGTCAAAGATGATAGACAATTAGTTTAGATTGGCGGTATGGTTCTGTTCTGGGCAAGAACTCCCTCCATCCATGCAGCCTAGCGTGGATAAGAGCAGGGAGAGCAGTGATAAACCCCCCTAGGCTAAACAGAATAGAACCAACAATGTATTGCAGATATCATTAATGTCAAAATTAAAATGTACAACCTAATTCGGGAATTTAGTCTGATTCATGGGGAATCAGAATGCCAAATCCTGGGCTGGGGATGGAGGAGGATAATTAGCTCTGGAGAAATGTGATAGCAGCTGATAATACTGAAGGAGCTTATATATGCATGCTGTGATTGTCACCATGTGCTCAGGCAAGAAGAGGAAGACAGGCGAATTCGATCCAAAATACTCCACATTTAATGTACATCAAATAACAGGCAGGGTAAACACAACTTAGCATAACTGAGATTGGACAAAGACTGAAGGAACGGGAGGAACTTAAATAGCGAACACAATGAGTATAACAATGACACACAGCTGACACAGATGAACTAATAACGATGGTAACCAGGGAGACAGACGAGTGGCGGGAAACATAACAAAGGAACATGTGACAGATACAAACAAACTGAAAGTCCAAACCAACTGAAACGAAACGTGACTGTGACAGTGATAGGTGTCGTATTCCTATAGGTAGACATGATCAAGCTTGACTGCTGCGAGCTTGACTAACGTGACCTGCCAGAACTAGCGCTATGCTTGACTGAATTGCACTTACTGGCTCAGTTGTGGCTATTCCATTGATGAAAAAAAACACATAGGGGACGGTAATAACATTTTGATAGATGGTAGCTGCATTTGTCTACTACAAATAAAACACACTTTGAAGCATACTACACAATCACATTATTTAAAAAATACAGTTTTCATTTCCTGAAAACTAATGGTTTTGGGCATACAAGGTTTATGCACGACAGTGACGAGATGGGTGAGTTATATTAGCTATAGTTATACTTTCAAACAACAAACAACTGCACATCTAAAAATTAAGTGGCTGATCGGTTTTAAATAAGTAATCTTATACTGTATATCATGATGGGAAGAGTGCTGTTTTTTTTCTTTCTTTAGAAAGCATCTACATCTACATCTTTATCTTCGAGACCAAAAACAGATTTCACAGTGATTTCTCCATGTGGATCTTCAGTGAAAGAAACACCAATCACTGATTGCATAGGCTTCAAGCTTTAAGATGTTCTTTTCAATATTTGAGTTGTATCGGGAAAGCAAAGGTAGAACACAAAATGAGAAAGGAATAAAAGTGGTTTAGAATGAGAAATAATGAAAATTGCCTTTATCAAGTGTTCAAAGCAAATTAAACAGATAAGACCCACAAGAGTTCCTCTTCACGAAAAAGCTTAAATTTCTGTAAAAAATGTTTCTTTCTCAACCCTCAAACCATGAAATGCTCCTCTTTGGCTCGTTATTACTTTTCATCTTTCTTGATACACTCCTTTTCTCTCTATCCAAGTGTTTCGCAACTTCTCTAACAATCTTCCTTTCACTCCCAGTCCACTTAAAGCCGTAACCGAGCAGCTCCTTACACATACCCCACAAGCCTCAGAATGAAGGAATTCTCATATTCATAACTCAAACGCAAAGCCAATTACATGTCATTATTCAATGCAAAGGGCATGCAACGGCAGTGTTTGAGCTTATCAGAATGACTGTAAGAGAACAGAAGGAGGATACATGAAGAAAGGTGCCAGGGACAAAAAGAGGGAGGCAAGAGTGAGGAGGAGGGGGAGGAAGTCATTAATGACAGTGTAAAATCGCAGCCTCCAGCTTTGCTCTCTAATTACATTTGGCTCTTTGTAACATTCTGGAATTATGTGCTACATTTCCAGCCTCCAAGTATCCCAAGGACTAACACTCAGCTTTATCTCTTTCTCATTATTTTTCATTCTCTCTTTCTATTGCTCCCTTTTATTTTGTGCCATCAACATTTCCTGCCAAACCCTAGAAACAAGGTTCTGCAAATTGCTGCATGTTTTGTGGAGCCTGGTAACAGGCTGGGTTGAAATCTCAGCCCGGACCACTGTGGGTAATGGGCGTTACCTTTAGTAAAGTCTTTAGTATGCCTAAAGACTTGGAATCCAACATACATGGGGATAAGAAGAAAATTAAAACAACACTGACTAATAAAATACGACTCAAACTCAAGTGGTTTCTAATTACCAAGTGCGAAAAAAAGATGATTCATTATTTGCAACACTTCAGTAATTTGAAGGACCAGATCATAGAAAGAAAGAAAGAATCCCCCAGAAATATTAAGTGTTTTACTTCTGTAAATCAGCTTACAGTCTTATTTCTATTCAGACATCAGTGACAGACAAGTGTCATCCAACACATCTCACATTAGACTAGGGCTGTTAAACGATTCATCGCGATTAATCGCATCCTAAATAAAAGTTTGTGTTTACATAATATATCTGTGTGCAGTGTGTATAATTATGTATATTTGAATACACACGCATGCATGTATATATTTAGGAAATAGTTGCATGTATATACTGTGTATATGTATATATATATATATATATATATATATATATATATATATATATATATACACACTCACCTAAAGGATTATTAGGAACACCATACTAATACTGTGTTTGACCCCCTTTCGCCTTCAGAACTGCCTTAATTCTACGTGGCATTGATTCAACAAGGTGCTGAAAGCATTCTTTAGAAATGTTGGCCAATATTGATAGGATAGCATCTTGCAGTTGATGGAGATTTGTGGGATGCACATCCAGGGCACGAAGCTTCCGTTCCACCACATCCCAAAGATGCTCTATTGGGTTGAGATCTGGTGACTGTGGGGGCCATTTTAGTACAGTGAACTCATTGTCATGTTCAAGAAACCAATTTGAAATGATTCAAGCTTTGTGACATGGTGCATTATCCTGCTGGAAGTAGCCATCAGAGGATGGGTACATGGTGGTCATAAAGGGATGGACATGGTCAGAAACAATGCTCAGGTAGGCCGTGGCATTTAAACGATGCCCAGTTGGCACTAAGGGGCCTAAAGTGTGCCAAGAAAAAATCCCCCACACCATTACACCACCACCACCAGCCTGCACAGTGGTAACAAGGCATGATAGATCCATGTTCTCATTCTGTTTACACCAAATTCTGACTCTACCATCTGAATGTCTCAACAGAAATCGAGACTCATCAGACCAGGCAACATTTTTCCAGTCTTCAACTGTCCAATTTTGATGAGCTCGTGCAAATTGTAGCCTCTTTTTCCTATTTGTAGTGGAGATGAGTGGTACCCGGTGGGGTCTTCTGCTGTTGTAGCCCATCCGCCTCAAGGTTGTGCGTGTTGTGGCTTCACAAATGCTTTGCTGCATACCTCGGTTGTAACGAGTGGTTATTTCAGTCAAAGTTGATCTTCTATCAGCTTGAATCAGTCGGCCCATTCTCCTCTGACCTCTAGCATCAACAAAGCATTTTCGCCCACAGGACTGCCGCATACTGGATGTTTTTCCCTTTTCACACCATTCTTTGTAAACTCTAGAAATGGTTGTGCGTGAAAATCCCAGTAACTGAGCAGATTGTGAAATACTCAGACCGGCCCGTCTGGCACCAACAGCCGTGCCACGCTCAAAATTGCATATATCACCTTTCTTTCCCATTCTGACATTCAGTTTGGAGTTCAGGAGATTGTCTTGACCAGGACCACACCCCTAGATGCATTGAAGCAACTGCCATGTGATTGGTTGATTAGATAATTGCATTAATGAGAAATTGAACAGGTGTTCCTAATAATCCTTTAGGTGAGTGTATATATATATAAATAATTTATATTATATATAAATATAAATACTTTATATATAAATATAAATATACACATGCATGTGTGTGTATTATTTATACATAATAATTATACACACCACACGCACACACATATTATGTAAACACAAACTTTTATTTTAGATACGATTAATTATTTAACAGCCCTACATTAGACAGTAGTGTAATTGTACAGCTCTCTGAGACACTAGAACTATAATATGTGTGTGTGCTAACACTGATTTCAAAACATGTACACAGAGAGGGGAAGAAAGGGAGAGAGAGCGTTCTTATAATGCCTTTCAGATACATACTTGTAATACTGACAATAACATTACATTCTGCACTATGACAAACAGCTTTTGTGTATAAATATGTATATATAATCTATACTTTATTTTAAGAGTTTCTTTCAAAGGATGATTTTCACATAAGAACATTTATGGTTCACCATCTGGCCCTGTTTACACCTGGTATCAAGATGCGTTTTGGTCGATCGGATCACAAGCAGACTCTTTTGTCCACTTTCAACTACTTCTGTCCTGATTTCTTTGAGGGGAGGGTCTATGGGCAGGTAAATGTTTTTTTTTTTTTTTTAAAACTCGATCTAATGGACAAAATAAGCTTGCACAATTTACATATGAAAGCGAATGAAGACGATGGAAAAACATATAGAGAGCATCAGCTTCAGTTTCTGCTCTAGCCGCAAGACCACGCGTGTTAGAACTTTGTGCTTGATATGTTTTTCATCTTCAAACCAAACTTGGGTGTCCAGCCAAAGTAGCTCGCTTCCCATAACGTTTCTGCATAATCAGTAGGCAGAGAGTAGGTGGTCTTCTGTGACTGTTCAAACACATTCGACCACACGAACACCAAATTTTGACCACAAAATCAATCTGGTCAAATGCGTTTTCGACGACCTCTGGAAGTGGTCGAAAGTGGACAAGCTTAAAACATTTTAGACCCCGTATACACCTGTTTATTTCCTGATTTCCTTGTATCTTTGGGTTGAGTAGGTACTTATTTTGAGTGCTAAAAAAGTATGTTCTATATAATATGAATGTGTGTAGTATGAATGAAATTTGGACGTTCTACATTTATCATGTTGTCATCATCACATTGTGTTGCTTCACTGCCATTTGCAAATCCTCTCCCTTGGCCTCGTGAGATAGTAAAGTGTCCATCATATGCACACTTCCAGAAGTAGTAGGTCATCTGGGTACTTTATGCCTAATCATTTATGAGTACTGTGAATTCAGCCTACAAATTTTTTCACCTACTATATAGTTGGGTAGAATGCCTATGCCTTCATTATCCATGTGTATTCATACTCCTCAGTTTCCTCAAAGATCCTCGTCTTCTACATCTTCCCTGCTCTGAACAGCAAAAGTATGTGCGGTAACATTAAAAGCATGATTTGTCAAAGCTGTCATTAGTTAGATGTGTTTTCAACAAGTCTCATATCTACTTTTAAGTTAGCAGTTGCTTTGTAGCCTCAGTACAAACATTTGATCTTCTGTGAAGTCTGCAAACTGGTGGTAAGAGTCGATAACCCCAGCAGATTTCATAAGGGGAGATTGGATTTGAACATTTGATAAAACTGTCTTTACTTCAAGCATATACATCAAAAATATAGGAGCAATTTGATCTTGTGGTCATTGGCCCATGCAGTAATGAAAACACAGGTGGTTCAGGCTGACATTTCTGCAATTACATCAATCCCTCTAAGCAACAGCAATGAGGTCACCCTTCTGCAATACTGGGCTGCCCCAAACACAAAAGTTGAAGGCACAAAGGAGCCTGGGGCTAAAACTATCCTGAGGAGCTGTCAGAGTCAGAATAGATTTGGAATAGAGAACTGGATAAAGTTTCTTGCACATGGGCTTGCACGTACACACACACACACATGCATGTCTGGTTTGCTATCTTTGTGGGGACCTTAAGGGGACATTCAGGTTGAAGTCCTTCTTTCAAAAACATTTAAACAAATCTTACCAAACCAAAACTTTTGAATAGAAATCTAAACATTTTTTTCAAGTCCAGGTAATGCTCATGTCTGTTTTAGAAAAAAATAAATAAAATATTTATAAAATACTAAACAGCTCCCATTTGATCAATGCAATGTCATTCATTTTCTCTAGCAATGAGCTGCCTCTTCCTTACACTGCCTCTGCTGGTTCATACACACTTCATAGACATTGAGCTGTGGAGCTCGTGTGGTCAGGGGGATTTGAATCTGGCCCATGTGATGACTTCCTCCAGAAACACATATATAGCTTTGTCACTGCTTTAGATCCATAAACTAAGTGAACGTCATCTTCCCTGTTCTCAGTAGCCATACTGTGAATGAATGTATGGACTATGGCTAATCAATGTTATAGCAGAAAGAGATTAGCATGTTTAATTAAGAGAGCAGAATAATGTTTGGCTGCAGCTAATGTATGGGATGTTCTCTATGATAATGAGGGAATTAAGCAGAATTTCATAGAGAGAAGATCAGAAAGTACCTGTGCCAATTTATTTTGGAAATAGAACATGCAGGCAAAAACCTGAGACGTGAGAAAAATTACGCGCTGACAAAGCAACACCTTAATAAGGGAGAGAAATATCTTCATGTGAACATTGGGTTTCTTTTGTAATCTCAAATGCATGAAGAGCTATCAGTAGAGGAAGAGGTTTTTTTTTTATCTCTGCATCAAACAGTCTAAAGTGAGTGCTCACAAATCAATAATATTCATCCAACTGAATGCCATCCAATCAGGACGTCTAATCAGCAAAGCCCTTTCATCAGAGTCTCAGGTGCTGTGAATGTTCTAGCATCAATCATCTAAAGAGCTCTTACCCCTAAAGACCAGCTCATCTCTATCCATGACTATACCTGAAGCACAGCCCACCACCAATTTTTACACATTGAAGGAACACTTGGGCTCACTTTCATGGTTTCATCTCAATGATGAGAAATTATCATTTAAAGGTGTACTATGTAACTTTTCCGTCCGCTAGAGGTTGCCTATTCAAAACAAAGGCGCAGTTTGATGACGCCTAGTTTGAGCGCAGAATCTTGGGACACTTGGTTTTTACCTCACAGCCGGTGGAAAAGAATCGGGATAGGACTCGGGCAGACATCATGTTCATGGATGTGATTATTAACATTACTGTAGTATGAAGCAGAGCAGAGCTGAGTGTTGTGAGAGCTGAACAAGGCTGCTGGAGTGATTGCGCAACACACGCCTCGCGGGCAGCGGTACTTTTATTATGCCACAGTCGCCGGCGCCATTTCCGCTTTTCCGGTCATGAGTATGAGGTAACGCAGCTCTGTTTATCATATTAGATACATTTGAGCGTGTTGATGATGTTATGACGTTACTCTGTGCGTTCGCTCAGCGGCTGCTATGAAACTTGTTGCACACTGCAGTAAGAGTAAAGCGTTTCTGCTAAATTAAACCGTAAACCGAGGGTAACGCAGATATGACGCAATTGACAGGCGACTCCCTCACACGTCCCGGTTCCTTGGTTAAAATACCAAAATAACCTTGTTTTCGCAAGTTCAGAACATCTAAGTTAAATTAGAACTGGAACTTCAAATCACAGACCTCTACATTTCTCTGAGTGAAAGACAACCTCAGAGTGATCCGATGACCTTTAGATCTGAGGGACGATGACAGAGTAAATCAAACATAGGGCCATTTTACATTTTTACAGATCTGATGGCTATCTGGAGCCGTATTCACAAAACATCTTAAGGCTAAAAGAAGCTCCTAACTTGGCGACAGGAGAAACTCTTAAAAATAATGGGCATGTCAGTCCTAATTTTAGGAATTTTTGCTTTAGGAGCATTTCACAAAGCATTTTAGTGCTAAAACCAGCTCCTAAATCTGTGAAAAGTTAGGGGTAGTCAAGAGGAAGAAGTCACTAAGATCAAATTACAAACAATCCAAAAATGGCTGTTGCTGGAAATCCGACTCAGCAATCTGTTTAGAGACACTGTACATTATTGATGCAACAGGCTGAGCCTTTTCTTCATAAATGCAATAAATATTTTGATTTATAGATTTTATCCTGTGATGACATAACTTAAAGGCTCATTTATGTACAGGCAAAATTAACTGAATAATAGAGAATACAACATTGCGGTCAAGTTGAAAATAATGTCCAATCGTTGGTGCTGATAGCCTTGTGGGCAGCTTGGGTGACCCGAGTTCGAGTTCCGGCTCATGGACCTTTCCCTATTCCATCCCCCCCTTTCTCTCTCCCACTTCGCTTCCTGTCACTGTCCTATCATAACAATATTAAACATAATAAATAAAATATTTAAGATTAAAATTTTTTTTTACAAAAATTTGATTACTTCTGGCAGTTGTTTTCATGAGTTCACACTTACAAATGATTGAATAGAGTAAAAGAGTCAAATAAGCGCTGTCCAAGGGGAGGCTTCAAGCTCAGAATTTAGCCTCAACCCAGAGTACTCCCCCCATATCCCCGGCCGAGAGTAAGGAGTCAGGGTGGCAGAAAACTGTTGAGGTAACTAGGTGAGTCGGCTGTGTGTGTGTACACTCACCTAAAGGATTATTAGGAACACCATACTAATACTGTGTTTGACCCCCTTTCGCCTTCAGAACTGCCTTAATTCTACGTGGCATTGATTCAACAAGGTGCTGAAAGCATTCTTTAGAAATGTTGGCCCATATTGATAGGATAGCATCTTGCAGTTGATGGAGATTTGTGGGATGCACATCCAGGGCACGAAGCTCCCGTTCCACCACATCCCAAAGATGCTCTATTGGGTTGAGATCTGGTGACTGTGGGGGCCATTTTAGTACAGTGAACTCATTGTCATGTTCAAGAAACCAATTTGAAATGATTCGAGCTTTGTGACATGGTGCATTATCCTGCTGGAAGTAGCCATCAGAGGATGGGTACATGGTGGTCATAAAGGGATGGACATGGTCAGAAACAATGCCGTGGCATTTAAACGATGCCCAATTGGCACTAAGGGGCCTAAAGTGTGCCAAGAAAACATCCCCCACACCATTACACCACCACCACCAGCCTGCACAGTGGTAACAAGGCATGATGGATCCATGTTCTCATTCTGTTTACGCCAAATTCTGACTCTACCATCTAAATGTCTCAACAGAAATCGAGACTCATCACACCAGGCAACATTTTTCCAGTCTTCAACTGTCCAATTTTGGTGAGCTTGTGCAAATTGTAGCCTCTTTTTCCTATTTGTAGTGGAGATGAGTGGTAACCGGTGGGGTCTTCTGCTGTTGTAGCCCATCCGCCTCAAGGTTGTGCGTGTTGTGGCTTCACAAATGCTTTGCTGCATACCTCGGTTGTAACAAGTGGTTATTTCAGTCAAAGTTGCTCTTTTATCACCCATTCTCCTCTGACCTCTAGCATCAACAAGGCATTTTCGCGCACAGGACTGCCGCATACTGGATGTTTTTCCCTTTTCACACCATTCTTTGTAAACTCTAGAAATGGTTGTGCGTGAAAATCCCAGTAACTGAGCAGGTTGTGAAATACTCAGACCGGCCCGTCTGGCACCAACAACCATGCCACGCTCAAAATTGCTTAAATCACCTTTCTTTCCCATTCTGACATTCAGTTTGGAGTTCAGGAGATTGTCTTGACCAGGACCACACCCCTAAATGCATTGAAGCAACTGCCATGTGATTGGTTGATTAGATAATTGCATTAATGAGAAATTGAACAGGTGTTCCTAATAATCCTTTAGGTGAGTGTACATATATATATATATATATATATAATCTCCTCTCAAGCTGATTAGATAGACCATTTGAACATGCTCCTCCCGTACTTTATCACTTGAATTCTGCAATCTCTCGAATTCTGAATTCTGCAATCTTTCTCTTAGCTTAAGACTTCTCTCTGTTCCTTAGTAAAAGTTCTCAGCAGCTTTGTAAATAGGTTTTAGGAGGAAACTCTTACTTTAGAACTTTTACTGCTATTTAGTAGAATTCTTAGTGGTAAGATAAAATGTTTTGTGAATACGGCTCCTGAATTTGTTAAGATGGTTTCATTTAAACTTTGAGAGTCAGACTTGTAACCCGAAGATCATGGGTTAGATTCTCAGTACCGGCAGAAAACGACTGAGGTGCTCTTCAGCAAAGCACCTAACCCCCAATCACTCCCCGGGCACCGCAGTGAATGGCTGCCCACTGCTCCGGGTGTGTGTGTCCACGTCTTGCAGTGTGTGTGTTCACTACTCACTGCTCCTAATGTGTGAGCACTAACTTGGATGGGTTAAATGCAGAGGACAAATTCTGAGTATAGGTTACCATACAGTACATGGCCTTCAGTACACGCCACTTCAAGTGTCTCTCTGTAAAACGACAACAACAGATATGAGCTGCAATATGAGAAAGAGCAACATCAGCACTGGTTAGATCTTTTAGTCTCACTACTTTTAATGAAGATTATTGTGTTTTTAACATCTGTGACTTACTTTCAGTTTAATTTGCGGCAGTTTGCGTGTTGACTTGCTAAAGAGGAATTGTGATGTATGCAGTATGAACACATTGGTGATCCAATCACTTTCCAGAAGACAATGAGGGCTAAATCTGTAAAAGAATATATTTGACTTGTAAAGCAATGTGGCTAGCAAGCTCAAACTGCTTGTTTTTTTGGTCTTAAGTTTCCATCTAGTGCAAGGTTATTTCAGCTTAATCATGCATACAGGATACTCAGGGAGTGGGAGTAGAGGCTTCGAGAGCAAGTGGTCATGCAGGGAAGTAGGGCTTGTAGAGGATGTGAACGTGTTAATGAGCACCATCAGTGCTCCATGTGAAGATGCTGTTTCACAGCACCATTATCTCTCCTGTACAAGAAAGTGGCTGTAGAATTCATCTGCAGGTGAGAAAGCACTGATGTGTGTCCCAGAAAAACAAGCAATGTCCTAGAAAGACAAGACAGCTAAGACAGCATCAGCCACACAAACACAAGTTTACCTATCTAAATTGAAAGGATAGACTTCAATTGTTTTATCAACAGAGTAGGGCTATCTACATCTTATTACATTATATGATGATTAGTTAATTGAGATTATTGAGTGTGAAACCAGACCAACGCTGCGGGCGGCGCCGGGAACAATCACACTCAGCCTCGGATCGCAGCAAAAAAAAAAAAAAACGCCCTCAGAGATACTCTGACCCAATCATCTCATATGAACAGACGTGAACAGAAATAAAAGACTGTTGTCTTCCTTTTTGCCAAATAGGTAGGAAAACTTCAACACCCATAATGCACTGTGCATGTTGCCATCCAAGGCCACTCCCACCAGTCTGCTATGGATAAGTCAACTTGTATTGTTCCCGGGTGCAAGAATTCAAAGAGTAAACGTTTAGCAGGAGTAAGTTACTTCAGGTTTCTAGTGAAGGATCCAGTGTGTTGTATGCAGTGGCTAAAGGCTGCAAAGAATCATAAATATGGAGAGAAAGCCACAATGGAAAATTACAGTACAGGTGGCCACAAAACTGTTGCCATAGTGTTCCATTTTTACCATAATGCTGTTAAAAGAGCAGACATATTTGATACAGGTTTCAGTGATAAACCTACCCTTTCAATAACTGTTCTATTAATAACCCTTTGTCGATCCGACTGCCCGTGGGCGGGGATACAAAAATGCGGAAGTGTAATCTGTAGCTTTCATGAAAGTCCTGGAGCTGTCAAAAGCGAAACGCGTCATCTGCAGACTTTTGCCGACAAATAAATGTGAATTTCTCAGTCCAGGCGACACAGAGAATGAGTAAACATTGTTCATTTACACATACTACCAATATTGTAACAATACAAAGCGGGTTGAAAATTGGCGGAGTTACACTTTAATGGCACTGTTATTTTGGCACACTACCATTCAAAAGTTTGATGTCAGTAAGATTTTGGTTTTTGATCAACTTGAAAGTTAAAAGGGCCAGGATGTGCCAAATGGCATCCAATTCATCACTCTTTTTCTTTGTTATAATGTTACTTTGCTCTATCCTCTAAACTGTAAATACATCAATAGAATGATGTTTATTATTATTATCAATTAATGTTTTTTTTTGTTTTTTTTACTTTTGATTTTTTGATTAATAGAAAAGTTCAAAGGAACAGCATTTATTTTAAAAATAAATCTTTGGTGACATTGCAAATGTCTTTACTGTCACTTATGATAAACAATGCATCCTTGCTGAATGAAAGTTTTCATTTCTTACAAAAATGCTAGTGTATGTTTTAAATACCAAGAGATGACATGTATATTTGAAGTAGTCTGTGAGCTATAAAGGAAAAGGTAAAAGATATATCAGGTCTCCCATATACCCACACACACACACACACACTCATGCTCCTTGTTTTAATAATACCAGAGTGCTGTGGAGAACAAATAGAATTTATGGGATGAAGATAATAACTGTCAAGACTGCTTATGAACAAATATGCACGACAGAGTGATCTGTCTCTCAATCGCGCGCACACAGAGGTTCACAATGAACGGTCAAAAATGTTTAAAGTATACCTTATATTGTAGGGGTATACATATATTCATCCTGAAACGTCACTGTTTGGTAAAACCTAAATAGACAGTTTCAAATGACAGTTTCAAATGATGTCTTACTCTTATCTATGACCATAATTTATGCCATACAAATTAGTATTTTAAGTTGTTTCTGCTGTTATAATAAGACAAAATCATGTGGCATTATGCCGATTTGTGTCATGGAAGAGAACAGTAGATACAATTACTGAAGAAATAAAATAGCAGAATGTGTACTATAAGGAATTAAGAATATATTTTAGAAGGAACAGACTTCATGAAAGTGCTACAAAGCAATGCAACATTTACATTTGCAGCTTTTCCCAAACCATAATTATGACAGTATGTTAAACACCTGACTGAATAATTAGGAGCGCTTCAGTAACACGGTTGAAGAAAATTCTCCAGCAGTTGAAGGGAGTTGGTCCTTTTTGTGTTTGTGTTAGCTAGGTCAGTTAAAAATAGCACTGCACACTGGTGGGACTAAAGTCTGGGAATATGATGCAGAAAGGGACTGAATTAAAGTGTGTGTGTGTGTGTGTGTATTCATAGTGATGTGTATCTCACCCCCATATCCACCTATTGCACACTCAGTTTGAAAAAAATCTCCCTGAATGATAATGTCTCATAATGTGCCTTTGCTCCTCTCTTCCTATTTCCTCCCTCTTTCTCCCAGTTTACAAGGCCTCTTATTTCTTTCTCTGAATGCAACATCCATCCAAATTTGATCTGGGGTGGGGGGTTGTTGCTTAGCAACTTCTTTCTGTAAAGATATTTCTTAAACTTTCCCTCTCTCTTTTTGCCTTCCCTGATTTCATTTCTGGGTAATTTCCTTTATCTTAGTATCTTAGTCCATTTCCTTCAACATCCCTCACACATACTAACTTTCTAACTCCACAACCGCAATACTTGCCTCCTAATCCTAAATATGTTCCTTCCTGTTTCGTTCTGAAACACCTCTTGATCCCTGGCTGTGTGCCTCTCCTTCCCGCTATCTCTCATTTCACATTTTAAAAGCATAGCAGTGTGGAAATGCTGCCTTCCCCACAATGAAACTACAATCACAACCCAGTGCCCTGCTCCTCTGACCGAGTCCTGAGCAGTGCACATCAAATTAATGTTTAATTGACCTCCCCTTCTGTAGCACATAACGGCACCATCTCTTTCCACATCTCGTCGATCCTCACTCACTTTTGCTGTGTTCCCCTCTGCGCCGCAGAGACTTTTTTTGCTGCGTGGCTCACTCTGAATTAAAGCCACAGCATTGTTCTTGATCAAAATTGACCTGATTAACATGAAAAATAACACATTTCACCATGAAATCATGTAGTGAAGTGTTCCGTGTGTTTCACAAGCACCATATGACATGCATATAAATAAAATACACGAAAACACATCACTGCCAGAAGTTTTTGCTCAAACTTCAAAGGCCCGTTCAAATTATTAAAACTAGAGGCATATCTTAATTGTAAGGTTACTTTTATCATGTAAACTATTTATACACAGCATGTTATATGCATGTGTTTGGGACAGAGGGGAACACGGTTGCATTCGCAGCACATATATGCTGCCCATCATTAATCAAAGCACGAGACAGACAGGGGTCAGAGTAGAACACCGGAAAAGGTAACAGAATGGATGATATTCGTCTGTATTTGCAATACACACGCCACAGTTTAGCTGCATGCAACAAACGCTGGCAGTGTGAAAGCACAACAGGCGCGCGCTGCTCCTGCTCTCCATACGCACAGCTTCTGCACTGCCACAGCATTGCTTGCGCGTGCAGTGTGAAACCAGCGTAACTGTGAAATTATTATAATATAAAAATATTAAAAACTGTGCAATTAATTTTTTTAATCGACTGACAGCACTAGTTTTGGTTGATCGGACCACAAGTGGACGACACTAAATACAGGTGTAAACTGGGTATAAAACGTTTTGAGCTTGTTCACTTTCAACCACTTTTAGAGGTCTCAGATTGCTTTTGTAGTGTAGACGCTTATCTGGTCGAATGTGTTCAAACAGCCACAAAAGACTGCCTACTCTCCACCTACTGGTTATGTATGACTACATTTGCTAAAATGTCACTATATTGTTAATGTTATAGCAACATTTATCGGTACAGCAATATCAAAATGTCATTTGTCTGCACAGTGAAAAGGTTTGCTTTTAAAGGATATGCTTCAAATAGTTACAAGGCAGGGCTTCAGATCAGATATGACTAGGGAGCAACTGGCTCTTAAAATGAAGCATTCAAGATCCAAAATACCTTTCTAGTTGCCAAATTACAGAGTAACGCTGGTTTCACACTGCACACGCAAGCAGTGCCGTGGCAGCGCAGAAGCTGTGCGTATGAAGAGCGTGTGCAGCGTGTGCCTGTTGTGCTTTCACACTGCCAGCGTTTGTCGCGCGCAGCTGAACCGTGGCGTGTGTATTGCAAATCGTCCATTCTGTCACCTTTTCCGGTGTTCTCCTTCAACCCCTGTCTGTCTCATGCTCTGATTTGCAATGGGCAGCATATATGTGCTGCGAATGCAACCGTGTTCCCCTCTGTCCCAAACACATGCATATAACATATTTACATGATAAAAGTAACCTTGAAGTTAAGATATGCCTCTAGTTTTAATCCTTTAAAAGGGCCTTTGAACGGGCAAAAACATCTCCGCTTCTGCTCTGCGACGCGCTGCCATGCCGCCTCTGCTTGCGGTGTGAATGGTCTAATCTGTTACATGGATGCCGGAAAATATGCATTGCGGCCTGGTCTGATGAATCATGTTTTCTTTTACATCATGGCCAGGTGCGTGTGTGCAGTGTGGAACCAGAAGCATGTTCAGAAGCATTTCGGTTCATTGAGTGTAGAGCCTGACTGATATGTTTTGGTTTTTTTGGTTACCGATATTAGGGAGTAAAAAAAGTCAGATATCGATATATCGGCCGATATTCTTTGTGTATATTATAGTACAGTACTGTATATACTGTATATAGAATACAGTATATACATAATATACATACATTGTACATAAATACAACAGAACAAACATACAAATGAAAAACAGTTGTTTTCTGGATTTTCATGTAGGCCTAGATCTAAACTTGATTTTCAGGTACAGAAATAGTAATAAAATGTAAAATATCACTTCATGATCTTAAGTGTATAAATATAGATGAACCCTTATTAAAGTTATTCAGTCAAGAGCAGTGAGTGATTTTTTTTTTCTGTCTTTTGTTATCTTTATGAGAAAGCGCTTTCCTACCATTGACGAGATTTTCCATTTTTCTGTGTTTATACTGTTATACGGTAGGGCTATTACGCATCTCCTGAGCGGGTACAAAATCTCCTGATCATAACACGCGAAGAAGAAGCAGACATGAGCGTTCTCATATAAGCAGACGCATATGAAAAATAACGCTATCATCAACATTAAACACAGGCCGGTTACAGAATCAAATCATTGAGGGTGCTTCTGAAATCACTGAGGGTGCTCTAGTAAAGTGCAAATGTAGGCTAAGCAACGGCTCCACAATAGCACAGTGAGAAATGTAAGATTATTTACAAGTCATCACTTTTACCAATAAGTGGAATTTCAAAACATTTTTGCTACAAATGTTTATCTATTAATCTATTAGTCTGCTTTTACATTGCTTTAATGCGTTACTAGTATTTTAACGTCATCCTTCTGAGAAGCAGAAAATGTATTGAGAAAATTAAAAGACATGAATAGGCAAAAACAATGGGATTTTTTTATCCAAACTTTGTTTAAAGTTGATTCTTAACTATGTTACTATGTTAACTATAATTTGATATACTATTTTACTTTAGCAATATGCGTGTAAACATGGCCATACATGTGTTTTCAATGCAATGTATCTATACACTGTATTTAATTTACGTTGTTTTTTGGGACAATATTTAATGTAAAAGACGTGTAATAATGGGAGTAATAAATGGGAATATTCATAAGAAGACTTAAAGCTGTGCATGTTGTCAGAGAAATTCGCTAAAATATATCTTCTACAAAGCAAAACATAGACTCCGGGTCTCATGAGGATATTTTTGTCTCGTGCAGAGTGAATCCAGCATTTATATACAGTACTGTGCAAAAGTCTTAGGCTCGCTAGTATTTTTACACACAAAAAGTGGGTTTAAGCCAGTTATTTATATCTTTTGCTGTAGTGTGTCAGTAGGAAATATCAGTTTACATTTATAAATTAATTGCCATTAATTTTATTAATCCAGTGAGATTTTTGTATGCATAAAGAGTCTGACAATAGTCTTTATGCTCCACATGGAGATCTGATCTCATCTTCATTGAGTCTGTCTGTGATTACATGAAGAAACATAAAAAACTGAGACGGACTAAATCCAGAAGAACTGTGGCACCGTCTCCAAGACACTTGAAGAAACCTTCCTGCAAAACTACATGAATAGGTGTAGGAATAGATGCAGGTGACAAAAGCCGTTTTGCAGGTAGGTTTCCTCAAGTGTCTGGGAGACGTTGCCTTAGTTTTTCTGGATTTAGTCTGTCTTAGTTTTTTCTGTTTCTTCATGTAATCACAGACGGACTCGATGATGGTGAGATCAGACCGGCTGCTATCAGACTTCTTGTGCATAAAAAATAAAAAAATCTCACTGGATTATTACAATTAATTGCAAAATTAATGTTTGGAAATGTAAACTGATATTTCCAACTGACACAATACAGTAAAATATATAAATAACTGGCTTAAAAACATTTTTCGTGTGAACATACCAACGTGCCTAAGACTTTTGCACAGTACTGTATATATATATATATATATATATATATATATATATATATATATATATATATATATATATATATATATATATATATATATACTCACCTAAAAGAATTATTAGGAACACCTGTTTAATTTCTCATTAATGCAATTATCTAATCAACCAATCACATGGCAGTTGCTTCAATGCTTTTAGGGGTGTGGTCCTGGTCAAGACAATCTCCTGAACTCCAAACTGAATGTCAGAATGGGAAAGAAAGGTAATTCAAGCAATTTTAAACGTGGCATGGTTGTTGGTGCCAGACGGGCCGGTCTGAGTATTTCACAATCTGCTCAGTTACTGGGATTTTCACGCACAACCATTTCTAGAGTTTACAAAGAATGGTGTGAAAAGGGAAAAACATCCAGTATGCGGCAGTCCTGTGGGAGAAAATGCCTTGTTGATGCTAGAGGTCAGAGGAGAATGGGCCGACTGATTCAAACTGATAGAAGAGCAACTTTGACTGAAATAACCACTCGTTACAACCGAGGTATGCAGCAAAGCATTTGTGAAGCCACAACACACACAACCTTGAGGCGGATGGGCTACAACAGCAGAAGACCCCACCGGGTACCACTCATCTCCACTACAAATAGGAAAAAGAGGCTACAATTTGCACAAGCTCACCAAAATTGGACAGTTGAAGACTGGAAAAATGTTGCCTGGTCTGATGAGTCTCGATTTCTGTTGAGACATTCAGATGGTAGATTCAGAATTTGGTGTAAACAGAATGAGAACATGGATCCATCATGCCTTGTTACCACTGTGCAAGCTGGTGGTGGTGGTCTAATGGTGTGGGGGATGTTTTCTTGCCACACTTTAGGCCCCTTAGTGCCAATTGGGCATTGTTTAAATGCCACGGCCTACCTGAGCATTGTTTCTGACCATGTCCATCCCTTTATGACCACCATGTACCCATCCTCTGATGGCTACTTCCAGCAGGATAATGCACCATGTCACAAAGCTCGAATCATTTCAAATTGGTTTCTTGAACATGACAATGAGTTCACTGTACTAAAATGGCCCCCACAGTCACCAGATCTCAACCCAATAGAGCATCTTTGGGATGTGGTGGAAAGGAAGATTCGTGCCCTGGATGTGCATCCCACAAATCTCCATCAACTGCAAGATGCTATCCTATCAATATGGGCCAACATTTCTAAAGAATGCTTTCAGCACCTTGTTGAATCAATGCCACGTAGAATTAAGGCAGTTCTGAAGGCGAAAGGGGGTCAAACACAGTATTAGTATGGTGTTCCTAATAATCCTTTAGGTGAGTGTATATATATGTCACTTTCGAAAATTAGCAGCATGAAAAACAGTTTTATTTAATGGATTTTACTGTAGCCTTGAAAGCGAACCAAGAACGCTCACTAAAATACTGTTGCTTTGTCAGTTCATCGCAATCTCACAAAGTTCTGTTATAAAAATGAAGTTGTCAACAATGCACAATAAATCTCTTACTTGGCTATATAGTGTCTTCACTTTGTTAATGAGAGGTTTCATGAGCCTGCATTAACGCAGCACTGAATAAAAACACAAAAGACTTTTCGGAGATATGAAGGATGCAATACTACTCTCTAGGTATTCAAGATTGACATGAGATTGACAGAAACTTAATTTTTTTATAAAATCAACTGTCTGGATTAAATATTCATGACTGTGATCCTGAAGGCTCTCAGACTAGAGGCAAATGAAGAGTGGAGAATGCATTTGTTCAACTGAAGATGAGTTTGTGTTTGTTTTTGTGTATGGATCTATTGGCATATAATGTTGCAATCCATCCTGTACAGAACACACACACACACACATGCACACACCAGTATGTTTAGTCATTAATTACAGCTTTGCCATGGCATCTGCTTGCCACTGTACAAGAAAGTGTGTGCGTCTACATTTGGCATGTGTGCATGTTTGTGTCCCACAAGGACTGAACTTGTCCTCTTCGCTGATTAACTGGGGAATTGTAGGTGATCTGGCGTCCTGTGCCCATAATGAATTCAATTATGAATTAACATTGTGCACAATTAAACCCATAACATTCAGCTGGTTGGCTGTTTGCGTATGTGCGCGTGTATGTGCATGCCTGTGGGTATGCGTATGTGCGACCTGGGAGCACTGCCAATTACATTGTAAAGGCAATAAACAGACTGCACTTATACAAAAGAGCTAAAGATCCAATGGCCAGTTCATCCAATGATGAATGAAAATTAACAAGCAACAACAACAACAAAAAAACACACACATGCACATTTATATACAAAAGAGCCCCTTCTAGTGCAGTTTATCATGATTATAAACAAACAATGCACTGGATTCATGGGCTGAATGGAAAGAAAAAAGTCACAGCAGTGTTTAAACTGAACAAATTAATTCTCAGAGGGTTCTGTTCTGACCAAACAAACAAACAAACATGACGTACAATATATGTACACACACTGCTGGTCAAAAGTTTAGAATCGATAATATGTTTTAATGTTTTTGTAAGAAGTCTCTTATGCTTAATAAGGCTGCATTTATTTGATCAAAAATACAATCAAAACAGTAATTGTGAAATATTATTACAATTTAAAAGATTTTCAGCAAAATTACTCCAGCCTTCAGTGTCACATGATCCTTCAGAAATCATTTAATATGATCTATGTTGAAAACAATTGCGCTGCTATCCACGCAATAAATTCAACAATATGCTGAAGCACTCTGGTCCAGGATGACATGATAGCATGACACATTGCTCCAGATATTGGTTGAAAATGTATGCTGTGAAATTGGCATTCTACAACACTGCAAATGTGCTCAATTGTGTTGACGTGGTCACTATGGGGGTAACTGACAAATAGATTTTTTTCAGCAGGCACACTGTGGTACATGGTCAGCAACAACTCAGGTAGACTGACATAAATAATGCTGAACTAAGCATCCTAATGTATGCCGAAAAGAAATATTTCCCACACCATTACACCACCAGCTGCCTAAAGCAGTGAAACAAGGCAGAAAAGATACATGGATTCATGCTGTTAATGTCAAAATTTGACCAGGTGACATACTGTGCCCACTAGACTCATTTTTTTCTTCTGAGCTGACAGAAGAAGAATCCAATGTGGTCTTCTGCTGCTATAGCCCGTCCTCTTCAACGTTTGATGTGATGTGCGTTCAGGGATGTTCTTCTGCATGTCACTGTACAATTGCGTAATTCTTCAGTTACTGTCGCCATCCAGACAGCTTGAACCAGTCTGGCTGATCTCCTGTGACCTCTCTCATAACAAGCCCTTTTCACCCACTCAAACTGACACTCTGCTTTTTTTGTTGTTGTTTTTCCAGTCATTCTTTGTGAACTCTAGAGGCTGTTGTGCACGGAAATCCAACATTGTAAAACTTAGTCACTTAGTGTGAATGTACAGTATATTACTGGCTACTTGTTGCATAGTAGTTGAATAATTTACAGTATAACTTTTTTATAATTTACAGTGTGACTTCACAATAACAAGGAAATGTATGAGTTTACAGGATGTGCTGTAAAATCACAGTGATTATCTGTCTGCATTACAGTAAGCGCCTGTGTATTTACACATTAACTGTAATGTTATGTACACAGTAATATGCTGTCACTTGTTTTGCGGCATTAACAAATTATGCAGTTCCACTGATTAAAAAATTTCTGTTGTTGTTTTTGATACCACTTTAAGATACTTGCATTCTAATTTTCAATTTTCATCTAAAAAGATGAGTATGCTAAGTGTGTGCCTGATCAATAACTCAAACTAAATGATCACTAGAGACACTCGGCTCACTACAACAGCATTACAAACATTATATCCTATTCAACAGTTTAAAAGACTATATTATTTTAATATTATAATTTATTAAAAGCATAGTTTTTACTACCTATTACGCTTACAGTAAAAACCTGTCAATTGGTTAACGTACCATACAGTATATGGTAATGTTTGAATGTCACATTATATGTAATTTTACTGTAAAATACTCACAAATGTATGGGTTTTAAACTGAGTAAAAACTATGAATGACCATATCATTTACAGTGAACTTTCAGTAAAAGGACATTCTTACACTGTAAAAAAAAAAAAAATGTACTGGTAATTTTCTACCAGGACATTATCCAGTAATTTTACAGAAATTTCCATTAACCCTTAAAGCACAACTTAATGCAATGCGTAATTCAAAATACAGGTAAAAAACAATACAAAAAATTCCTTCATATTTATACAGTGCATTGTGCCCTATTTTTTGTGCTACCTTTTTTTTTACAGTGTAGAAGTTCACACGTAAAATATTAGTAGTTTTTAAGTCTTATTTTTGTTATCATTAATGTAATGTCTTTTGTGTTATATTTTATGTGTATCACCACACGCACCATCTAATTTACTATAAACTTAACAGGATATTATTTTTACAGTGAACACTATTACACTGGCTGTGAGATATTAATTTCTGTGTCAAACTGATTTAAACTAAATAAGTTCCAAGTTCCCAAACAAAGAGAAAACTAATCACAATTGATGGTGACTTTAAACATAACTATTTTCACAACATCCCACGATGCAGCATGATATGCATATTTTTACAGTATTTTTTTTTTTTTTTTACAAAAATAGCCTATTCTGCTTTAATTTCACAGTAAAATTCATAATACAATATTACTGTTAAATCATGTAAAATGTATGTAAACGACTTAAACCAACTATTCTCCTACAATCAAAGATCACATTTTTTCTGATGTATGAACATCAACTGAACCTTTCAACTGAAGAAAGAAAGAAAGAAAGAAAGAAAGAAATGTCTAGATACAAAAGTGTCAGTTGTTTAAATCCAGAGTCTGTTTCAGAGTTTCTAAAAAATGCCACTCAAGTGTCTCCTCATCTCAAGAGATATGAGAGGCAAACACAGTTACACAAGTCTCACTGAGGGATGTATGTGTGCTGAAGCCCCATAAGCCTTTAGAGAGAGAGAGAGAGAGAGAGAGAGAGAGAGAGAGAGAGAGAGAGAGATTCAGATCAGAGTGAGCTGTGGATGAAGGTGATAAGCCTCCTTTCATCAGATGTCTTCCATCCCAAAAAACCCTTCCTTTCGCAGTTAAATTCCTCACGCCGAGGAGACATCAGAATTAATGTTCCTTAAACCTGACTTTCATGTCTTCCTTATTTTTTAATCTATGTTTGGGAAACTAAAGGGTTCTGTTACAGGAATTGAGAACTGGTTCAATAACCTCTCGCAAAGACAGACACATTATGATGATTTATGAATATATCAAGCCTTAATCCTGAGAGATATGAAAATATAAATTGAAACTATAAAGTTTGTGGAACAGCAAATCTGATGACAGATTGTGTTCATAGAGCAACAGTATTTTCTATATGCTGAAGGGAAAAATATGTCAAGAGGTCTTGGTCATGCATGCCTGGGGCAAAGCATCATGGGACATGAAAATGAGCGTGCACATATTTGTCAATTTCTGGGTAGTTTGACTGCAGTGGCCATACTGAGGTTGTGAACTCATGAGCTACAGCTTGGAGGAAAGAAAAGGAAGGAAAATAAGATGTCCAAAAAGACAAAGCATTTTGTATGAATTTGTAATGAAAAAGAGGGAGAGTGAGGGGGAAAATGCATGTACGATAAGAAAACAACATGAATCATTAAAAGGAAGGAAGACATAATCAAATAATCAAAATGTAATAGAGATTGAGACCAGATAAAATAGGAATATTCTCTCTTTTATACTCACACAGCTCCTCACTGATGTTTTATCATTCCGCGAGTCTCTCAGACTGACAACAAACAAAAACTCAATTAAGAACTATGACCTTCAGGCCGTGTCTGTTGCTAAGGTGATAACTGCCGGGCCCCCTGGGAAATGCAGTCCTGGTGTCAGCATCCTTTGGTGCTTTTTCATTACAAGCAGTCCAAATTGGATTTATCGGCCTGGCGTTGGCTCTGGAGTCCACTGGTTGTTCGTGCTGCAGTATCATGTGTATTCATGAGTTCAGCAAAAACCCGCCAGAGTGTGTGATTCTATGCACATGCATTTGAATTATTGTATGATGGTCACAATCAAATGTCTGTGATGGCTCGTGATGTCTTGTGACGTAATAAAGTTAATTTGAAATCATTATAAACTACTGAAATATTACAAACGCCTGTGACTTAAAAATATGGGATTCAATATGTAACCAAAGGTACATTCTGGCACTTCATTTCAATTCTAAGATAGACTTCTGTTGCTTTTACATAAATCTAAAATCTGTGATTACTAACCAAAACCTAACCTCCTCTTCCTAAAAGAAAATGTTCAGCATTTTAAGACAGGCAGACAAACAGACAGACGTTCTTCCTCCATTGATCCATTGGATCATCTCGAATTATCCTGGCGAACATGATCATTAGGTTCAAGTGCTTCTGTCATTATTGGGAAAATGTATTAAAGTAGAAAAATGCTAAATATGACCACGATTGGTTTTGTGAGGGGACATACAGTGCATCTGGAAAGTATTCACAGTGCTTCACTTTTTCCATATTTTGTTATGTTACAGCCTTATTCCAAAATGAATTAAACTCATAATTTTTCTCAAAATTCTACAAACAATACCCCATAATGACAACGTGAAAGAAATTTGTTTGAAATCTTTGTACATCTTTGTACAGCCTTTGCTCAATACTTTGTTGAAGCACCTTTGGCACCAATTACAGCCTCAAGTCTTTTTGAGTGTGATGCTACAAGCTTTGCACACCTATTTTGGGCAGTTTCTCCCATTCTTCTTTGCAGGACCTCTGAAGCTCCATGTCTCTGTACATTGCTGCATTCATCTTTCCCACGATCCTGACTGGTCTCCTAGTTCCTGCCGCTGAAAAACATCCCCACAGCATGATGCTGCCACCACCATGCTTTACTGTAGGGATAGTATTGGCCAGGTGATGAGCAGTGCCTGATTTCTTCCAGACATGACGCTTGCCATTCAGGCCAAAGAGTTCAATCTTTGTTTCATCAGACCAGAGAATTTTGTTTCTCATGGTCTGAGAGTCCTTCAGGTGCCTTTTTGGCAAACTCCAGGAGGGCTGTCATGCGCCGTCTGGCCACTCTACCATACAGGCCCAATTGGTGGAGTGCTGCAGAGATGGTTGTTCTTCTGGAAGGTTCTCCTCTGTCCACAGAGAAATGCCGGAGCTCTGTCAGAGTGACCATTAGGTTCTTAGGCACCTCCCTGACTAAGGTCCTTCTCCCCCGATCGCTCAATTTGGCCAGGCGACCAGCTCTAGGAAGAGTTCTGGTGGTGATTCTATGCACATGCATTTGAATTATTGTATGATGGTCACAATCAAATGTCTGTGATGGCTCAATATTGTGACGTAATAAAGTTAATTTGAAATCATTATAAACTACTGAAATATTACAAACGCCTGTGACTTAAAAATATGGGATTCAATATGTAACCAAAGGTACATTCTGGCACTTCATTTCAATTCTAAGATAGACTTCTGTTGCTTTTACATAAATCTAAAATCTGTGATTACTAACCAAAACCTAACCTCCTATTCCTAAAAGAAAATGTTCAGCATTTTCCAGATTTCTTCCATTTACGGATGATGGAGGCCACTGTGCTGATTGGGACCTTCAATACTGCAGAAATTTTTCTGTACCCTTCCCCAGATCTGTGCCTTGATACAATCATGTTTCTGAGGTCTACAGACAATTCCTTGGACTTCATGGCTTGGTTTGTGCTCTGACATGCACTGTTAACTGTGGGACCTTATATAGACAGGTGTGTGTCTTTCCAAATCATGTCCAATCAACTGAGTTTACTACAGGTGGACTCCAATCAAGTTGTAGAAACATCTCAAGGATGATCAGGATGCACCTGAGCTCAATTTTGAATGTCATGGCAAAGGCTGTGAATACTTACGTACATGTGATTTTTTTTTTCATTTTTTACTTTTAATACATTTGCAAAGATTTTAAACAAACTTCTTTCACATTGTCATTATGGGGTATTGTTTGTAGAATTTTAAGGAAAATAATGAATTTAATCAATTTTGGAATAAGGCTGTAACATAACAAAATGTGGAAAAAAGTGAAGCGCTGTGAATACTTTCCGGATGCACTGTAGAAGACAAATACATACATTCTGATGTATTGTAGACATTACAATGTAAAACTAATGCACAAGAGAGAAATCACAGAGGTCCTCAAACTTAATGGTGTGTGTGTGTGTGACAGAGAGAAAGAGACCTCTATCAATCAATGCTCAGATGCTGTCTACTCCAGATAGGTACAGTAGCAGGTGATTTATGCAATGTGCACACAGGAACAATATCAGATAAATCAGATATTGTGTGAGTAAGCACACTCAGAGAGAAAGAGGGAATGGATGGTAATGAGCCAGTGTGGATGGTGTCACACTATGATCGACAGGGGTACGGTGGCAGAGAATGGAAATGGATGCATTATACTCATACTCACACATACCTGCACACAAAATGCTAATGCAGGAAAAAAACATATTCCGAGCATGAATTATATTTCCTTCTGATCTTGTTTTCACAGTGTGAATGTAAACATGTTGAAATTTGGATGTCATGCAGAAAGATGCACCTTATAGACATGCATACACACCTGGCTTGCATTGCATAACCTTTTCTCAGACAGTTCTTTTGAACCATTATTGAAGAAAATAACCTTCTTCTGTCATCGTCTGGCTCACTGATGAAAGAAACCACTATAGTACATTATCAGGTGTGGTGAAAAAGTTATTGCTGCAAGCTTTCATCTATGGCTGAGTGTCGAGTACATTAAAAATTATCACAGATCTTTCCCACCCTGTACATTACCTGCTCCAAAAGCTTCCCTCTGGTAAACATTTTAAACAAATCCAAATCAAGCACAACTTCCCAATGCTGTATCTCTGCTCGGCTGTGCACACATACTCCCTTTTTAAATGTTTTCCTATAAATTGTAGTGCAATTACTGTACTAAATGTATGTTATACTGACATGCTTAATTATAATGTGTATATTGTAATGCAGTGCTTCTTAACTGGTGGACCGTGACCCCAAAAATATTTGCAGGTCCACTGTAATCTGTTCTGAGGGTCAACAACCATGGAAAAATCATGGAAGGTAAAAGAAAACATGACCCAGTCTACATTAAATATTAAAATATTCATATATAAAGGTCATTTGCAATGAGTATAAACTTGGTTAGTGCCGACCACAATGCGTTTTGTGTGAATAAGAGTACATTTACACGACAATGATGTACTAAAAAGCAGAAAAAAAATTATTTTGCATTTTTTTTGCATACAGACAACAACGTTGTCAAAACGATCCCATTCACACGGATCCGCGAAAATGACTTAAAACTAGGGCTGGGTATCGATTCAGATGTTCTAATTCGATTCGATTTTGATTCGCAAACTCTCAAATCGATTCGATTTCGATTCTCGATTCGATTTTTCAATTCAACTCAATGAATATAGATTTCATACAAATACTATATTTAAAAAAAAGAACAGTGAACATAAGTTTACAAGTGGATAATTAAAAAGAAGTTAAGAGCCACAAACCTGTATATTAAACTCTTTTTTTATTTTAGGTACACTTGGGTACATTAAAACAGAACCCATCTCTATTTTTAGCGGTTGTGTGCTCGGCTGCAACGTCTGGGTGATGTCTCATCAAATGGTTCCGCAGATTTGTAGTATTACTACAGCATTTCACCTCGACAACACACCGGAAGCCGCCATTTAAGCACTGAACAATGAATGACGTACGTGCCTCTTGGTCCTTTGTAACATCGCACAAGGCAAATAAGAGGGTAATCTAGTGGAGAAGACTAGCAATTAGATTTACGTTAATATTATGTTTAATGTTTGCGGAAATAAATATGGAAAAAATCCATTAGTGGCCTTTGAGAATTGATTTTGAATCGACCACATTTTAAAAAAAAAAAATTCGAAAATTTTTTTTTTTGACCAGCCCTACTTAAAATGCTGTATTATGCTGCCAGGCTAGTAGTCGGTGATGTCACTTTGTAAAAAAACATGTAGCCTGTAGACTGAATGCGTACGCATGTGCATGATGTCACAGCTTTCACAAATTCTTGTTTTATCATACATAAACTTGCACTTTGAAGTTTGTGTTTTTAGGCCCCCAAAACGCCATTGTCATGTAAAAGAATAGCCAAAATGCATACAAAAGTTTTCAGTTTTTAGTAGAAAATGGTGTCGTGTATTGGCCCTTATTGGCTGGTTAAAGTATTAAACCATGCCTTTTATCAAATCAAATTACCTATGCTTTTATCAAATCTCCGCCTTTTCTAGTTAGCCCATGACCATGACTAATTTTATTTATGATAATTCTTTCCGTTAAAAATGTCCCTTTATGTCACCAAAGGGAGATTTGTCCTCAAACCATAGCTAAATAGACCCACAGACACACATGAACACCTACTAGACTGTGAGAATGAGAAACAAGTGTAACTGAAGTGTAAGAGAATGACTGATCATACAGCATATGAGCATCTAATACATGCCCATCTGAAGCAAAATGAGGCTATGAACAAACTTAAACACACCAGGATACAATCACACATATGGGTGCAGATCTTTCCACTCGCATATATTTAGTTAATTTTGGAGGTTTAGTTCTAATGACAGTTCATTTCCCTCATGAAGGAGGAGGAATCCTCATCCCATTTCGTCTGAGCTTACGGAGTCTCCTAGCAAATTCAGGAAGTGAGAATGCAAAAAAACAAGCAAAATGCAGTAAACAAGAGCAAATAATGTGTCTGCTTGTGCTCTTTCATTCTCTGCATGTTTCTGAGGTAAAAATCATTAGGCTTGTTTTTGTTTTGGAACTATTTTGAGAAAAAGTGTGAAGATGTCACACACACACACACATTAACAAACAGAATAGAGAATGCACACACAGTTATTTTGCTGTGGGGCAGAAAGCTAAGCTGACAACTGCAAAATATGTCCAGCGGTCCTACTGACACTGTAAGAACCTAAAACCACACATGCATCAGACACATACAACTCTATGGGCCTGAGACGCATCTCCACACTGACTTATCTCAGGGCTAAATCTCTGAACCAGTTATTCAGTAAGTCATTTACTGTTACACTAATCACAGCATCTCTCTATTCTGTGCTTAAAAACTATGAAAACAAATCTTACATCTATATACACACTTAGATATGCATAATGCAATCAGACCAAGAGGATAGCATATATGTGGCTTTAAACATCAACTGTTTCAGACAGACAGGCAGAAAGAGTGGGAGATGGATAGATGAATTGAGAAAGTGACAGAAAAACAATGTAGACAATAAGACCAACAGACGGGTGGATGGATAAAACCTGAAATTCACTGGGTAAGAGAAAAAATACAAAATATAATAATTTGAGAAAGGCATATCTGGAACAAATACTTGCAAGTACATACTTATTGATGATTTCAATCATGACCTTTCCTTGAAGACTTGATTACTGAAGACTGTTTGTGGGTGTGAGTATTTTTGTTTAGGAACATAAGTGTTGTGGGAATTTAAGGCAATCTCATAGTACACCACTTATGCAAACCATCTCAATTATCTTCCACATTAGGTTGCTTTTTTCATCTTCATTCGCTTGCCACTTCATCTATTCTCTTTCCCCATTTCCTGTCATCTTTCACACTTGCTACATTTGTTACTCTCATTTTCATGCTTCATTCCTTAGCGTGCCTTTGTGTGCGCTCTCACTTCTGTAGCCTTTTTAGTACATCCATTCCTTCTCAGACTCTTTTTGCTCAATTTTTTCCTCTGAATCTCCCCTCTCCTACAACTTTCTCTTTCATTATTCATATGAAACAGTCACAGACATTGTTTCTAATCAGCATTTGCAGGACAAACCTGTTTGATATTCTGCCTTACTAAAATTTTCACACTCCAGTCTTCATTCTTCACCCCCCCACACACTGTAAAAAAGTCATTTTATTCAGCTACAGGGCTTTTAGCCAGGGAAACTAAAGGTGTCTTTAAGCTAAGGTCGCTATCACCACACATATTACCTCACTGTGTCAAAAACTAAAACAGGTATCACACATAGAAAGCGTCGTTTGGTATTTTAAGTTCTAAAATAAATTCCTGATGAGATTCAAGATGTCTGAATTTAAATCACCACACAGACAAAACTGGCATACAAATGAATCAAAGAATGAACAAAGTAATGTTTAAAGTTACTGGTATATGAAAAAACAACGGCATTATAAAAGGTGGATTATTTAGCAATTTCTCTGTATGTCACCTGGGCTTTATTCAAGCTGTCAAACAGCAAAAAGACTACACAATGAGCTGTACACTTCAAAGGTTTGGGATCAGTAAGTGAAAGAAAAGAAATTAATACTTTTATCTAGCAAGAATGCATTAAATTGATCGAAAGTGACAGTAAAGACATTTGTAATGTTTTAAAGACATTTATAATAACAAAAGATTTCTATTTCAAATAAATGCTGTTCTTTTGAATTTTCTTTTGAAGAAACCTGAAAAGAATGTACTAACGTGATTTCCACAAAAAATATTAAGCAGCACTAATAAAACAGAAATGTTTTTTTTAACACTAATAATAATTCATGTTTCTTGAGCACCAAATCAGCATATTAAATTATTTCTGATGGATTATGTGACACTAAAGACTGGAGTAATGATGCAGCTTTGACATCACAGGAATAAAGTACCTGTATATTTTAAAATATATTATAAAAAAGTTATTTTAAATTGTAATATTATTTCACAATAGTACTGTTTTTACTGCATTTTTAATCAAACAAATTCTTTCAAAAACATAAAAAAATATTACTGATGTGTTTCAACCCTTTAATTGATGTTTATTGCAGTTTGTAAATTAAGTAGTGTTACAATTATTAAAAACAATTATTAACCCTTAAATGCATGAATGTTTCGGCAATCATTCTCACATATTCGGGTCTTTAGTGACCCGGATCTATATCTAACACGGATGGATCTCCACCTGTCGCGATAAAACTCTCCTGACATTAGAGTAACAATTACAGAAGAATAAAATAAAGCATATTGTGTTACCTTTTGGAGCTTGAGCAGATGTTTTATACCATCATCACTGTCCTCCTCAGAGCTCATTTCCCAGTACAGCGACCCTGTACAATTTTTACAAAAAAATTATGGAAAAACAGGCATTCTTTTTTTTTCTGGTTATATTTTTTATAATGAATTGATAGAGGAATACTAAGAAGGTTGATGTCTAAAAAAATGAATGAGGAGGAGGGTAGTGAATGCCGTCCTGGGTCGCTTAAGACCCGAGGTATGCATTTAAGGGTTAAGAGAGTAGTTGTAAGCAGTGCTGGGTGGATTACTTACAAACACGTCAGTCAAGCTCGCATCAGATGACTCTCAGCTGATCATGTCTAGCTATAGGAATACGGTGCCCATCACAGCATACATATATAAGGTCCTTCAGTATTATCAGCAGCTATCGCATTGCTCAGGAGCTAATTACCCTCCTCCATCCCCAGCTCCCTTGTCCAGTCAGGATTTGGTCTTCTGTTTCCTCTTCGAATCAGAATATAAATAAAATATCTGCAATACATTTATGTTGGTTCTGTTCTTGCCCAGAACAGAACCATACCACCAATCCAAACTGTATGCTAATTGTCAATCATCTTTGATGTTAGTGATTCTGACAGAATTGTAGTTAGTAACATAATCTATTAAATTATGCAATTTATATAATATAATCTGATTACTTTTTGATTACTTTTGACCAACTCATTTATCACATTGATTTGAATAGAATAATCTTGTAGCATATTGATATTAAAATGCAAAGGGAAAGAAAATGTATTCCACTCTTTGTTATCAATAACATGAAGTGCATTAAACATAATTTCTCAAACTGGAGTTTGTGTACTGCAGGGGGTTCGGAAATTGATGAAAAGCTAAATAAATCTTTAAAAAATGTTAAATTAAATAAAAAACAATCAAAATAAAACACAAAATATTTGACTTGTTTATGCTATGTGACCTCTCAGTTTTCCATGTAATTATAGCCGCCTAACAAGTGGCCGTTCTTGTGTTTCCAAACATACACTGCGTGCAGAATTATTAGGCATGCTGATTTTCTGATCATATTTTTCACATTACCAATTCCAAACCACATTAATCTTTGTGGATTTAATTTGTATTTAATTATTTATAAGTGATAAACACCCATATTCAGGTGTGCAGAATTATTAGGCACGTTTTCTTTTACAGATAACATGAGCCAAAAAAGAGATTTAACTCAGACTGAAAAGTCAAAAATTATTAAATGCCCATGAGAAGGATACAATACTAATGCAACACTAGATATTGCAGTTAAGGCATGACCATTGGACAGTGAAATGCTCATTGGTTCAGCAGGGTCAGACAAAAACAGGTGGTGAAGAAAAGACACATGTTAACTGCAAAAGATTTAAAAATTAAGGTGAAGAATTAAGTGTGAATCCATCAGGAACCCTTTAGCCTCCAGCACCACCATTTTCCAGAACTGCAACCTACCTGGAGTCTCCAGAAGTGCAAGGGATCTCAGAGACTCAAGTTAGGTAAAGAATCCTAAAAAATATCCCACACTTAGTAAGAATTACAAGCTGAAGTGTTGTAAAATACATGAAGACTGTTTTTTATAGGCTTTATAGACAGATAGGTTGAGAGTTACTCTTGAAGGACCAGCACCACATCCTCTTGTACCACTGTTTGAAGAATTCATCTTCTAGAATCTGGCAGGAAGTTTTGGGAGTTCATTTTTAGTCCATCTCTGCAAAACTTCAGGATAGGAGATGGACTAAAAATGAACTCCCAAAACTTCCTTTAAGTTATATCTCTATTTTTTTGGCTAATTTTATCTGTAAAAGAAAACGTGCCCAATAATTCTGCACACCTGAATATAAGGTTTTTTTCATTTCCAGCCTTCATGAACAATTATATGTCACTTATAAATGATTAAATACAAAATGAATAGTATTTATTAAGATTAATGTGGTTTGGAATTGGTAAAATGTGCCTGGAAAAGAATATGATTAGAAAATCAGTGTCCCTAATAATTCTGCACGTAGTGTATATAAGCAATATGATTTTTTTAGAAAGGAAAATTTAAAACATTATTTTTTTTTTATACTGTTGTCTGAGGTCAACTTATGACGTTTGCACGGTTTTTACATTCAAAAACATTATAATGAATAAGTAATAAGTATTTTCTACCCTGGTTTTGAGCCTAGCTCCTGAAACGCGTGGTTTTTATGGGCGTGCCACATTGAAGACGTAGAAAATGCACACTGCTATGATTGGATAACAGTTTTGCATATTATAATGAGCTTCGCTCCCCCGTCAGTACACATGCGGAATTTTTTTTGAAAACTTTCAATGTGGAAAAATGGCAACCGCATCGTTTTTTTAATCTCATTCTGTCTGCAAATCCGGTCTTGACCCGTGTCTTGTTTACAAAAGAATCCGCTGTGAAATGAAACGAACAAATGCACAATGTCTTACTCGCGTGAGCTGGAACTTCATTAAAAATAAAGTTCAACCACGCTGATCCTAATATTGGAATCCGAAGGAAGCTTATGTAGTGACTGTGTTACTCCACAACCAGGCACTGCACAATATTTTGTAACCTTCAATGGCATGTTTATTGCTTGGTAGCTCGATCCAGTTTAGCTCCACAGAGGTCTATGTTATTTACCTATTACATGTCATGCGCAAATCGGTGGGCGAGGCTACAGAATTAGGCATTGGTCTTCTTCTGTTGAGACTGCGCTTTGCTGCTCTCTGACGTCACAGGGAGGCAAATTCGCAGATCCCTTGTTTGATGAGCCAGCTGTCAATAAAAGCTTTTCTTTGACTAACAAGGACGTTTTCAGCTCCGAAATTTACAGGTTATTTTTATATTATGATGACCTTTTATATATCAAAAGCTCAAGGAAAACGTCTCGGTTACGTATGGTAACCCTCGTTCCCTGAAGGAGGGAACGGAGACGTACGTCGGACGTCACCGACGATTTGGGATCACTTCTGGGAGCCCCTATCAACTTCGAGATATAGAGAACGGGCCAATGGCCATTGGCGTGCGAGATTTGCATCTCGCGCTCCGCCCCGCGCTGCGGGTATAAACAGGAGGCGAATGCAGCGCACTATTGTTTTTCACTGAGGAGCCGAACTAGTGACTCAGCCATGCAGTGATGGTACAGCAACTGTGGCGACGGGACGTACGTCTCCGTTCCCTCCTTCAGGGAACGAGGGTTACCATACGTAACCGAGACGTTCCCTTTCAGTCGGTCACGTTCGACGTACGTCGGACGTCACCGACGATTTGGGATCCCTTTGGAAAACGCCACAGTTACTACCACTTCCAGCGCCCAGCGAGAGCCCCTCAGACCCCGTCTGTTCCGGGCGGGGAATTCACGCAGGGAAGTCACACTGCTGTTCCGCAAGACCCACTTCAGCAGACTATTGGATAACGCTGGGAAGCGTGCCCAGAGGGACGCTGCGGAAGCCACATCATGCCCGAAGGGAGTTACCATGTGGAAAATACACGTATGGACTGGCCGTGGGCAGTGCAACATACGGAAGTCCCAGGGGTGGCCCCGGCCAAACAGGCGGGGGAACAACACCTAACTGAGACGGCAGAGAGCTCTGCCGAGAGAAAGACACGGGCTCGCCGTAGGGAGCCGTACCGTGGAAGAATACACATATGGGACCGCCGTGGGGGTCACAACATATGAAACCCAGCCTAACACAAGTTCCACCAATGCATACGAGTGTTAGACCTGGCGTCGGACGCTCCGCCACATCCGACTGCCGCGGGTTGCGGAGGACTCAACAGGGTTCGCCGTTCTGGGGAACTCGACTGGAGCATATAAGCGCACGTATCCGTTCCAAAGGGAAGGGAGTGGCGCAGCAAGCCGACACTTAGAACGGGCACTTCGGTGTTACTGACTATGGGAAGCGAGCACACAGGAAGATACCGGCTCTACACGGCTATAAAATCTAGCGAACGTGTTAGGTGTCGCCCAGCCCGCAGCTCTACAATATCGGTCAGCGAGGCGCCACGAGCCAACGCCCAGGAAGAAGCTACACCCCTAGTGGAGTGGGCTCTTAACCCGAGCGGGCAGGGCACGTCTTGGGTTTGGTACGCCAAGACGATGGCATCCACTATCCAGTGGGCCATCCTCTGCTTGGAGACAGCCTTTCCCTTCTGCTGGCCTCCATAACAGACGAAGAGCTGTTCTGAGGTCCTGAAGCTTTGCGTTCTGTCCACGTAAGTCCGCAGAGCGTGGACTAGACAGAGAAAAGCTAGGGCTGGGTCTGCCTCCTCCGAAGGCAGCGCTTGCAGGCTCACCACCTGGTCCCGGAAGGGAGAGGTGGGAACCTTGGGCATAAATCCGGGCCGGGGTCTCAGGATTACATGAGAGTTACCGGGCCCGAATTCCAGGCACGATTCGTCGACCGAAAATGCCTGCAGGTCCCCTACCCTCTTGATAGAGGCCAATGCAGTCAGGAGTACTGTCTTCAGAGACAGGATTTTTAACTCAACTGACTGCAAAGGCTCAAAGGGCGCCCTCTGCAGTGCGGTTAGCACCAGAGTTAAGTCCCAAGAGGGTATAGAGGGAGAGCGAGGCGGTTTTAGTCTCCTCGCCCCCCTCAGGAACCTGACGATCAGATCGTGCTTCCCTAGAGACTTACCACCTACCATGTCATGATTAGCGGCAATAGCGGCAACATAGACTTTGAGGGTGGAGGGAGACAGCCTTCGCTTCAACCCGTCCTGTAGGAAGGAAAGCACAGAACCGACCGAACATCTCCGGGGGTCTTCTCAGCGAGAAGAACACCAGTCGACGAACAGGTTCCACTTCAACGCATAGAGGCGCCTCGTAGAGGGAGCTCTAGCGGAAGTGATGGTGTCTACCACAGCCTGTGGAGTTTCCAGAGGTCCGGACGCGGGTGCCATAGGGTGCCCCGTCTCTGAGTCAGGAGGTCCTTCCTCAGAGGAATGGGCCAGGGAGGTGCTGTCGCGAGAAGCACTAGTTCCGGGAACCAAGTCCGGTTGGGCCAATACGGAGCGACCAACAGGACTTGCTCCTAGTCCTCCCTGACCTTGCACAGAGTCTGTGCAAGAAGGCTCACTGGGGGAAACGCATACTTGCGTAGGCCCCCGGGGGCCAGCTGTGTGCCAGCGCATCCGAGCCGAGGGTCCCCTCGGTCAGGGAATAAAACAACTGGCAGTGGGTCGTGTCTGGGGCGGCAAACAGGTCTACCTGTGCGGTCCCGAGCGACTCCAGATCAGCTGGACCACCTGGGGATGGAGTCTCCACTCTCCGGGGAGCACTGGCTGTCGTGAGAGCTCGTCGGCCGCACGATTGAGCAGGCCCGGAATGTGAATGGCACGAAGCGACCTCAGATGCTTCTGACTCCATAGGAGGAGATGGCGGGCGAGTTGTGACATGCGACGGGAGCGTAGACCACCCTGTTTGTTGATGTACGCAACGGCCGCAGTGTTGTCCGTACGGACCAGAACGTGCTTGCCTAGTAGCGGCGTTTTGAAGCGGCCCAGCGCAAGACGAACTGCTAACAACTCGAGGCAATTGATATGCCTTTGCAGTTGAGGCCCCGTCCACAGACCCGAAACTGCAAGCCCGTTGTACGTGGCACCCCAGCCGGTGGATGAGGCATCCGTGGAGACAACAGCATGCCTGGACACTTGTTCTAGGGAAACTCCTGCCCGTAGAAACGAAGGGTCCGACCACAGGCTGAAGGTTTGGCGGCACCTCGGAGTCACGGGGACACGGAGGGATCCGCTGTGCCACGCCCATCTCAAGACTCGGTCGTGTAGCCAGCGTTGAAGCGGTCTCATATGAAGCAATCCGAGCGGCGTTACAGCGGCTGCGGATGCCATATGCCCCAGGAGCCTCTGAAAATGTTTCAGTGGTACCGCTGTCCTGCATTTGAACGAATTCAAGCAGTTCAACACCGACTGGACACGCTCCTCTGTGAGATGCGCTGTCAGATTGACCAAGTCCAGCTCCATACCGAGAAAAGAGATCCTCTGCACGGGGCAGAGTTTGCTCTTTCCCCAGTTGACCCGAAGTCCCAACAGGCTGAGGTGACTGATCACCGTGTCTCTGTATTCACACAACAGGGACAGTCCTGAAGGGAACGACCTTCAGGTCGATCGCTGCAAACCAATCTTGGGGACGGATGTACTCGAAAGTGCACTTCTGCGTCAACATCTGAACGGGCGGTTTGTGAAGGGCCCGGTTCAGGACTCACAGGTCCAAGATTGGTCATAACCCACTGCTTTTCTTGGGCACAATGAAGTAGGAGTTATAGAACCCCAACTTCATGTCGGCTGGAGGGGCTCCAATCGCGTCCTTCGCCAGTAGGACTTCGATCTCTTTCCACAAGATAGGTGTCGCAGCTCCACACAACAGTGAAGTGGATGCCCAGAACTTGGGAGGATGCCGTGCGAACTGAATCGCGTAGCCGAGCCTGGTGGTGCAGGTGAGTCAGCGGGACCGTCCCGGAAGTGCTAGCTAGGCTTCCGGAAACCGTACCATGAACACACCCGCCCCACAGACGTACCCGCAGTAGGGCAGCGAAGTGGAGGGCAGGGACCCGACCCAAGAGGCACAGCGTCCTGAAGTGGGGTCTGAGTGCGCACGCAGCACCTACCTGCCCCCACGGTTGGACGGAGGGTATGATAGAAGGCATGGTAGCGTTCTCAAGCCATACGCTGCGGTCCGCTGGCGACTGAAGGAGGGGCAGAGAGTGGCAAGGCTTTGTGGCGTCACACACTGCCTACCTCACCTCCTTCCTCAGCGGGGAACAAGAGTGGCGAGGCATAGCGTCGCGCACTGCCGTCCTCACACCGCTGAGAAGAGGGGAATGAGAGTGGCGAGGCTCCCCGGCGTCGCACACTGCCATTCTCGCCCTCTTGTGGGGAGGGGAATGAGAGCGGCGCGGCTTCATAGCGCCACACGCTGCCATTCCTGAACTCCCGAGACCCAGAGGTATTGGAACTGCTCTTAAAAATTTGGGTACCACTGGCTGTAACACCGGTGACAGAACAAAATTTAGCAATGATTCTCCACCCGGCCCTCCTCCGGGGAAGAGCAGCTTCAACCAAGTCCAGGTCACCCGTCTCAGCTGACTGGCAGCCAAGACGGGTGGCATCGTGGGATGCCCATGGCGAGCAGACTGAGGGGTTCCATCTGCTTTGCACTGTGGAGGACTGCTGCACAGTCACCGACAGTGTCGCCGAAAAGGGTCACCTTGTGAGATGTGAGCATCGAGAGAGCGTACTCTGGCGACGTCTCACACCCCTGCAAGGTAGCCCAAGGGTGTTTCTGGACCAGGGTGGACATCGTCTGGCCAAGGGCCAGCCCTGTGACTTTAAATGTAAATCAGTCACTGTGCGCAGCTCAACCTCAGCTCAGAACTACCCTCGTGCACTAAGAGCGCAGGGCGGAGGTGGCCTGCCAGTGGCACTGCCACCTCACCGATGAGGGTAGTGAGAGAGAGGAAAACTTTATCCAGATTATGGCACCATTGGCACCCCATATTTTGGCACCAAATAGTTTCACACTGCCAAAGCTTTCCAATGCACATCCGGGAAAAAGGCAAGGGGGCGGGCAAGGCGATTTACGCGTTGCACTACGCCTCAGCCACCCAGGAAAGCATGGCTGTCAAGTCTGAATCTGATTCAGCATGAGCACACACCATTATAGTGGGAAACTCAGCATCATCTTCATTTCCAGCTTATAACAGCCCTCTCTCCGATGCAGCGATTGACATCTGTCCTCTGCTAGAGCCCCAGATGAAACGCTAGGTCCCCTTTATTTTTATTTTTTTGGAACCAGCAATCCCACCTGTAAGCTACCAGCAGGCATGCAAGACTGTGAGCGTGGCCGTCGAGAAGGCACACGGCGCGCTGAACACTCAAGCCCCTATGAAGAAGGCAAGACGAACAACGCGCCGACGTGGTCATGCTCTCATGAGAGAACATGAACCACCCACGAACACAGTCTCAGCATGCTTGCGATGCGATAGAGGAGTGAGGGCCCACGGAGATGTACTCGGCAGGGAAGCCCCACTGTAATCCTCAGGTCACCAAGGCTTATTAGCCGAAGTAGCCCCTTTCTGGTGCACCAGAAAAGAAACTAGATCGGGGAATAGGCGAAGGGACTCAACCCCGTTTGAGGTTAAGTCTCGACCGCGCATCTAAAGCGCCGAGTGACGCGCTGGGTTGCCGTGACAACCCGCGCTGTCAGCCGGCAGCTAGACGGCACACGGCGCGCTGAACACTCAAACCCTCACGAGGAAGGCGAGACGAACAACGCGCCGACGTGATCCCGTTCTCCTGAGAGAACATGGATCACCCACGAACGCAATCTCAACATGCTTATGCGAGAGAGATCGTGGCCGTCAAAGGACAGGAAACAACCGCATCCAGAAACGCACGGGTGGAATGACGTCTTGAAAAAGACGCAGTGTCACACCCGCGCTGCTCTTTTAGAAGAAAGCTCTTTTAAATGTGCTGAAGCACCCAGGAACGACCGTGGCAAAACACAGGAGAGTAGTGCAGCCTGTGTATGCACTCACCGTTGGGAACGCCCTCACCAAACCAACAGTGCTGTAAAAACAGCAGTTTATCACTGTATCAGTGAGCTCGCGGCCGCCGCTGATCGTGCCTTCTCTCCCAGCACTCAAAGAAGCGTCTTCTCTCGTTCTCTCTCTTTCTGCTGAAGCAGGAACAGTCTCCTTCATCAACACCGTGTTCGGCTCCAAAGTGAATGACAATAGTGCGCTGCATTCGCCTCCTGTTTATACCCGCAGCGCGGGGCGGAGCGCGAGATGCAAATCTCGCACGCCAATGGCCATTGGCCCGTTCTCTATATCTCGAAGTTGATAGGGGCTCCCAGAAGTGATCCCAAATCGTCGGTGACGTCCGACGTACGTCGAACGTGACCGACTGAAAGGGAAGTTGATTTCTCTATTCATGACCCCTTTAAGTATCTAATCAATAAAATATCAACTGTATTTTAAAATGTAATATAATCTAATTACATGCGTTTAATTTTAGGAATGTGATTACATAATCCAGATTACATATAATCAGTTACTAACCTGCTCTGGTTCTAAGAACTCTCAAATCTACACATTTTTTTTTCTCAATGCCTTTCTTCCAGTGCAATTACAACTCCTCTTCCCTTTTATATTTCTTCTCCTTTGACGTGTATAATCAGTGTTGGTGTGTTACTGCCTTAGGTTTCAACCAGTAGGAGGTTGTTTAGCATTTGCAAGCTCTGCTGAAGGACGAACGCACACACACCCAGATGCAAATACAGGCCTTCTGCATCTTGACAGAATTAACTAAGATTAATGGTGCTGGTCATGATTAACTGCGTATTTGTGTATATGTACGCGGTTGTGTGTGTGACAAAGGAGGGACATACTGAGTGTCTTTGCTTAGCTGAGTAGTCGCAATGTGATCTTCTAGAGAGCAGAGGGCCAGAAAGCGCAAGTCATTACGGATGTGCAACAGCGCTAAACCTGCTATCCACCCACTCTCCCGACAGACAGCTCATTAACAGGGGGCGTGCATGACCGTGTGTGTGCGTGCGCAGGGAAGGGAGCTCATTAACAGGGTGCTGTCCGTAAGATCATTAAAATCAAACTCTCTCAGTAGGTGGCCAGTCAGTGCCAAGACCCCTCATTATCACCTGCTAGAGGAACTCTGCTGTGAGCTGTCAAACAGACAGAAGGATCTGGCAACCCAGGACCTCGCTGGTCCACTCACCAGACTGAAATATAAGTATGCCCTTAGAACACCAGAAAACCAATCGCCGTGGCAGTGTTTGCTGTCATCATTGATAGCATTAGGCCAAATAAATCACCTCGGTGAGTGCTGGAGTTTAACATTCTTCAGGTTGGTTTTGACAAAACACGTATTTTTATGCTCAAAAAAGGGGGGGGGAAACACATTGAGAGGGGGTTGAGGGGATAAGGAAGGTCTGTTTTAAGACCAAGTCTGTTTTAAGACCAAGTTACGACTAAAATAGTGTGCATTCTTATGATAATTATCATGGTAATCTACAGGTGGCTTTTGAAGTGTTTTTCATTGTTGAGTTGATCAGCTAGACTTGATCCACAAGAACCATCAATCAACAAAGCAAGTCATTTTCTTCTAAAGATAAGAAATTCTTAAAGGGTTAGTCCACCCAAAAATTCTTCCACTATTTACTCACCCTCATGCTGTCACAGATGTATATGACTTACTTTCTTCAGATGAACACAAACAAAGATTTGTGCATTATTGTGCATTAATGCAAGTGTATGTTACTCTCAAACTTGACACTTATAATTATGGTGATAAATCAATGTCAAAACAATAGCAGTAAACTATAAACCATCGATTCCGGCCAACTGTCACACATGGGTTCATGAGTTCACACGATGTAAAGGTCAGCTTTTTTTTTCTTGAATCCGAAGCTGATTTTCGTGAATCCGGTCAGTTTTTTTTCCGTAAAGTTTGTCATTCATGTGTCAATTGCAAGGCCATTATCCTGTCTGACTGTAGTTATGATCCTGGGCCGGAGGTTCTTAGAAGTTTGTAAGAATGTTTCTAAGTACAATTATTTAAAAAAAAACAAATCTTAAGTTCTCAAAAATAAAGTCAAATAAAATGACAATGTTGCCTGATTGTATGCTATCTTACTCATGAGGTTTTTATTTTATTTTTTTGATAATAAACTTTATATTGGTAAACATTTGTCTTTTCAGCCATCTTCATTTAAAATGTTCATTTAGTTTATCACAATGGACTCCCGGGATTGAGTTATCTGTGAATGATACATGGAGTGCTGACCTTTGAGACTTTTGCCGAAACAAGGTTCCACATAAGGGAGCAGAATATACTGGTCTACTGTTTGGAACATACATATGACCCCATGTTGCAAGGATCTGTACACAATTCCTGGAAGCTGAAAACATCCCAGTTCTTGCATGGCCAGCATACTCACCGGACATGTCACCCATTGAGCATGTTTGGGATGCTCTGGATCTGCGTAAACAACAGCATGTTCTAGTTCCTACCAATATCCAGCAACTTCGCACAGCCATTGAAGAGGAGTGGACCAACATTCCACAGGCCATAATCAACAATCTGATCAACTCTATGCGAAGGAGATGTGTTGCACTGTGTGAGGCAAATGGTGATCGCACCAGATTTAGAATTTTTTTTCGACCCCCCCAATACAGTAAAACTGCACATTTTAGAGTGGCCTATTATTGTGGACAATATTTGAGAGAAATAGGCCTTTTGTGTACATAGAAAAAGTCTTAGATCTTTGAGTTCAGCTCATGAAAAATGGGGGCAAAAAAGTGTTGCATTTATAATTTTGTTCTGCAAACAGCACAGATTTGTCAGCACTTTCCTGTGTTACCTGATTTGGATAATTACATGTGAATTGCAGACAGCGGCAAAACAAAGCAGACAGTGTGTGTAAACAAACAATACTATCAAGCAGGCGCAATTCTTAGTGAATCCACCCCATAGAGGTAAACTCTCAGTGCACATAAACCAAGTAAGAGAGAAGCACTTCTGTGGATACACACACTCCAGCCAAAGCCCAGAATGCAGTGAAAGACAGCGACAGTAAAGCTCCACAGCAGGGATAAAGAGCCACAGACACATGGAGGGGTTTCAGGCTGCACAGAGCTGAATTGAATCAGAGTGTATCAGGCTGAGTGATGTTTACAACAGCAAGCATTCTCTACAGATGCACTATTGATTAGCAAAACACATCAAAGCGCTTCCTAGCAAATGTTGGTTATTTAAACATAAGCACACGAAACTCTCTCGCTCATTAGCAGGCAGGACCTGCATTGCTGTTTGCACACTTCACGGTTCAGCCTAAATGAGACAATTAATGAGCACGAGACTCACCCCTAGCTTCAAACACCCACCTGGATACACACATGTGCACCTGGGCATACACACTGTCAAGTCAAGTCAAGTCAACTTTATTTATATAGCGCTTTTTACAATGCAGATTGTTTCAAAGTAGCTTCAGAGTGTTAAACAGGGAAATAATGCAACCGAATTTGATTCAGCTGTACAGCCGCTCTGGAGAAAACGGTGATGTCATCTAGCTTATTTCAATTATCATATATATTTAAGTAATGTAGTTGATATAGTTAATTTAGTTTAATAATTACATTTATTTGGATATTTATTTGAAACTTTAGTGTCCCCAACTGAGCAAGCCAGAGGCGACAGTGGCAAGGAACCAAAACTCCATCAGGTGGCATAATGGAGAAAAAAAAACCTTGGGAGAAACCAGGCTCAGTCGGGGTGCCAGTTCTCCTCTGGCCAATTAACAAACAGTGTATGTTTATTATTTTGGCAGCCTTACAGGTCAGAAGTAATATTAGATCGGATTATTCGAAAGATCGGAGGCATCACGCCGCAGATGGGTTTATTGAGGATGGCGTGTCGATTAAACAATTATTAAATAGGAATATTTGAAATATCGGAGTCATCACGCCGGAGATGGATCCATTGAGGATGCCATGTCGATAAGCAATTTCGGAGGGTAGACTAATTGACACGGTCTCTGCAGACGCTTCAGGGATGAGTTGGTAATGTCTGGGCGCTGGTCCACAATCTGATCTGGATACGGCCCAGATCCGGCTGACTGCGGTAAACCTCGGGATAAACAGAGACTAGAATTAGCGCAGATGCCATTCTTCTTATGATGTAACGAGTACATCAGGTGTTATGGGAAGTATTCCCAGTTCCTGCTGACCTAGTTAATGCAGCCTAACAATTTGAATAAAATATAAATTAAAAATGTTTTATGTGTATGCCATGGTAAAGAGATGCGTTTTTAGTCTAGATTTAAACTGACAGAGTGTGTCTGCTTCCCGAACAATGCTAGGAAGGCTGTTCCAGAGTTTAGGTGCTAAATAGGAAAAGGATCGACCGCCTGCAGTTGATTTTGATATTCTAGGTATTATCAACTGGCCAGAGTTTTGAGACCGCAATAGACGTGATGGAGTATAATGCGTTAAGAGCTCGCTCAAGTACTGGGGAGCTAAACCATTTAGTGATTTGTAAGTAATTAGCAAGATTTTAAAATGTATGCGATGTTTAATAGGGAGCCAGTGCAGTGTTGACAGAACCGGGCTAATATGGTCATACTTCCTGGTTCCAGTATTCTTGGTTACTATATGTGGAGTTTTTCTGTCCAATAATTAAAAATCAGTTTTTTCTGAATTAAGTTGCAGAAAATTAATAGTCATCCAATTTTTTGGCGTGAAGAAATATAGAGCTGAGTATCGTCAGCATAACAATGAAAACTAACGGCATGCTTCCTAATGATATCTCCCAGTGGTAGCATGTACAGGGTGAAAAGCGACGGTCCTAGCACTGAGCCCTGCGGTACTCCATACTGAACTTGTGATCGGTGTGACATCTCTTCATTTACTGCTACAAACTGAAAACAGTCAGATAAGTATGATTTAAACCATGCCAATGCAATTCCACTAATGCCAACATAATTTTCGAGTCTATTCAAAAGAATGTTGTGGTCGATGGTATCGAATGCAGTGCTAAGATCGAGTAACACTAACAGAGAGATACAACCACGATCGGATGATAAGAGTAAATCATTTGTAACTCTAATGAGAGCAGTCTCAGTACTATGATGCGGTCTAAATCCTGACTGGAAAACCTCACAGATACCATTTCTTTCTAAAAAGGAGCATAATTGTGAGGACACTGCCTTTTCTAGTATTTTTGACAGAAAGGGTAGATTTGAGATTGGCCTGTAATTGACTAATTCTGTAGGGTCAAGTTGCGTTTTTTTAATAAGTGGTTTAATAATAGCCAACTTAAAAGTTTTCGGGTACATATCCTAAAGTCAAGGATGAATTAATGATATTAAGAAGAGGATCTATGACCTCTGGAAGCATCTCTTTTAGTAGTTTAGTCGGTATAGGGTCGAGCATACATGTTGTTGGTTTAGATGATTTAACGAGTTTAGCCAATTCTTCTTCTCCTATAGCAGTGAATGAATGTAATTTTTCCTCAGTGACACTACAATGCTCTGTCTGATGTGATACAGTAGTAGATGGCTGCATGGTTATAATTTTTATAACTTACAAGTAAAGAAGTTCATAAAGTCATTACTGCTGTGCTGTTGGCAGACATCAGAAGTTGAAGCTTTATTTTTGGTTAATTTAGCCACTGTATCGAAAAAAATACCTAGGGTTGTGTTTGTTTTCTTCAAAGAGAGTCGAGAAATAAGCAGATCTAGCAGTTTTTACGGCCTTTCTGTATGAAATCATGCTCTCTTTCCACGAAATGCGAAAAACTTCCAGTTTTGTTTTCTTCCAGCTGCGCTCCATTTTTCTGGCTGCTGTTTTAAGGGCCCGGGTGTGCTCGTTGTACCACGGCGTTGGACTATTCTCTTTAATCTTCTTTAAGCGCAGACGAGCAACTGTGTCTAAACTGCTGGAAAAGAGAGAGTCAATAGTTTCTGTTGCAACATCAAGTTCCTCTGGGCTATCTGGGATGCTGAGGAGATGAAACTGATGAGGAAGTTTATTTATAAAGAAATCTTTAGTCTCAGCAGTGATAGTCCTGCCATATTTGAAGCGAGGGGACGGCTTTGCAGCCTTTGCTAAATTAAGTATACATGATACTAGGTAATGATCTGAGATGTCATCGCTCTGCTGCAGAATTTCAACGGTATCAACATTTATTCCATGTGACAATATTAGGTCTAGAGTATGATTACGGCGATGAGTGGGTCCTGATACGTGTTGCCTAACTCCAATAGAGTTTAGAATGTCTCTAAATGCCAATCCCAATGAGTCTTTTTCATTGTCTACATGGATATTAAAATCACCAACAATTAGGACTTGTTGGTCTCATACATGCTTCCTCCTTCCTTTATTTAATTTTATGGCTCACTGTGGGACTGTTAAATGAATACATTTGACCATCTCCTTTTCTCTAACCTAACACAGCCTAAATTTACATTCATCCCATCCAACATGCAAAAAAGACATGAATAGGCTGGGAAATGACGGTAACAGCATCTAAAGCACTTTTTATGCACGTGACATTTTGCTAAGTCATTTTGCCTTTCTCAAAAATCTGTTAACACGCATACAAACATGCATCCCAGTAGTTATCTGTGCAGAAAAAAAGAGAATTTGATCTTAATTAATGAACTGAATTTCAGACATTACTGACCTCACTGTTTAATTCCAATGGTCAGGGCATGATAATGAGTCTTTGTTTAAATAACGTCTTGTTTAAACGTTTTGTTTAAATGAATCGTCAAATACTGAAAACACCCACATTGCTACTTGCAGGAAAAATGCCATCCATTTTACACTTTCACTTGCCCTACAAAATTATCAAGGGCAAAAAAAAAAAATAATTGGGCTCACTTTATTTTGATTTGGTCCCTTTAACACTTTCCGTTGACTATAAGTAATGTTGCACCTACATGTCTACTAAATCTCATTAAAGTGTTAGCGTATTAGTACAAAAGATGGTTCTTTAAAGGCTCTTTACACGTAGTATCAGTTCTATTTAGAACCGTATGGCCTATAAATGGTATATGCTGACCATACATTTCAGCACATATATGCTGAAATGGTTCTTTGTGTTAGAGTTTGGGGTTATTTATTCCTGCCTTTTTGTTTTTCAAATTTGTAACGGTCAAAGCCATCTCATTACTGATTTTCTGGAGAACAGCCATCCAATTACACAGCCTGTCAACACACTCTCAACAGGTAAATGATTTCTTTCTTAAAATGTCTAAATTGTAACTGGTGTCCTACCAATCATGTCTTTTTCTCTTTTTAGTTTAACAGAACATATAAGTGTGACTAGCTCTGTTCAGGTAAGTATATTTCTCTTCCCCACTAAGCAAGTAATAGAGATATTACATTTATGAGCCATATTGTTAGATTTTTTTTTAATTACTTTATGCATAAACATACCCAGTCATGCCTTTATCTCACTTTTTTCTTTTAACATTGTAAAGGACTCACATACTGTCAATTTTTGCTAATTTTGGCCTTCATAATAAATTATTTTTACATAAACAACTGGAAAAGACACACTGTAACTCTAAACTTGTGTATTTCAGATGCTGTCACATCCCACAACCTTATCATCTGCAGAGAGAAACTGCCACTTAAAATATGCACATAATGGTGGACTTAAAGACATCATAGAGGATTAAGATATTTCACTGGAACTTGGTCTTCATTACATATATTATGTTCAATGCCAATTGTTATTTATTAACATATTCAGCTAATAACTGTTGTTAGAGCACTGTTGTTTTTTACTACAATTTGCAATGTCTGTCTGTCAAGATACGTTCTAAATCGTAGTTTAAGATCCTCTAGTGCTAATCTTCTGGCACATTATACAGTAATTCATAAACAATCTGGTGGTACTTCTTTTAGCCTCTATGCTCCAAATATTTGGAATTCTGTACCAAATGAAGTGAAAGAGGCTCCAAGCATTCATATTTTTAAAGTTGCTTATCAGTATAACAATATGGTGTGAAGTTTTTATTTTTTACTGGTTTGTTTTGTCAGTTTTAACTTTGATATTGAGGTGACATTGTATTGCCAATTTCTTTATTTTACATTTTGAACTTTTCTGTTTTTGAATCTTTTTATATTGACTGTGTGAATTTGTATTCCCATTATTTGTTTTTATGCTTGTGAAGCACTTGGAGTTGCATTTCATGTAAAAAGTGCTATACAAATAAATGTTTATTATTATTATTATTATGTCAGTAAAAAAATACAAGTACCTAACTGACACAACACGCTGTTTTTATGTAAAACCCAAATAGAGGCCACAAGATAAGACCAGGCAGATAGAGGGGTAAAAAAAAAATAATATTAATAATATTACTATACTAATATTAATAAAAACAATATAACACCAAGTGATCCCTATATAGGTCCTATATAGCACTTTTAAAGCATGGTTCTTTATTATAAAAAGGTTTCTGCTATTGTTACAAGCTGAAAAAAACTAATTTGGTACTGTTTAGAACCGTTTTTCTTAAGAGTGTAGACTGGTAGGGTTAGGGTAAGAATAACTTTACATGTAGTTGCAAAATTACTTATAGTCAGTAGAATGTCCTTTGAGGACTATCACAATAAAGAGTTAGTAGATATTAAGCAGACAGTCTACTAATACTGTAATGAGAGTGAGATGACACAGAGTTCCAAAGTTTCTTATAGTCAACAGAATGTTCAAAAGGGACCATCAAAATAAAGTGTTACCCCAAAAATATTTATGCTGTAATATAATGAAATATTTAGGATTCTAGAAAAATGTTCTGTCAATGGCCAACAGAGGGTGTTTCTCAATATGCGTTCTTAAAAGGTTAGTTCACCCAAAAATGAAAATTAGCCCATGATTTACTCACCCTCAAGCCATTCTAGGTGTATATGACATTCTTCTTTCAGACGAATACAGTCAGAGTTATATTAAAAACATATCCTAGCTCTTCCAAGCTTTATAATGGCATTGAATGGTTCATTGTGTGGTTCATTGAATGGTCCATAAAAGTGCATCTATCCATCAACTGCTCCACACGGCTCCGGGGGGTTAATAAAGGCCTTATGAAGCGAAGTGATGCGTTTGTTTAAGAAAAATATCCATATTTAAAACTTTATAAACTAAAATAACTAACTTCCGGTGGATAGTCACTGCCATTATAATGCTTGGAAGAGCCAGGACATTTTTAATATAACTCTGACTGTATTCGTCTGAAAGAAGAATGTCATATACACCTAGGATGACTTGAGGGTGAGTAAATCATGAGCTAATTTTCATTTTTGGGTAAACTAACCCTTTAAGCGACCTTGCGTCCGTGTGTTCTCGTACTACATCATCATTAACCGTCAAATTTCTATTCCAGTACCCAAGAACGCAAGTACAGAGAACGCATTAAAGTACCTAGATGTATTCTTGATATCGAGGATACATCGAATGCAGACTTGAGAGAATCAAACCATTAGAAATCCCAGAAGACGCTGCAGGCGGTCGACATACGGAAGGCTGTAAGCTTTAAATTTCTCATTCTAGAGATTCCCGTTACAAGCTCAAAAATACATGACGGCTCGAGAAAGTAAACATTTGTCTGTTTGTTTTGCTTAATTTCAATAAAATGACAACCTGAACAAAGCCTGCAGTATTTTTATTGGCATATTAAAAAGAATCTTAACATTGACAAAGCATAGGTAACACATAGGCTACTCATTTTTATAAATACACGCGGTAAAATAAAAACATATAAAATTATATGAAAGCAATGTCTATAATAATATGAAAGAAATGTTTTAATAGGTTGTGACATTTGTTTGTGATGTTATGTTGTATTTATTGTGTATTAGCCACTACTTATGATATGCTTGGACGGTCAAGATCGCAGCATTCTGCAAGCTGCGTTCTGTGTCTTCGCATCCTTCCGAGTTCGTTCTTTGAAGGTCGCCTGGTAAGACCGGTCTCATTTAGAACGCAAGTCTGTTCTTTGCGTTTTTGGAATTGAGAAATAGCCACAATCTCATGAGAAAACCTAACTATGTTAGTGACAATATAGAGAAATATGCTTTTTGACCCCCCGATAATATAGTTACAGAATCTACCAGCATAGACAAACTGGACCAGTCTAACCAGACAAACTCTGACCTCTTGGTTTGATCCAGTAGTGTATATAAGAGTTATCTTCAGACTGAGAGAGAACAGCCACAAAGCCCAGGAGGAATGAATTATAGATGGAGAAAACCGAGCAATGCCAGTGAGTTTGTGTGGAAGTGTAGAGCTGTTTGGATGTGGAGCACTCTCCATATTACAGCAATTACTGCCTCATCTTCATGTAATCTCTCTCTAATGCTATCTATTTGGGAAGAATTAAAGGGGAAATTCCAGGTAAGAGGGGGGGAAAGGAAGAGAATCGGAGGAAGAGAGAGGGGGTATGTGTGTGTATGAAGGGTTTTACTCCTCAGTTTTACCCACAAGGCTCACATTGACAAACTTTTAGCCCCATGCACAGTGTATCTGTCAGTGTGGATCGAAAAAGAAAGATATTATGCACTTGACAGTCTACACATGCCGTTTGGCAGTTGAATGCGATTATCTTGTGATAACATTTCTTGTGTCCAACAGCTCTGAAAAGAATGAATGAATGGAAGCTGCCACTTCAGTTTATGCTGCAGCGCAAGGAGGCAGTACGTCAGGCAGGACAGCAGATATAAGTGAAGCACTGAGATAAATCGAGTAAACAGAATAGGTTGCATGAGAGAGAGAGCGAGAGAGATAGTGCCTACTGTATTTCCAGAGGAACAGAGCAGGTCAAAGGTCAACAGTAAAACCTGGTCGGAGGAACACAGGAGGAGTATGTTAAGAGGTGCCTGCAGCGCTGATCACCATGGTGACGTATTCTTGCTGACCTCTGCCAGAAGGCAGATGTTTGCAGCCAACTCAAAGCCATTAGTCGGAGCACATGAGTGATGGAAAGTCAAGCATAAATTATCTGCTGTATGTTCACTGTTGTTTGTGAGATAGAGAGTACTAGACAGTGTGAGTTTATGAGCTAAGTTTGACACAAACCTTCATTGGGGGACATCCGAGGACATCCTCAAATGGAAAAAAAAAAAGTATATTAAAACATTACATAAAATAAATTATATATATTTTTAAATTATTAAAAATATGGGTTTCATGCTTTTATAAACAATGAATTGTTCATGTCACCAGTTGTTATTACTGGAGAATTTTATCCAAATATTAAATATTTAGAGCTGATTTTTTCATCAAAAATAATATAACTTTATATTGCAAAGCCTAGTCTGTTTAATTGGCCATATGGGTGTTGCTGAATCTCCACAACATACTCTATCGTCCAAAGGTTTAGGGTCTGTAAGATTTATTAATATTTTTGATAGAAGTCTCTTCTGCTCACAGAGGCTGCATTTATTTGATCAAAAATACAGTAAAAACAGTAAAGCTGTTGTAGCGTCTAAACTGTCTCAATGGTCAGTGTAGCGTCTGGACTGAATCACGATGAGTCGATTCAGCTCTAGGCTTCATAAAGCTTTTAGCCTTTCAACATTTGCATATAAATTAATGTCCTGGCGCCAAGAAGTCTACGGTGAATGGCCTCCGTTGTCACTTTTGTGGCTTGGCCGATGCCAAGCAGAAAACCCCTTAAAGATCCATTGGATACTTCAAGGAGCTCGTAATCAGCAATGTCCCCATCCCCACGCAGAAAAGTTTGTGTTTAAAAAGACAAAGCACACTGTGACGAGCCGGGTGAACAAGAGCCGTGAGAGAGCGACGCGAGGCCAGTGAGTGATTTTGATGATGAGCGCCAGCTGCGCGTCACACCGGTCTCAGGCTGCTTTCATTTTGTGTTCAGTTTGTTTGATTAAATTGTTTTAAATGTTCACCGGTTCCCACCTCCTTCTTTCCATAACAACGAACTGCGTTACACACACGTCTCTCCCAGAGTTGGTTGGTTATTTTGAACTTCGGCGCTTCGCGACTCATCCACTGGCCAGGCAGCCAGATAGCGCACTCCATCTCAGTGCCCAGTCAATTCCTAACTTCTGACAAGACGAAATTCCTTTCCTCACTTTCCGGCAAAACTTTGCTTTCAAGCTAGCCACCTTCAAACTTCACGCGGACGACAACACGACTTCCGAAAAACCAGGAGAAAGCTTCAACTCACGAACGCTCTGAGAAACTCAACAACACACGCATCTTGCTTTACTCAGCACCAAACCCAATGCAAGTATAAACTTTATCAATCTGTAGATGCGTTTAAGATATGTGCCCCTGTTTAAGGTGATTTTATTCGTTGCTGGCTATCAAGGTTAACTGTTTGTGAATTTGCCATTCCTTGAGCTTTCTTTCTCTCTTTCTTTCATTACTTGTTGTTCCCTTTCAGTCGGTCACGTTCGACGTACGTCGGAACTGACCAACGAATTGGGATCTATTTTCAGAGACCAATCTACTTCGAGTGTTTAAAAACGAGCCAATGAGGATTGGCATGCGGTAGACGCGTCCCACGCTCCGCCCCGCAGCGCGGGTATAAATACGGAAGTGGAAGTACCGCATATCGTTTTCAACTTCGGAGCAGAACGTTTAGTTCCTACGAGGAGTGTTTTTTCATCGAGAGTTAAGAGGAATCTCCTGGCCAGTGTTGGTGAGACGGCGCTGTCAGCGGTGATCGCATTGAAACAAAACAGCTGTTTTTACAGCTTGCTGGGTTGAGTGCTTTCAGCGGGCTTGCACCCCAGAACCGCTGCGAGCCGCGGTCATTTCCCCTGTGTGCCTCGGCACTGGTCAAAGAGCAAACTCCTTTCTAAAAGAGCTAGAATCATGGTGGCGCGGCGAAGGGTTACGTGGAGATCCCCCCAGTGGAGCGGTCGGTTGCGATGCAACTGTGTCCTAAGACCGCTACCGACTGGCGGTTGTCGGGTACTTCGCGTACTTCGCCGCGATGGTGGCGCGGCGAAGGGTTACGTGGAGATCCCCCCAGTGGAGCGGTCGGTTGCGATGCAACTGTGTCCTAAGACCGCTACCGACTGGCGGGGAAATCCTCGCCCTTCCCACCTCCTTCTTCCCATAACAACGAACTGCGTTACACACACGTCTCTCCCAGAGTTGGTTGGTTATTTTGAACTTCTGCGCTTCGCGACTCATCCACTGGCCAGGCGGCCAGATAGCGCACTCCATCTCAGTGCCCAGTCAATTCCCAACTTCTGACAAGACGAAATTCCTTTCCTCACTTTCCGGCAAAACTTTGCTTTCAAGCTAGCCACCTTCAAACTTCACGCGGACGACAACACGACTTCCGGAAAAACCAGGAGAAAGCTTCAACTCCCAAGTTCGCGGGCATCCTCTTCACCTCAGTGCGGAGTTGCGATGCCCATGTCTTGCGGTCCGAGATCGATGTCCTGCTGGCGAAGGACGCGATCGAGCCGGTTCCTCCGGCCGATATGAAGGCGGGGTTTTACAGCCCCTACTTCATTGTGCCCAAGAAAGAGGGTGGGTTAAGACCAATCCTGGACCTGCGTGTCCTGAATCGGGCCCTGCACAAGCTCCCGTTCAAAATGCTAACGCAGAAACGCATTTTCGAATGCATCTGTCCCCAGGATTGGTTCGCAGCGATCGACCTGAAGGACGCGTACTTTCATGTCTCTATTCTCCCTCGACACAGACCGTTCCTACGCTTTGCGTTCGAGGGGAGGGCATTTCAGTACAGGGTCCTGCCCTTCGGGCTGTCCCTGTCGCCTCGCGTCTTCACGAAAGTCGCAGAGGCAGCCATTGTTCCGCTCAGAGAACGCGGCGTTCGTATTCTCAACTATCTCGACGACTGGCTCATACTGGCCCAGTCCCGGGAGCAGTTGTGCGAACACAGGGACCTGGTGCTACGTCACCTCAGCCTGTTGGGCCTTCGGGTCAACCGAGAGAAGAGCAAACTCTGTCCCATGCAGAGGATCTCTTATCTCGGTATGGAGATGGACTCGGTCAGTGTTGAACTGCTTGAATACGTTCAAAGGCAGGACAGCGGTCCCACTGAAATTCTTTCAGAGGCTCCTGGGGCATATGGCATCTGCAGCCGCGGTAACGCCGCTCGGATTGCTTCATATGAGACCACTTCAACGCTGGCTTCACGACCGGGTCCCGAGATGGGCGTGGCAGCGCGGCAAGTACCGGGTCTCAGTTACTCCTTACTGTCGCCAAACCTTCAACCCGTGGGCGGACCCTGCCTTTCTACGGGCCGGAGTGTCCCTAGAACAGGTGTCCAGGCATGCTGTGGTCTTCACGGATGCCTCTTCCACGGGTTGGGGGGCCACGTACAACGGGCACTCAGTTGCGGGTCTGTGGACGGGGCCCCAACTGCGTTGGCATATCAATTGCCTAGAGCTTCTGGCAGTACGTCTCGCCCTGGGCCGCTTCAAAAAGCCGCTACAGGGAAAACACGTTCTGGTCCATACGGACAGCACTGTGGCCGTTGCGTACATCAACCGTCAGGGTGGTCTACGCTCCCGTTGCATGCTCCGGCTCGCCCGCCATCTCCTCCTGTGGAGTCAGAAGCGTCTGAGGTCCATTCACATCCCAGGTGCGCTGAACCAGACAGCCGACGAGCTCTCTCGTCAGCCGACACCTCCGGGAGAGTGGCAACTCCACCCCCGGAGCGTCCAGCTGATATGGGACCTCTTCGGAGCCGCGCAGGTAGACCTGTTCGCCTCTCCGGACTCGACCCATTGCCAGTTGTATTACTCCCTGTCCGGGGGCACCCTCGGTACAGATGCACTGGCGCACAGCTGGCCCCGGGACCTACGCAAATATGCGTTTCCCCCAGTGAGCCTTCTCGCACAGGTTCTGTGCAAGGTCAGGGAGGACGAGGAGCAGGTCTTGTTAGTTGCGCCCTACTGGCCCAACCGGACCTGGTTCTCCGAACTCTCACTCCTCGCGACAGCCCCTCCCTGGCCGATTCCCCTGAGGAAGGACCTTCTTTCTCAGGGACGGGGCACTCTATGGCACCCGCGTCCGAAGACAGTGCTCCTGACTGCATTGGCCTCAATCAAGAGGGTAGGGGACCTGCATGCACTTTCGGTCAACGAATCGAAGGTACTGTCGGACGAATGGATCATTCAATTTGAAATGAATTCTTTAAAGGTTATTCTGTACTGATTTAGCATATATACACTCACCTAAAGGATTATTAGGAACACCTGTTCAGTTTCTCATTAATGCAATTATCTAATCAACCAATCACATGGCAGTTGCTTCAATGCATTTAGGGGTGTGGTCCTGGTCAAGACAATCTCCTGAACTCCAAACTGAATGTCAGAATGGGAAAGAAAGGTGATTTAAGCAATTTTGAGCGTGGCATGGTTGTTGGTGCCAGACGGGCCGGTCTGAGTATTTCACAATCTGCTCAGTTACTGGGATTTTCACGCACAACCATTTCTAGAGTTTACAAACAATGGTGTGAAAAGGGAAAAACATCCAGTATGCGGCAGTCCTGTGGGCGAAAATGCCTTGTTGATGCTAGAGGTCAGAGGAGAATGGGCCGACTGATTCAAGCTGATAGAAGAGCAACTTTGACTGAAATAACCACTCATTACAACCGAGGTATGCAGCAAAGCATTTGTGAAGCCACAACACGCACAACCTTGAGGCGGATGGGCTACAACAGCAGAAGACCCCACCGGGTACCACTCATCTCCACTACAAATAGGAAAAAGAGGCTACAATTTGCACAAGCTCACCAAAATTGGACAGTTGAAGACTGGAAAAATGTTGCCTGGTCTGATGAGTCTCGATTTCTGTTGAGACATTCAGATGATAGAGTCAGAATGGCGTAAACAGAATGAGAACATGGATCCATCGTGCCTTGTTACCACTGTGCAGGCTGCTGGTGGTGGTGTAATGGTGTGGGGGATGTTTTCTTGGCACACTTTAGGCCCCTTAGTGCCAATTGGGCATTGTTTAAATGCCACGGCCTACCTGAGCATTGTTTCTGACCATGTCCATCCCTTTATGACCACCATGTACCCATCCTCTGATGGCTACTTCCAGCAGGATAATGCACCATGTCACAAAGCTCGAATCATTTCAAATTGGTTTCTTGAACATGACAATGAGTTCACTGTACTAAAATGGCCCCCACAGTCACCAGATCTCAACCCAATAGAGCATCTTTGGGATGTGGTGGAACGGGAGCTTCGTGCCCTGGATGTGCATCCCACAAATCTCCATCAACTGCAAGATGCTATCCTATCAATATGGGCCAACATTTCTAAAGAATGCTTTCAGCACCTTGTTGAATCAATGCCACGTAGAATTAAGGCAGTTCTGAAGGCGAAAGGGTCAAACACAGTATTAGTATGGTGTTCCTAATAATCCTTTAGGTGAGTGTATATATATATATATATATATATATATATATATATAGACAGTTTGAAATGTCGGATATATTATATTAATATATATAAATTAGGAACACCATACTAACTATATATAAAGTGTGCCAAGAAAACATCCCCCACACCATTACACCACCACCACCAGCCTGCACAGTGGTAACAAGGCATGATGGATCCATGTTCTCATTCTGTTTACGCCAAATTCTGACTCTACCATCTGAATGTCTCAACAGAAATCGAGACTCATCAGACCAGGCAACATTTTTCCAGTCTTCAACTGTCCAATTTTGGTGAGCTCGTGCAAATTGTAGCCTCTTTTTCCTATTTGTAGTGGAGATGAGTGGTACCCGGTGGGGTCTTCTGCTGTTGTAGCCCATCCGCCTCAAGGTTGTGCGTGTTGTGGCTTCACAAATGCTTTGCTGCATACCTCGGTTGTAACGAGTTACTGGTTATTTCAGTCAAAGTTGCTCTTCTATCAGCTTGAATCAGTCGGCCCATTCTCCTCTGACCTCTAGCATCAACAAGGCATTTTCGCCCACAGGACTGCCGCATACTGGATGTTTTTCCCTTTTCACACCATTCTTTGTAAACTCTAGAAATGGTTGTGCGTGAAAATCCCAGTAACTGAGCAGATTGTGAAATACTCAGACCGGCCCGTCTGGCACCAACAACCATGCCACGCTCAAAATTGCTTAAATCACCTTTCTTTCCCATTCTGACATTCAGTTTGGAGTTCAGGAGATTGTCTTGACCAGGACCACACCCCTAAATGCATTGAAGCAACTGCCATGTGATTGGTTGATTAGATAATTGCATTAATGAGAAATTGAACAGGTGTTCCTAATAATCCTTTAGGTGAGTGTATATATATATATATTCATAGTTGATTACAATCCATTGTTATTAATTATTTATATATTGTACAAATACCTAGGTTAGTTATTTCCCTTTTGGGTGATTTTAAATATTTATAATTTGATCATAACACGTTACGATTAATTATGAATAAGTAATATAAATAAATAATTCCCTTTTTGAGCTAATTTAATTTATTAACATATGTAGTCGAGTCGTTACATCGGATCCATTGAATTTCAGAGATGCTCTTGGCCTTTTGACATTTGCATATAAATTAAGGTCCTGGCACCAAGGAGTCTGTGTTGAATTGCCTCCGTTGTCACTTTTGTAGCTTGGCTGATGCTGAACAGAAACACCTCGAAGATCCCTGGTGACTTCAAAGAGATTGTAATCAACCCATGTCCCCCTCCACCTTCGGAAGAACCAAGAGAACGCTTCAGCATGAACGCTCGGAGAAAACACACGCATCTTGCTTTACTCAGCACCAAACCCAATGCAAGTATCAATTTTAGCGATCCTATGCGTTTCAAGCTTGTGCGCCTCTTTTTAAGGTGATTTATATTCATTGCTGGCTATCGAGTTTAACTGTTTGTGAATTTTCCATTCCTTGATCGTACTTTCGTTATTATGTATATATGCATTCTTTGTTAGTCGCATGTATTCGTAGTTTCATTTATTAAAACCATTTTATCCACGTTTGATTGTACCTGTTGCTGCTTACAAAATCTCAGGCACTTTAATGTTGTAATTTTCGCTACAAGCTTTTATATAGTACCGTTAAGTACTTTAATTAATACTCTAATAGAACAGGTTAAGGTATGCTTCGTGGCCAGAAGAATTGTACTGTCGGTTCTATACATTCATAATAAATCACAATCCGTTGTGATTGATTAATTATATATTGTACAAATACACGGGCTAGGTATTCCTCTATATATATTATAATATATATAGTTATATTATATATAATATAGTTAATTATATATAAATATATAATTCCCTTTTAAGCTAATTTTATTTATTAACATATGTAGCTACACTGTGAAATATTATTACAATTTAAAATAACTTTTCTATTTGAATATATTTTAAAATGTAATTTATTCCTGTGATGCCAAAGCTGAATATTCAGCATCATTACTCCAGTCTTCAGTGTCACATGATCCTTTAGAATTCTTTCTAAAATGATGATTTGCGGCTCAAGAAACATTTCTTATTATCATCATCAATGTGGCTGCTTAATATTTTTGTGGAAACATTACTTTTTTTTAGGATCCTCTGATTAAAAGAAGTTCAAAAGAACAGCATATATTTGAAATATAAAACTTTTGCATTATAAATGTTTTTTTGATCACTTTAATGCATCTTTCCTGAATAAAATAATTTAAATATATGTTTGCAATATGTGGCTTCGTGTTTGCCAAGGAAACATTAGGATCAGATGCAAGAACGACAATGTCTTGTCAGTACTTCAGCGTGAGTGAACGACAATATCAAGCAAGACAGAAGTTTATTTTAAGTCAGTAGATCCATTAACCCAGCAGGGATTTGAGTCACTGGGACTCTTAACACCCACCCACCCACATGGAAACGATGCTTACAACTGAAAATAGTCGGCAAGTGAGACATGATTTAAGAGTGTTTCTAATGGACTATAAGTAAAAGGCCTCCATTTGATTGTTCAGGGAATGCAGATGATCAATATACTTGGCAGGAAGCATTTGTAAGGAGAAAAAAGCTTGAAGGGAAATCTAGAGTGATGTGCAATCTCCATTCAAATAAAACTTCTACTCCATAAACTGACCGTACACTAAAGTCCTAAACCAATCAAATTTCTCCCAGCTTCAGACTTCAATAGCAGTCCTTTAGAGTAATATGTCCGATTGATCAATCCATCAGCCAGAGATTTCACCTCTCACTGGCCTACGGAGCCCCATCCCCCAGTCACGGCCACTGAGGCGTGAAAGCTCTTGGGGTCATCGGCAATAAAGTCCTCATCAGTCTCAGTTTCCCAAAGGACTTTCAGAATTTAAACCAGTGAAAATGTAATTATAGTTTTGCCCTGCCTGTTACTCAGCCAATCAGAGTCACTCTCTGGGTTGTCAGGGGTGGATCCATAATGACTCTACTGGTGGTGTTTTCATTTAATTTCATATTTCATACAAAGCAGCCTAGAAAAGTGCACTTGCACGCCCCCAGAGCTTTGCGCCAACTGCTCAGCCTGAGTTTGGGAGAATGACATTCATCAAACTATCAGCAGAACTGTCTGGATTGAGTGTGCATATTGATCTGTGTTTCTCTGTCTCTCTTCTTTCCCGCTCACACCCTGTCCCACATAGCATTCTCAATCTGTCATCACAGCAATTTCAGCAGTGAACAAACGTGCTGAATATATAAGTTACTCCCGCTTATTCACATCTGCTCCCCACTGCATAGTTAAGTGCACTGTAAAAAAGTGAAAATGTGAAATACATTAAGGAGCTATTCCTATACTTGACATGACCTTTAAAAATGACTTTCGTTGGTGTTAATGGCTATTTAAAACCAACTTGACCTCATCTACACACGCAACTGCATTACAGACAACATTTTGGTGAAACCTCTACACAGCTCAGATCATTACTTCATTACTTTTAATCTACAACTTACTACTTGTGCACCACCAATCCCTCTACCAGTTACTTTCAGACGAAACCTGTGCTCACTTTCTCCTTTTCATCTTTCCTCTGTTGTGTCATCCTCCCTTCCCTCATCCACACAATTCTCATCTATGGATCTACATACTGCAAAAGATACTTTATGTTCCACTTTAACTTCTTGTCTAGATAGTATCTGTCCTCTATCTTTTAGGCCAACACACGCTACTCCCTCTAACCCTTGGTTATCTGATGTTCTTCGTGAACACTGGACTAAACTCAGGGCAGCAGAAAGAAAATGGCGCAAATCAAACGACCCGTCTGACCTGAGTAAGTATCAATCTTTGCTCTCATCCTTCTTAGATGAAGTCCATGCGGCTAAATCTTCATATTTCCACAACAAAATCAACAGCACTTCAAACACACACACACATTTCAGAACATTCAACTCCCCATTTTTTCACTGATAAAACAACAACCATCAGCAGTCAGTTCTAACAACCACACACACAGGATTTTAGATCAGCCACATCCACAGCTGGAAATCTTCTCTCCTCCTTCTCTACACTCACTGAGGCATAAGTATCTAAACTTCTCCTCTCCAGCCATCCTACCACCTGCCCTCTAGATCCCATCCCCACACACCTCCTACAAGCCATCTCTCCTACACTCCTACCAGCACTCACACACATCATCAACACATCTCAACAGATGCATTACTGTCGGTCACTGAAACCCTGCGGATTGCGAAAGCTGATTCCAAATCATCAGTCCTCATCCTCCTCGATCTATCTGCTGCCTTTGACACTGTGATCATCAGATTCTTCTTTCCACCCTCTCATCACTGGGCATCGCAGGAATTCCACTCTACTGGTTTGAATCTCACAGGTAGGTCTTTCAATGTTGCCTAGAGAGGGGAGGTATCCAAAGCACATCGACTGACCACGGGGGTTCCTTAGGGCTCAGTGCTTGGACCTCTCCTCTTCCTCCATTTACACTACATTACTGGGACCCATCATACAGGCACATGGCTTCTCATACCTATTGCTATGCTGATGACACACAGCTCTACCTTTCATTTCAACCAGATGATCCCACAGTAGCTCCACAAATCTTTAGCTGTCTGGCATACATCTCGGCATGGATGAAAGAACATCACCTGCAGCTCAACCTGGCAAAGACTGAGCTTCTCGTCTTCCCTGCCAGTCCGACTCTACAACATGATTTCACCATCCAGCTAGGTTCATCCTTGATTCAAGGTCGGTCAGAAATCTTGGAGTAACCTTTGATGACCAGCTGTCCTTCAAAGACCACATTTCAAAGACAGCTCTGTCATGCAGGTTTACACTGCACAACATCAGGAAAATCTGTCTATTCCTAACAGAGCATGCGACACAGCTTCTCATCCAGGCCCTAGTAATTTCTAGGCTTGACTACTGCAATGCGCTTCTGGCTGTACTTCCATTGTGTGCGATCAAGATGCTTCAAATGATTCCGAAAGCAGCAGTACATTTTGTCTTCAACAAGCCCACGTCGCACCTCTCTTCATCTCTCTGCACTGGCTACCACTTGCATCAAGTTCAAGGCATTGACACTTGCTTACAGGTCCACCACAAACTCAGCACCCGCATACAATGACTCGCTTCTACGAGTCTACATCCCCACCAGAAGCCTTCGCTTGGCAAAGGTGCGACGCCTCGTGGTACCACCACAGAAAGGCATGAAATCCCTTTCCAGAACATTTTCGTTCACTGTTTCTTGCTGGTGGAACGATCTCCCCATCTCCATCTCATCTCTTTCATGAGGACTTAACCTCATCTTAAAAAACAAAATAAAAAACAAAATACAAAAAATTCCTCTATTCCCTCCCCATTCTAGCTTATGCTACTCTAAGCAATGTTCAAAACGTAGTATTTCAGTCTCTTCATCACAGATCGCTTCCTGTATTCCTCAGTTGTAAGTCACTTTGCGAAATGCGAAAATTATCAACTTCAGTGAAGATGCAGCACTGGCTTGAGCGGGCAAGTAACAGGTCCGTCAACTGGCCCGAGTGTCTTTCACACTGGCCCCGGTCCATCGTCCTTATTGTCGAGCCTTGTAAATGTATTTCTGACTTGAATAAAATGTGTTAATTTATATTACAATATGAAAGACCATTTCTTTAGGTTTTAAGAGATAATGTACAGTAATGTAATATAGAGTCAGTAAGATTTATTGACTTCCATAGTAGGAAAAAAAAATAAGTCAATAGAAAAAAGTCAATAGGTGCAGTAAACTAAACGAGTTATCTTCTTTTGTGTTCAACAGAAGAAAGAAACTCAAACAGGTTTGGAAAAACTTGCGTATGAGTAAATTATGACAAAATTTTCATTTTTGGGTGAACTATCTCTTTAACAGAAGTTAAGAGCACCCTCAAGAGAAAAATGAAAGTAACACTAGTTTGTTGCCATGGATACTGGTCATCTATACAGATTTGAGGTCATTATATAATATTTGACTGCTCAGACTTGTATTTGACCAAACATTATCAAATACTCCTGATACCTACGTAATAAAGTGCAGAATAAAAGTGCATGTGAAGTGAAGACAAAGAACTGTTATGTGGTCGCATAACCTCTCATTAGCATTGTCACTGATCCAGACAGATCAGGATATCTTTAGTGCACACGTCTGCATCCCCACATCCTCTGCTTCATTAGCAGTGCAGATCACCAATTGAGTGAAGATCAAGACTCTTTGGGATGTGACTGCCAGACTCAGAGCTCTTATAATTAAAAGGAAATGACTAACAATTAGGAGACACAATTAGCTATGTCTCAGGAGATCCAATTATATTGACACTACGGTGTAGAAGATATGAAAGGAAAATTCTTTCATCATTTACTGACCATCATGTTGGTTCAAACCCTACAAATGTCATATTCCATGGAACACAAAAGGTGAATTTTTAACAACATATTGGCAACTCATTACAAAAAAAGCAGCATAAAAGCATACAATTTGTAGATGAAATTTCAAGTCTTCTGGTGCAGTTATTCACTGACTCCGCTGTAACTCTTATTTTTGCATTCATTAGAGAAGTATTAATGTCTGATTCACGAATGATCTTTTGAATGAATCACAGGCTCACTGGAGGACAAGATTATCTGTGAATAACCACTTAAATTTCAGTCTATTTGTCACACAAAGCTATTGTATGACTTTAGAAGGCATGGAATACAGATCAAAATAGATTACTTTAGTGGTATTGTATTATACACTACTGTTCAAAAATTTGCGGAAAATATATTTCTTTCAAAGAAAATTATATTCATTCATTTAGCATACACACATTAAACTGATCAAAATTGGCAGCCAACCCCAAACTTTTGAATAGTTATGTACATGCTGCCTCCTTTTTGAATTGCTGTTGCATGGAAAAGAGGGACCAGTAAATTTTTCAGAATTTCTGCTTTCAAGTTGATGAATGAAGAAAGTCATACAGGATGCGAGGAAACAATGACAGATGACCAAATGATTCATTCAGGGCTGAGGATGTGAAATGACATCATTCTCTGTCTCTTCTCTGTGCATTTAAATAGAACCTGACAAGATAGACCTGAAACACCCTGAAATGACAAAATGACCTAAACCTGCCTGAAATGACCTAATCCTACCTGCACACGTACACAGTATTCAGAGTCAAACGTATATACACACATATACACACTCCTGCATATCTGGAAAGATGAAATATTATCCTGTAGAAATTTTCCTTATTAATTCAACAACATTCAGTCACTGTGATCACTCACAGACGGGATGGAAGAAGACAGCAAAGCTGAGACATTTACCAGCTCTCTCTCTCCCTAAGTATGAATGCTAAATAAGAGCAGACAGCAAACATGGTTTAACATTTACCCTTCCTCTGAATTTCAATCATTACTGTTGACATGAGCTCCAGCAGGTCTGTGCCAACAAAACAAGCTCCCTGGATTTATTTCCCAGATTACTCCAGAGAGAATGCTATGGGACATTTGTTAGAAATACAGCAGTAATTTGGTGCAAAAAAACATTAAAAGAAAAACAAAAAAACACACACACTAACAAGAAAAACTAATTTTTTACTCCAGTGGAAGTTTATTTTTACAGACAAGCTACGGAACATTTCCATAAATTGCAAAAGAGTCAATTGAATACAGTTGTCAATAGCGTTACCATGTTTTCACACAATATGGGCTGTACCGACTGAGACAAATCAGGCACAATTATAATTGTTTAACAAATAATATTTAAAACGTTAACCAGTTGTGGCAAAGTGCTGTAACGTTAGGCCTATATCAAGAAAAGGAAAGGCCATTTTCAGACTTGTTTGATTTGAAAGGGATGGAGATACAACGTAAAGTGAAGATACTGTACGTGAAGATCCAGTACAACGGATTTCTAGCATTGCGAAAGGAAAACACCATCACCTTTTCTGTCAGATGAAGTATGTTTAGACTTTTTATTGTCTTGTTTTAAACACACATGTATACTTCTGCCTGTAGTCATTCTTTACCAGATCCCTCATTAGTTTAATTCATAGTGTTTCTGTTGTTTTCTTTTCTGTGACAGGACTTAACGTTAACTGCTGCTGTACTGTGCTTCCCCTGCATTCTCATTATGGGTTTGTAACAGTTTTTATTAATCATTATGAGTGTTAAATGTCGGCAAAAACACACCTTCAAAGATTTTTATGCTTAATGTTATATGGACAGTAGAAAAACAAATTGTGTAGGGAAGATTTAAACACCTATGTTTGTAGTGGTTTTCTGAGGTGATCATGTAATGTTTTTCATTTTGTAATATACTTTTTGTTTATTGTGATGGGCATTCAAGATTGCTGTCATTAAAGAAGTTATTAGTGACCACATCTCCTCCCCCATTGTGGCAGTGAGCTACAAAATACCCTGAAGAAGATGGCACTTATCCTGGAGTTCATACAAAGGTAAGGAACACATTTTTTATGAAATTGTGTATAGATCATTTTGTTGTGTTACTGTTTATTTAGTTGAAAATAATGAAACCACATAAGATGTAGTTGAATTGACAAGCTAACTTGTCATGCAAATAAAGTCCATCTTGGAAACACAAAGTTATATACAATGATTGAATTGGAAAGTATTAAGGATCAATTGATAATTTAATGAACTTAAAATACTGTATGATTGATATGGTTTTCCATCTCAGCTTGGTCTGTATTTTACTCTGTAGTTCAGTTTCATTCATTTAATTTCTAACAATATATGTTTCTTTAAATAACTTTCCTGTGCAGAAATCCTGACTGAGGGTCGACAAGGCTGTGATGAAGGAAAACAAATGGCTACACATTCCTCCAAGACTGCTGAAGTTCCTGTATGAACAACTTTGAAAATCCATGTAAAATTTAGCTTTTGTCAAATCGCATAATCGAACTTTAAAGGGATAGTTCACCCAAAAATGGGTGATGGCTAATCCGAGCTTTATAATGGCAGTCAATGGCAGCCCAAAATTTGAATACCAAAACAGTGTATCCATCCATTATAAAAGTAATCCACACGGCTCCGGGGGGTTAAAAAGCGAATCAATCGGTTTGTGTAAGAAAAATATCCATATCCATATATCCATAGAAAGTGTAATGCCTCTCACAGTTCAAAATGCTTACGCTACGTCCGACGTCATTGTCACGGCAGTTACACTTCGTAAGTTGATTACAGAAGGCGGTCTGGCAGAAGCTAGATATTTTACTTTATAACGTGTTAAATATGGATATGTTTCTTTTTGTATTCGTCTGAAAGAAGAATGTCATATATACCTAGGATGGTTTCAGGGTGAGTAAATCATGGGGTAATTTTCATTTTTGGGTGAACTATCCTTTTAATCCCTTTTTTTTTTTTTTTTACCCAATTAGTTCACCCAAAAATAAGAAAATTATGTCATTAATTACTCACCCTTATGATGTTATGATTTTGGAACACGCATGAAGATCTTTTTAATGAAATCTGAGCAGCCAACAACATGCAACGGCAAAGAAAGGAACAGCGAAACTGCAACACAAGTGGACAGCAGACACCCAGCTTGAGCTACAAAGACTTGACTAGCATCATCGTCTCCTTGGCCACACTGCCACAGGCCTCAAAAGGGAGGTAAACAAACTGACGCTGTAAGTCACAGAGTTCCACAGAGAACCAACCCCTGCTCAGCATGGGAAGGCACAGCACAGATGCAAGGATGCTGACAGAAGGGAGCTACCGGAGAAGAGAACCGTTTCACACAAAAACACAAAAAAACAGCCAATGTGGAATTTAAAGTGAGAGACGCTAAAGCTAAGGCCCTTGAAGGCCATCTGTGTGCAGCCAGAACTGAAGTCCAAACACTGACTCAGCAATTCTGCAGCATTAGAGGCAAGTTTGATGTGGTCCAAAGAGAATTGAAACAGTCCGACCAACTGCAAATGGACCACACAAAGAAATATGTACCCTGCTGAACTTCTAATCAGCAGCGCAAGCTCCTCCAGCCCTGCACACCTGACATAATGGGAGGAGTAGCCAAAGCCCTCTGCTTAACACTTCACCAGCCAGTTTCCTGAAAGCCTGCAGAAGGAAAAGGGTTAATTCAGACAAACCCTAAAATGGCACTAGAAGTGACACTCAAAAGACCTCAAGCGCATGGCCAGACACATCCCTGCATTTACTCCAGAGCTTGCAGGAGACCATGACATCCATGCCTACCTACGAGACATTGACTTTCACCTGCAGTCTTCGGCGAGTGCGAACCACCAAGATAGAGTCTATCTGCTCTGTATCTCATCCAGTAACACAGCCTGCCCCACACAATGCCATGCATGTGACCTGACAAAGAAGGCCTTTAACGAACACAAGTCCCCCTCAGAAGGGGTTCTCAAGACCCCAATGACTTTGAACTGCGAAACACAGAAGCCAAAGTGGGCACCAGAAGGCACGCAGCATGGCCACAAGGCAAGACCCCTCTACAAGTTCCTAATCAACATAGGACATAAAACTTTTAAAGAAGGTAAAAATGTGTTCGCAGAAAAGCAAAAGTCTGCCTTAGTGAAATTAGAATTTTACTATTCGAAAGAGAAATCTTGAATGACTGTGTAAGCCTCACGTCAACAGACTAGGCACACCTTTTTGAAACATACAGACATTTGATATACACTGTTTGATTTGGCACTGCAGCACATTGGTTTCCATGACAATGACTTGTCAAAGGAAATGCTAACTCCAGATAGCGCATACATCACTGTGACGACAGATTGAGCTGGTTAAGCTAGCACGGCCTAGCGCCATTCACTTAAACCACTGTCCACCTAAAAGTGTGCCTTTGATAATTCCGACACGACATTTGACACAACATTCGATACGTATGTAGATCGCTAGTTGCTGTTTGTTAGATGCAGATAAAACAATAGCTTGAATTGACATCTTTACTGTAACAGAAAGAGTCTTACCACACCTTAACATATGTCAAATGGTATCAGTACAAGGTTACTCTGACTTTAGAAAAGAGACTCTAATTTCAGTATTAAAGTGTAAGTCTGTTTTGACAATAGAATATAAGCTCAGCAGCATATAAACTGTACCAAAATTTATTAGTCTGCTTTGGTTGAAGAAATACTGTAACGTAGTTTGTATGTTCAGGGAAGAAGGAGGCGGGAACCGACGAACATTTAAGGACTTTAATAAAAAATAAACACGGCAAAATAAAAGCGGCAGCCCCTCACGGACGACTGCCGCGCGCACACATAACAAAACATAAACAAAACTTCTCTCGTCTTGCACTGTCGTCGCTCTTCCTTTTATGCTCCCGTCACTCCTCCGTGAGACGAGACCGGTGTGGCGCGCAGCTGGAACTCATTATCACTCGCCACCGGCCCGCTCTCACGGTCCCTCGCCTCACTGTATGCCACAAATACCAATTGTAGTATTGCTTAACCTGTTTCTGATGAAGAAATCTCAGTACAGTGTTATATGGATATAGATTTGGGTGATGCTCCCCTTTCGACTGTGTAAAGGCCTTAGAAATTATAGCCAGCTTGATGTCATTCACCTAAACTTTAGCTGCATCTACAGGCATAGCTACCTGGTGATCAATACTATGTTTCATTCACTGAAAGAAGCATCAGTATTTATTCACGAGATGGATGTAATTCTGTGTGCAGAACTTGTAGCAAAACTTTATTTTATTTACTCTTTAGACAAGTGCAAGAAGCCTATTGTTCAAAGTAGAGAGAAGCACTTACTCACAGAAAGAAAGTCAAATTAGCAAATGCCAAACAATATTTGCGTTTTACTGAATATAACAGGGGTGTATAACCAGATTCGATGTTGTTGACACACATGGGGGCTGGTTCCTTTTCTATTTTATATATATTTTTATTATTTATTTATTTATTATTGCTGTCAATCGATTAAAAAAAATTAACTAATTAATCACACGTTTTCTGAACATAAAATGTTTTATATATTCTTTTATATTGCAATAACTTTACATTGAATCTCCAAATAAATGTATAAACAACATAAAGTATATTTTTTATATTTATGGCATCTTTTTATGACTGAATGCCAGTCTCACTAATACCAATACTACTACTGATGTCTCTGTTTTTTTCTCTCACAAATTTAACCATTAATTATAGCCATTCAACATTACAGTATAATTGAGAGCTATCAATTTTAATATTTATTAGACTTAAAAATAACATATTTTAATTGAAGTAAACTTAAAACAATCTTCACAAAAACTAATAAATGTCATATTTACCTGTGATCTTGGAAATATACAGAAATTGATTAAATTTATCAAACACTAAATTCTATAATTAAATATAGATTAATCCTTAAAAGTAGAAAAATATTGATTTTCTCTTTTTCTTTTGTTCTTAAATGTAATACATCAAATACATACATGCATGCACAGTTTTGAGGCAACTTTAATCGCCTTTTTGGTAACTTCATAACTTAATTGGCGACATAACTACGACATTGCATGTTCAGGGTTTCTTTTGTGCTTTAATATGAAATGATATAGGCTACAGTGCGCCACATTTATGTGTGCAATTAAACACAACGTTACACGTTGGGAGACGGTGAGCTGCGTTTTATGCTGTGTTTGTAGCACACGCTATTTAATTAAAATATTGTTTCTATATAGAATGGTTTTATGGTATTTAGTCTATAAACACATTTAATATAAATACAAATGCACAAAATTGCAAGTTTATGACAAAAAACTTGTCATTTACTATTTACCAGGCTATTACTCGTTTAATACAACATGTCTACAATAAAAAAATTAAATGAAAATTAAATATTATCCTACATTTCTGACAAAATACCACGGTTTCAACTGGCTTTAAACTAAATTAAATCACTCAGCAAGTAAACACATTTGTGAGTCGTGTGCTGCGCAGTGTACCACTGTTTCGTTCCACTTTTGGCACGTTAATGTTTCCCTGGTCATCTTGTGTTGACATTGTGAAACTGCAGAATTTGTAAATTATGCCTGGTCGGGCCACATATAATATAATTGAATAGACAAGCTACGGGCCGTTTGAAATTCATCCCTGGGCTGCATTTGGCCCGCGGGCTGGACTTTGGACACCCCTGGAATATAACATCAAGTTCTTGAATATCTGAAAGTATAAGCACCACCTTTTAACTCTATATGTAGTGTGGTTTCATCTTCCCATAGAGCTTCCCATCTTCCCGAAAGGAACCAGAGACACTTTTTATTTGTGATTCTGTTTACTCTCAACGAGTGCACCAAGTTCTGTGACCCTGCTACACAAGTAATCTCAATAAGTACTAGGTCATACCTATAGTTTAGAGCACCGGTAATAAACATAATCTGAATAGGAAAGCTGTTCTTTTTCCTTTTTCACCTCTTAAGAGATCTAGCCTGTGCGAGCCATTAGGAGATTCTGAGAAATAATTTGACCACAAGAACCATCTTAAATAATTTATTAAATCTCGGCTTACACCTTTCAGAAACATCCTCAGAACTACTCAAATCTTAGCATGCACAGCTAGGATAGTAATCATGGCAGACACATTTCAATAGCAATCTATGCCAGAAACATCAAGCTGTATGCTAGATCCCTAGCTGACCCATTAAACCTTTAGCTATGAACTCTATCCTCTCCCAGACGGGAGACCTAAAGGACTGACTGGCCATTGCGAGGAACACCGTTCCACCCAGGGTTGCTGAAAGCCTACAGCACCAGAGCCAATGCAACTGGACAATGAGAGAAGAGGACTAACAATACATGACCCAAGCCACACAGGTAACCAAGGGTATCACCTCCTTAGCTCCCACCTCATGGATCTGAAACAGAAGGTAAAACAACCTCACACAACAGACCAGCAAGGAGCGGACACATGCTCAAAGCCTCACAGACCAGCTAGAGACCGTGCAGAACTGTCACTATGGCAACAGCCCAGGACCCAGACAAGCCACTGGGAGAAGCCATGGAAGACAGCACCCTCAACCTGCAGACACCACAAGACATCCTACAGCTGTCGACGACAACATCCTCCTCCAAAGCCTTTACACGGGTGTCAATCCGAGGCTGCACAAGGACAGCTGGACCCGCCTGCCTCAGAGTTATAGCAGCTACTGACACAAAAATAGCTCCCTGTACAGGACTCACCCGAGGAGTACTGCGAAGGACAAGCTTCCGACTCCTTGCCCAACACAGCTCAGGCAAGTTCACGTCAGCACCGCCACAAGAGCGGAGCAAAACTCCAATCCTTCAGACTTCTCGTGACTAAGAGGCTAACAGCCACCTGCTGCCCTCCTGCCACCAGCACTAGGTCAGCCTAAAAACCCTCTTCAGGCCACACAGACCCCTAACCACTTCCTGCAACCATAAACAGACACCTGCCCCACACAAACTGACTTCAGGATGACAGGGGACACACTGTCAGGGCACCTGCTGCACAAGCTCAGAGACCTGAACTTGGCTACTGTCTACATTATCCGCCAAGGAATGGCCATCACTCCAGGAGACACAAACATCCAGAGCCCACCACTGCCTTCCAGCCCTGTATGCCAGAATCTGATCTTTCTGCACCTTCAACGTTGTTCGCCGCTGTCCATAGGAGGGGCAACAACGATCGAAAGCGGCGAATTATGTAACGACTGAGACAAATCAGACACAATTATTTGTTATATTTTACAAATAATCTTTAAAACTCGCTCTGGGGTCTTTTCTGTGGCCAAGAAAAATACAGTTCTCTTAGAATTAATTAATAATCAATACTGTTCACAGGATGAACTGATTGATTGATTGTAATGTTAATGTAACTACATCAAGTTAATCTCATTAACTGATTCAAATATTCATAATTAATCATAATGCATAATTATAATGAGTTATGAATAATTATTCATATTTCCCTTTTGAGCTAACTCGCTACAGGGGTAAGTTACAATGGGAACCTGCCATTGAAGGGGTTCTTGATTATGATTTCACTTTTTATACTTCAGTTAGTGTGTAATGTTGCTGTTTGAGCATAAACAACATCTGCAAAGTTACGACGCTCAAAGTTCAATGCAAAGGGAAAGATTTTTTTTTTTTTTACAGAAAATGCTTTTTAAGGACTACAACAAATGGCTGGTAGGGACTACAACAAGCTTATTTACAGGTTGGTGACATCACAAACCTAAAATATACATAAACCCTGCCCCCGGGAACACGCAACATAAGGGGGTGAGGTCATGTTGGGCTGCTTTAGAGAAGAGGAAGAGCTGTTGTAGTAGAGCACATTTGGGAGTCGCACCCGTCTTTTCACATTCATTGCAATGTAAAGTATGTAACACAAATGCAATAGCATGTCATAAAAGCAAGATGACAACATAAGTTATAACTGTAATTAAACTAAACTATACCTGTTCTATCTTCATGCAGCATATATTCTCTGTCTCTGAAGGCATCTTACAACAGTTCCCACAAGAGCGATTTACAGATTCATGACAGAATATGCTAACCAATGACTTGAAGATAGTTAACTTCACATCAGCTACATAAATTCATCAACTAACCATTCAGAAACTTCCTGTTGCATTCTACATGTTGTCACTTCTTCGTGAGTCTCTCCATCAGTGTCCGACTCCAGTTTGAACATAAAAGGCTGAAAGGTTTCTGACATTTTGAATGCATGTCTGCGTGAAGTAATCAGAGCTGCTAACATGAGCTCTTGAAGCTCTGCCCTCTTCCTGAAAGGAGGCCAGGAGCACCAGCTCATTTGCATTTAAAGGGACACACACAAAAGCGTTTTGGAAATTTTAACATGCTATAAAAAATTATCTGTGGGGTATTTTGAGCTAAAACTTCACATACACACTCTCTGAGGACATCAGAGACTTATTTTACATCTTGTGAAAAGGGGCATTATAGGACCCCTTTAGGCAGCCAGTTATAGAGTTACAGGTATTATAGGTACAAGTTGATTAAAATCTACCTTCATTATATTAGTCTATTTGAAATCTTTTCTAAACCAGAAACATTATAATACTGAAATTTTATAATACTGGACGTTTTGAGCAAGATGTTTGGAACTAACATACAAAACTGCCGTAAAAAACCCAACAGAAATGTGTTTAATTGGACTTTAGAGTTAGATGGCTATGCTAAGTTATGTGTGATATATATTATATGTACTATACCATAATGCTATAAAATAGTTTATAATGCCTTAAAAGTTATTTTTAATTGTAAGAAGGAATATTTCACAATATTACTGTTTTTTACTGGGTGTAATGCTATTTTTAATGCATACTGAGCTTTTTACACTGGTAAAGACTTGGATTCCCATGCTAAACATTAACAAAGTTTCAAAAAATTAAGTTGGACGTTTGATGGAGTATTTCTGTGCCAAAAATACTCCTTCCGGTTTCTCACAAGTTTCGAAAAGTTTTTTTCGAGTATGGGTCTGCGTGACGTCAACAAGGGCGGAATTTCCTTGTAGAAATCAACAATGTCACCAAAGAACTGTGTTTTTGGTTGCCTGGGCAAGACAACCCTGTACAGATTCCTAAAGAACCCAGCGTTAAGGGAACAGTGGATGGAGTTTGTTTTTCCGGAGCAGCAACGGAGTTGTGCAAGTGTTTTTGTTTGTTCCCTGCATTTCGGCTATGATTGTTTTATAAACAAGGCCCAGTTCGATGCCAGATTTGTAGGTCGTCTAATGCTGAAAGATGGAGCGGTCCCAACGATAAAGGTTCACGGTCGTGCGTTGGAACCACAGACGGTGAGTAAAACTGCTTCAAATGTCTTTGTGTTTTTGGTTATCGGCGCGTAAGCATATCAAGTAAACAACATGATCACTTATAGTTAATTTATCAATGGAGCATGTGACCGAGGCTATCGTGGGTGAAGCTGAGGTTAAATCTCCGCCGACTACAAATGAAGATCCTGCAATCAGTGCTTTGAATAAGACCGTGGACCAAAACATCGGTGAACTATCTTCTGCACTTTCTAATTTGTCATCGGCACTGACTGACATGAGAGTCCCTCGAGAGGCTAAATGCAAAGATGGCAGCCGAGACAGTTCTCATGCAGGCAAAGCTGGAGGATTTGGAATCGCGCTCCCGCAGGCATAATATTCGCATAATGGGAATTAAAGAGAAGACGGAAAACGGTAAGCCTTCCGAGTTCGTCAGTTCATTTGTTCAGTTAATTTCAGACTGGCGCTTCCAGAGTTACTTGGGCACGAGAACTTTGAAAAACCGATACAAATTGACATGGCTCACAGAAGCGCGAGGCCAGCCTCCGGCAACAGGCCGTGAGCGATCATTGCTAGATTGCATCACCTCCAAGTGAAAGAGCTTGTGCTGCGCCTAGCAAGACAGAAGGCTCCTCTCCGTTTTAAAGGTGACACAGTGCAGATCTATCCAGACTAGACATCGGCAAAAGTGAAGCTCGCAGGGCTTTAACGATGTGAGGAATAAATGTAAGGAAAGAAACATAAGATGCGGCTTCAAATTCATCATGATGGTAGGAGAGGAAACTAAAACTTTTGAAGAGCCTTCTGATGTGGAAAAGTTTATGATGACCACAGTCCCAAATTGAAAACATACAAAAGAAGATCAAGGAGATCACAGTGGAACTAGTCATGCGTCTGTATAAGAGGTGATGGGCTCTGCAGAGACTTTACACAGTGAGGGAACTTATGGTTCAGAGTATTCGATTATAAAAGACTAAATGTACCCTTAAAGCAGACAGTAAATAGAGTGTTGATGGCTAATACATACAGTCGCCATAGTTGCCTCCCTGGAAGCATTGGGAAGTTTACAAGTTCTAAAGAAGATCCAAATGTTCTTGTTTTGGTTATGGTGCGGTTTCATAATTTTTTTTTTTCTCTCTTTCTGTAACTACATAAATGTCAACTGATACTTACAGTAAAGATCACAGTGATAGACTGGGCAATATTAGGCTCATCCGTTGGAATGTTAGGGGGATGAATAGTCCTGTAAAGCGTGAAAAGGTTCTTCTACACCTCAAAACTTTGAAAACCGACATAGGTTTTATTCAAGAAACACATTTAAAGAAGGGTAGCAAGAATAGATTAAAGTCTAACTGGATTGAAGTGTATCAGTCCACATTTTCTACCAAATCCAGAGGTGTGGCTATTTTGATTCATAAGAATATACCATTCGTTCATCAGACTAGACAATCTCTGATACAAATGGTAGATATATTATTGTGTTGGGCTCCATACATTCAAAGCAAATTAGTTTAGTTAATTTATATGCACCATATTTCAATGATCCTCTCTTCTTTGAGAAAGTATTTAAACTAATCCCCAATATCTCTGAATCAAATGTAATTATTGGAGGAGATTTCAATTGTGTGCTGGACAATGTGCTCGATAGACAACCAAGTCAGATTGCCAGCACTGTTTCTAAATCTAATGCAATGTTAAGACAGTATATGCAATCCCTAAACATTGTTGATATATGGAGGATTCTTAATCCTTCAGATAGAGATTTCTCTTTTTAGTCATACTCGCGCATTGAATCTGCTGGATTCAAATCTGGTACCAAATGTATGCAAGTCACAATATCACAATATTATAATATCAGATCATGCCCCCCAGTCAGTTGATTTTAGATTTTAGAGAATTTAGATGGAAGTTAAATAATGCACTTTTAAAGGACAAAGAATTTAATAAAGATCTGGAAAAAAAGATTGTGGAATTTATAGAAATTAATGATAACAGTGACATGCATGATTCAAATTTATGGGAGACATTGAAGGCTGTAGTTAGAGGGGAAATAATAGCATTTGAGATAGCTCAAAAGGAAGAAAGTGAGGATGAGAATGACTGAATTAGAAAGTAATCTTACCAAATTAGAAAGCTTACACAAAAATTATCCAAATACTGTATTATTGAAAGAAATTATTGCATTGAAATATGAATACAAATCTTTATTATCTGGCAGTGTAATAAAATTGTTATGTAAAGTTAAACAAAGATACTTACGAATTAGGAGATAAGCCCCAAAATCTTCTAGCACGGCAACTTAGACAAAATCAAGCTTCTAGTGCCATATATCAAATTAAGAGCAAAGAAGGGAAAACAATAACTAATCGAAATGAAATAAATAAAAATTTTGCAAAGTTTTATGCTGAGGTCTATACCTCCAGAGCAGAGACAAGTCTGACCAGGAAAATATTGATACTTTTTTGGAAGGAATACATTTGCCAAAATTAAGCGAAGAGGCTTTAAAGACACTAGATGCAGATATAAGTATTGATAGGAGGTGGAAAACACAATTAAAGAATTCCCCAACAACAAGGTCCCCGGACCTGATGGATTCAGCATAGAATTTTACAAAAGATTCAGCAAGGTTATTCTGCCATTGTTGGTACACATGTTTAGATATTCATAGGAAGCTGGCCGTAGACATATGTTTTTAATTTATGTCGCCTGTGTAATGTTTTATATTCGAACCATAAAGAAGAAGCTGCAGTTATTTCACTGGATGCACATAGGGCATTCGACCAAGTAGAATGGAGATATATGATGTCGGTCCTGAACAAATTTGGTTTTGGCCATGTATTTAGAGAGTGGATAAAAACAATATATTGCTGTCCAAAAGCCTCAGTAGTGACTAATCATAATATCTCATCTCAATATCTCTTTTTCAATCTATAGAGGGACAAGACAAGGATGTCCATTGTCCCCATTTCTTTTTGCAGTTGTGATAGAGCCCTTGGCTGGATACATTCGGCAACAGGTAGATATCCAAAAATCCCATCAAGTCTATTCCACATCTCCTCACTTCAATTACAAGATTCGGGAATATATCAGGTTTTACTGTTAATTGGGAAAAAAGTAAACTGATGACTATTACGCCAAACGCTTGTAAGCATTATGTAAGATCCACCCCATTCAAGATAGCAGAAAACTCATTTACTTACCTAGGTGTCATAATAACTAAAAGTCCAAGAGACCTACTTGGAGTCAATTGGCAAAAGAGAATCAGCCAATTAAAAAACAATATAGATTTCTGGAAACCATTGCCAATTTCAATGGTGGGTAAAATCAATGCGGTAAAGATGGTGAGTTTACCAAGATTCCTCCACTTATTTCAATCTATCCCTTCATGTATACCACAATCCTATTTTAAACAGCGAGTCAAGATAATTATGCAGTTTTTATGGAATTATAAAGCGGCAAGAATTAAAAAACAACACTTATTAAAATCTAAAGAAAGGGGGGATTTGGTTTACCTTTCTTTAAAGCATACTACTGGGCTGCACATTTGATTTGATTTTGGAGAGTTGATTCAGCAAGGTGGAACTTGTGAACAACCTGAATGGCTTAGAATTGAACAAGCCCTTTGCCCTAACTCTTCATTAGAGGCACTGTGCAACAGTCCAGGGAAGATATTGTTCCAACATTTGATGTGCTGCTGAGTGAGCTAGTGAGCATTATTCATATTGAGAAGTTACGATTTATTGATAATGATAAGCTAGATATATTTGGAAAATATGGAAGCCTGTATTAGATCACTTGGGAATGTGATAATTATATACTGGGTCTTATACTGCATTACATATTTGTAACTCATAATTTATCCATCTAATTACCACTGTGATCTGTTTGGAATCCCTCTATTTTATGCATCAGAAATACTTATCTGTAACTAGAGTTGCTTCACTTTTATGTATTCGGTGTACCGTGCTATTGTTTCCTTTTTGGACCTTTGTTCAGTGAAAACTAAATAAAACAAAAAGATGTTAAAGATAAGACATACAATATCGTAAAAAGTGGGTAGGGTATCCATTTGAAAACTACTTGAAAACTAAAATATTGTGAAATAGTATTACAATTTAAAACAACTGTTTTCTATTTAAAATGTATTTTATTCCTGTAATGGCAAAGCTGAATTTTTAGCATCATTACTCCAGTCTTGAGTGTCACATGATCCTTCAGAAATCAGGCAAGGCAAGTTTATTTATATAACATACTTCCATAATGGTCATTCAAAGTGCTTTACATAGAAAAGGAATTAAAATGATCATAAAATAATCACAACATATGCATAAGAAATAAAAATATCATGCATAAAAAATAAAAATAACATTGTTATTTAATCATATTTAACTAAAGGCTAAAATCCTAATAATATGATTATTTGCTGCTCAAGAAACTTTTTCTATTATTATCAATGTAAAAAACAGTTGTACTGCTTAATACATTTTTGGAAACTGTGATACATTTATTTTCAGGATTCTGTGATGATGAATAAAAAGCTCAAAATCATTTTGAAATAAATAAAAAAAACACTATAAATGTATTTACTGTCACTTTTGATCAATTTACTTCCAGAATAAAATAATTAATACAAAATAAAAATAATACTGACCTGAAACATTTGAACGGTATATTATAGCCAGATGGATTTATTGTTTCATTACAGGCATTTTCAATTGTTATAAAATGGTACGCTCAACAGATACTGTAATATCTGTAACCATAATAACATCCAATCCTTGTATGTAGTCAGCTTTTTTGATTACAGCAAGAGTGACTCAGTTTTGTTGCATTGTGTTGTGCCGCTTGCTCGCAGTATAGAGACGTGGTGAGAGTTCAAAGTGGGTTCATCCACAGTGACCCAGTCCCAGAGAGCCCTGAACCCAGTGAAGTGTGGACAAGCTGAATCACTCAAACACAGACAAAGCCCTACCAGCAGAGCCACTTAGAGGGATCACACCGTGTCAGAATGACTCTCCTTCCTCTGAGAGAGGGCCGGAAAAAGCCTTGTGTTCTTAATCATCCCTGCTTTACACCGCCAAAACACAACTACATATTCACCCTGATACTTTATGAAGGAGAAGAGCATAAAGCTTAGAAACTGAGCAGATCTGGTCAGTCGTATTTCACATGGATGAAATGTTAAACATCAAAGACAATCAACAAACAGCCTTAGTTGCAGCAACTTTCCTTCACTTTTATGGTCTTTAATATCATAAGTTACAAACAGATAAATCTTTAAAATGTGGAAAAAGTAGTGAAAAAAAGATGAATCACATTCTATTTTAAGCCCATGAGGTAATTACTTAAAGCAATTTACAGGACTTCTGATGGCAAATTTTATGAACCTATTTAACTGACTGAATAAAAAAGCTTTTCACACAGCCATATTTTTAGCTGAAAGCCCTTGAACCACAGTCTGTAAACAGCAGGTGTTGTTAATTTGTTTAGCTCTCATCTTAAATTTTGCAACAAAAAAAAAAAGTTTTTTTGCTGAAGGAGCATGTTAGTTGTAATGATAAAAACACAATGATGTGCAAGGAGAATCCTTCTTTCCCTGAGATTTGACATTGATTTCTTAGTCCTGATTTGTCTTGTCCTCCTCCCTCTAGCGCCTCAACTTTTCATCTTTTCACTACGTCACAATGTATTTATCCAAAAAGACCCCTTTAAACATATCCTTAAACTGCTCTTTCCAGGATGCTATACAATCTGTGTATGTATGTATGTATGCATGTATGTATGTATGCATGTATGCATGTATGTAAGGCAAATAAAGATTTTATATCCCAAATGTTAAGCATTTTTTCCCAACATGCTATGAAATTAATTGAAAATAAATAAATGAAAGAAATGTTTAAATTTTGCGGCCAGACAAATACGATTAATTTTGACTCTGTAGTTACCCTATTATAAGACATTTTTTAGAACAAATTGATCACACGTGACAAATTTGTCTATGAATATGGTATTTTTATGGTATTTTTTATGGGTCTGTGTAAAATCTCCTCAATGTACAGTAATTCACCATGAAATGGCGTTGCCAGTGGTATTTCACTAAACAATGGAGAGAATCCTCACAGTTGTAGGCAGCTGCCTCTATATATACGCTACTAGTCTAGTATAGTGTAGTTTTGTGATGCTAAGAAAGAAAATTATACATGCTTTACCAATGGGAGAATCAGTACCTATAAAGCTGAATAAGCAGAAAGTGCAAACATTGGTACGGCATACACACAATGGAAATATTTGATGGTGGAGAAAATCCTGAGTAGTGATGGCCAAGTTGCTTTGTTTTTGTTGGACGGGTAAGGGAATTAATTGTAAAAAACGCTCTCTAAAACCCTGTAATATCAGTGTGTAATGAAGTTTGTTTAATGGGAAGAAGGAGGCGGGAACCGTCGAACATTTAAGCACTTTAATTAAAATAAACTAACTGAAAGTAATGCAGTGCACACACACACATAATAAAACAATGTAAATTACAGGCCTGGTCCTCTCTCGTCCTTTACTGTCGTCGCACATCCTCTTATGCATCCGAGCTCCCCTGTGAGACACAAGACTGGTGCGGCGCGCAGCTGGTGCTCATTATCACTCACGCCACCGGCCTCGCCCCGTTCTCTTGGTCCCTCGGCCTTGGTGCTTGCCACACAGTGTAATTTACAAAAATTACACTGCTACGCTTGATTTTTTGGGGTGAGCAAAAACACACCGTTTTTGTGTGTCCCTTTAAATGCAAATGAGCTATTGTTCCCGGCCCCCTTTCAAGAAGAGGATGGAGCTTCAAGAGCTCATGCTCCAGCATACCGGCAACAATAAAACAGGACAATCTCACGCACTGAAAATGTCCGAAACAGTCAGTATTGGTGTTCAGCCTTAGCCTGTATGTTGAAACCGGTGTCAGACACTGATGGAGAGAATCAAGAAGAAGTGACAACATGTAGAATGCAGCAGGATGTTTCTAAATGGTTTATTGATGAATTTATGTAGCTGATGTGATGTTAACTATCTTCAATTTATTGATTAGCATGTTCCATCATGATCATCTATAAATCGCTGTACAGGTACTCATATGGGAACTGTTGTAAGATGCCTACACAGAGCCAGAGAATATAGGCTGCATGGAGTTTAGTTTAATTACGGTTATAACTTATGTTGTCATCTTGCTTTTATCCACTATTAGCACAAGCCTGCTGTAGTAGACCCTGCCTGAATGATGGCCAAAACTGTACTGATGAGTTTTACAAAGTTTATTGTACATCACACAAAAGATGAAACATCTGTTTTCACTCCAGAAAATCACCATAAGAGCTGAAGATGTGTGCATTAAAGTCTTATCAATAAACTCTCTTTCTTTCTTGCATTATCATCATCACACAGCGAATTAAACAAATAGCCTATATACAGACCTTATGCCTTTTCGGGGGGTGCTTAATAAACTGGTAAACTTTATATCCATAAAACAACTCAGTTTAATAAAGTGCAATAACTGTAATAAAAATACTGCCGTGACCAGTATCGCTCTGGAGACTGTTAAGCTGGATCACAAACAGCTGGTACTGATCCATACTTGAGTAACAATTTTTTAGCAAAACCTACTTTGTATTGACCCTCGTTCACAAAGCAGTCTGGTGTAAAATGATTTGCGCAGACATAAATTTAGGTATATTGGGGGGCGAATTACTAATCCACTGCGTCTTCAGCGGCTCAGATGTCGGGAGTAGATGAAGATACTTATGTTCACTCTTACATCCAACAACATAACACCTCAATTGCTTACGAGACATTCTTGTCGCTACAGCTGCTCCGGCATCGAGACAATGGCGGACAGTGTACAGTTTTCTCAGGGTGGAAACTATGCTAATATGGCAGAGTCTATCAGCAGTTGTGGACGGGGCCTAAGCAATGTGTCGTCACATTACTCAGAAAATGAAAATAGCTTGTTCTATGAGACTGTTTATGTTTTATGGGGATTAAAAAAAGAGTGGGTGGATTTTTTAGTAGGGTGGTTCTCTACACACACTCCTAACACATATTTATGTTCAAACACTATGTAAAAGTGTGAAAATATATAGCAGCATTAGAATTTTTCATCAAAAAAAAGTCCACAATGTCAGCCAGCACAATGTAAAATAACATTAAATGGACAACCAAGCGCAACAAAGGAGAACAAGACAGTTCCCCAATTATATTTACAAAAAAACAAGCGGACTATTACCTAACCTGCCTGTAGAAAGAGTATTTGATCTTGTGTGGTTGCATGTACATACGGTTACGAGTCTAAAAAGGTCAACAGAAGCTTTTGTGTTTGCACACACACACACAGATAAAAACACACAAAAGAGGTACAATAAATCACAAATACACCCACACACATTGAGTTTCATGAAAAGAAGCACAATCTCAGCTATACCATGGTTATTATTTTATGGTGAGATATGGGGAGGAAAGTTATTTAAAATTGCCTAGCTGAGTTCCTAAAAGGCTCAGAGAGCCATCAACTTCAAGTGCTGCTTCAAGCACACACACACACGCTCTTTACATAAGGACAAAGGACAGCCTCATTTTCAGAGAAAATAAATTAAATTTCTTTATAATTTCAGTTCATCCCTCTTATCCTCAGCCTGCCTCTCTTCTAAAGGTTACTGATACAGAGAGACAGGGTTTCAGTAATAATGTACCAGGGTTAAGGCCTGTCATCATTAATATGAATAAAGGACAACACTGTCTGGTTTACCTTCAAGCAGGCTTTACCCCTGCTAACCAATGAGACCTGCACACACATACACACTATTATTATACAAAAGGGATTTCTGTGTGCTTTGGTACAGCATTCTTATTATATGTGCCTTCTTGCCTCTTCTGTCACTTTGATCGCGTTTCATTCAAAAAACTCAAATTTGTGGGAAAATCTGAGAATAAAACTTTTGTCTAGCATTCCGTCCGAAATATGAAGATAAGTAGTCATACTTGACGATAGTAATAATAAGGTTTGTTTGCACAACAGCATTGACCTGAGAAGGTTTTTGCTTTTACATAACTCACTATAAAATTACTAAAATTTGAAGAATATAAGTTGGATAATTTCTCATTTGCATGTGCTGCTGTTCGATCAAATTTCCCTTTTAAGCCTGCGGTGCAATTTCATGGATCCACATCCATAAAATGTTGAATGGCAGCCAGTGAAGTTACATATCCCAGAGCAAAAAAGGTACTGCAATGATTTGAATATTCAGACAATGAGAAATAGATCAACTTTGAACATTCATGTGCTGCAAATTGTTCATTCACTTGCATCTCATTTAACTGTTCCAGAATTGGTGTCACAGGAACAGATAATGGAATATGCTTGGAGAAAAAATTTCCAATTTGAATCTTTATGTGAATCACAGATTTACCAAAAAGAAAAAAAACTCAATCAGATGATAAAAGAGTGACACTGTCATGCAAACAGAGCTGTGATATCTGTATTATCTTCTCTGATTGAAAATGGTCAGAAAGTTAAAGGCCAAATTAATCTAACCTATCTATGCATTTGCATTTCATCAAAAATAATATATTGTCTGTGAGCAATGAGATAGCCGGGTTCAGAGTTGTTCTTTTTTACATATTTAGCATATTTCAAATTGCTCTACCTATATCATGTACCAGATGTTAGCGATACTCTCTGATAAATAAAAGTACTATTTCCTGCTAGCTTTATTGGTTGAGCTAAGGTACAGTAACTTTTAATATTAGTCTAGACAGTTTATCCTCTATAAACATACAACAGTAAATTCAGTTAATTAATCTATATGCATTCTCTTTTCTTATTATAAGTTAATAGGTTAATTTGAAGTGCATTACGTGGTGTAATAGTTGCAATTTGAAAGGAATAAAAATAACGATTTTAAAAACATGGTGATATTTAACTATACAGTATGTATTTATATACTATATATATATATATATATATATATATATATATATATATATATATATATATATATATATATATATATATATATAGAGAGAGAGAGAGAGAGAGAGAGAGAGAGAGAGAGAGAGAGAGAGAGAGAGAGAGAGAGATTTCTCAGCAGGCTTTGTGAGTTCTACCCTCTGTAGAAATCAGTTGGATAAAATTAATTTGCATCCTCTGTCTAACTTACAATCATTATGTAGCCTATATGAGAGTTTCAGTCTCAGATCAGTCAGAGATATGATCATCAGGGATGATAATTTTTAATTATGATCCATTAAGTGACTGTACTTATACATTATGCATGCGTCTTTAATCGCAGTAAACAGCCTATGGCATGACAGGTTAAACCACAAGGGCATGACAGAGATTGCAGTATCACTTAAATGAGGAGTTATTACTGTTGGTAAGGCTGAGGTGTGAGGGGGGTTGGACCCCTCCCAAGCCCCCTAATTAGGTTCTTTAAAAAACAAGAACATGCTGTCCTGAGGTGACAAGAAGCAGTGAGCACTCCAGCACTACAGCGATACGTGCATATAATGATTTGATCAGACAACTTAAAACAAATGAAGGCAACAGTTTTCAGTCCAATCCATTATTTAATAGTAGTAAACGTCTTGAATGTCAAGTCGCCATGACGTACTGTATAATGTGCCATTATTATACATTTTTAGTATCTCAAAAAGGTTTTTTATGTGTTGCTAAACATATGAGGTGCTTTTGTCTGAATTTTTCTGTATTATTTTGTCTTTTATCTTTTTAATTGTCTTATTCTTTTTGTTTCCTTTTTATTTTTGGATGTAAAGCACTTTGCGATGTTTGCTCTAAGGTGCTATAGAAATGACTTACTAAACATGACAACAAGATCAACAACAATGATGTAAGTAAATCTGGCTTACAATCAAACAATGCAACCATATTAATTATTCATGCCCCAGTGCATGCTGGGAAAGGGAAACGGGAATGAACCATAAAACTATTTTTTAACTCGCTTCAGTTATATTAATCCTTCTCACCCGTGGTGCTTGTTGGTTTGACATAAAAAAATGTGTCAAAAAGTGTATTACAATAGAAGAGTGACATTGAGGTGCATTACTTGAGTACTGTTAAGTAAATCTTTAGTTATTTTCAGCTTTCTTTCCTTGATTTAAAAATTTATGTCATCATCAGGCCCAGATAGAATTTGTGGAATTTGCACACATTTTTATGAAACATCTCTGAATTCCAACATAGTAGAATGCATTAAATGGACCCGAGAGTACTAATTGAAAGCGTAATTAAATAATGCAAATATTTAATAATGAACACACCATTGGGATGTGTATCACTTTGTTAATGACGGCCTTTCCAATTCTGCAGATTCTGTGTAGGTCTGTTTATTATAACAGAGGACTGTGTCACACGTTTAATTTGCTCATGCATACATTTACTGTGTGTGTGGATAAAGATAAACATAAAACTCTTCACACTCTCTGGATATCACATATTCTTTGTCTGTATGTAGTGTTACATAATAGCTCTAAGCTTAACCCTGAAATTACAGGGACTGGTTAATAGGAAGTTAAAAGTATTGTTCACCCAAAAATGCAAATTCTGTTTTCATTTATTCACCCACCCTCATGTTGTTTCTCTTCAGAACACAAATGGAGATATTTTTAATATTCTTTCATCATTTTTCTCCATCCATTGAAAGTCCACGCAACCTTAAAAAAGTTCTTAAAGACATTATAAAAGTATGATGATCCATATGAATCGAGCAGTTTAATCCAGGTCTTCTAAAGACAGATAGATTTATTTTAGGTGTTTATTTGCATTTATCAAAATAATGAAAGTTTCAAGGATGAACAATAGTGTTCTGTTTTTGGACTGACATGAGGGTAAATGAGTAATGATGACAGAATTTAATTTATGGGTGAACTACCACTTTAAGCAACATTTATTTAGACATACTGTATATATATACACATATACAAATTGCACACTGATCAGGCATAACATTATTGTGTTGGTCCCCTGACCTGTCGAGGCATGGACTCCACTAGACCCCATAAGGTGTGCTGTGGTGTAACCAAGATGTTAGCTGCAGATCCTTTAAGTCCTGTAAGTTGCGAGGTGGGGCCTCCATGGATCTGACTTGTTTGTTCAGCACATCCCACAGATGCTCGATTGGATTGAGATCTGAGGAATTTAGAGGCCAAGTCAACACCTCAAACTCGTTGTGCCTCTCAAACCATTCCTGAACCATTTTTGCTTTGTGGCAGGGCGCATTATCCTGCTGAAAGAGGCCACAGCCACCAGGGAATACTGTTTCCATTAAAGGGTGTACATGGTCTGCAACAATGCTTAGATAGATGGTACGTGTCAAAGTAAGGTTTCCCAGCAAAACATTGCCCAAAGCATCACACTGCCTCCTCCACACTGTGTAGTCTGACACCTTTCTATCAGAACCAGCATTAACTTCTTGAGCAATTTGGGCTACAGTAGCTCGTCTATTTGATCGGACCACACGGGCCAGCCTTCGCTCCCCACGTGCGTCAATGAGCCTTGGCCGCCCATGACCCTGTCGCCGGTTCACCACTGTTCCTTTCTTGGACCACTTTTGATTGATACTGACCATTGCAGACCTGGAACACCCCACAAGAGCTGCAGTTTTAGAGATGCTCTGACCCAGTCGTCTAGCCATCACAATTTGGCCCTTGTCAAACTCGCTCAAATCCTTACGCTTGCCCATTTTTCCTGCTTCTAACACATCAACTTTACTTTAAGGACAAAATGTTCACTTGCTGCCTAATATATCCCACCCACTAACAGGTGCCGTGATGAAGAGATAATCAGTGTTATTCACTTCACCTGTCATAATGTTATGCCTAATCAGTGAGAGAGAGAGAGAGAGAGAGAGAGAGAGAAAGAAATTTCTACCGGTCCGGTTAATCATATCTACTGGTATATCGCCCAAAAAAAGGTTTATTGCATCAAAATTTTTATTGATATAGCTGATGGAAATGGCGATTATAGATATATTTTTTTTGCAAATGTCGTCGCAATCTTTGTTTAAATTTAGCGCGTAGATTCTAGGTCGATACTTCAAATGACACGGATTTGGAAACACTTTTTGTTGCGAAAAAGGGCTTTAACGCAAATAAATGTGGTGTCACATGACAGAATTTACCTATAGCCTCCTCGATCGTGGTGTTGCTCCTGTTAATAAAACAATTTTTTTACAGTGTATAAATTCAGAATAGGCAGTTGTTGCTCCCATTAAAAAAAATAATAAGCCCAGTATCAAGCATTCTTTTCAGTCTACAATCTAATAAAAGTTTATCAGAAAAATAATACAACTGCAACCGTTTCTGAATATTGCTTGGATGATCAATTCTAAATAGCCTTTATAACGAAGTAAAAAAAAAAACATGACACTTGTTAATAAAAATAATTTTATGTGTACAATTTAATAATACATAATAAAGTTTTGTTTCAAAAGGATGCGGAAAATACAGTGCCAATCTCTGCAGCTCGTCAAAAATAAAAATGGGGCTGAAAAAAGAAAGGTAAAATACACAACATGTTACTTCTTTATCTGAATAAATAAAAAAATAAAATGTTCTCTGCCCTTTTTTTGAGGATTACGTCATTACACACACCCAAGGCCAATTGGATGGAAATCTCATATATACAGCATGTTTTAGTCAGGACAATCCATTTCATCACTGGTTACAGTTTGTCTATAGTACGAGCCGCCTGCTCTGCATTAAAGTCTGATACTTAAATGAGTATCGTACATGACTGATAAATACTATAAGCACAAATGTCAACACAGAAGACAAGTATAGCATTTAAACAAACCTACAAATATACATACACCAAGCCCAAAAGAAGCCACAGAACATCACAAGAGGCCACAACAAAACTGAGGTCATGTTAAACACAACGTGACAACACAACCGCTTACATAGAGCTCCAAACCCTTCACAATACTCTGCCACTAAACACAAAATGACAGAAGCAGACACCAGGGAGTCTCCCCTCAAAAAATAACATTTTCTATTGTGGTGCGGTCAAAAAAGGCCCTTTCAGTCTGAGGTCTTGAGGTGAAGATGCATTTCTATAGCATTCTATAGCAATCTCTGAAGCTCTCAATCTCTCTCTGTTTTTTTGAGAGGAAAGAGCAAGAGCACTAACCCTGGCTCACTTGGTACCTGTTGGCGAGGTAACGCTGAAGGAAAAAAACTTTTTAAGAACTTAGTAGTTCTTTAAAAAGTATAAGATGTGTTATTTGTGTATTACAGCTGTCATTTACGATGCAAAGAGACCAAGTCTTGACCTAATAGCCTAATTTAATTACCTGACTTTCACGCCATTGGTGCTTGTCGGCAACAGTCAGCAGATTGTGGGCAATTTAGAGTTGACAGATTTCATTTTCAGACACATACTAATTTCTCACTGTAAATTAAGCGTATCAAATGTGTTTTAAATTTTAGATCCAATTATAGAGGCTTCTAGTAATTAGCTAATAAAACTGATAATTTCTTGTGCATTATCTGTGGAGGAAAATCATGAGTGTCAAGCGATTTTTTCTGGTATAAAGCAAATCATCTGCAAAAGGATGGACTCGATTGGATTGACCAAATTTAGACATGTGAATTATAGTGCGGATCGGGACACATTTTTCTGTCCGACCCCGGCCTGCGTCCGACAGAGCAGTAACCGAACCTGACCTGAGCCCGACAGGCATTAAGATATTTATGTTCGAGCTCGACACAGTTAAAATCTTTTTTTTTTTCTCATACTAATGACACATGTATGTTTGTTTGTATGGAAAGCCCGCTTTTATTAAGCAACTGTAGGAACCAGCGTGCACACAGGGCAACAAAGCATACGTTCACACAGGGCCCAATCAAATAGCCAATTGAAATTAAATGAACAAAAGTCTACCAAAAATGGCCCAAGCTAACAGAACAGAACATTAACGTAACACAAATGCAGCTTATTGAAATGAAAATCATTCTTACCATTTTTCTCGAAAACTGTATGGCTACTAAACTGCAACATGGGATCTATTTACATAATCTATCCATCAAAGTTTAGGCTAATCCATGTTTTTATTCAGAAAAAGGATTGCATCAACTGTGGATGGCTTCAAGGCTGTCCTCCTCTGCTCGATGTTTGGAATGGCAAGGATGCCACAGGCAAGGACACTAAGCTTCGGGTAGTTGAGTTGCTGATCTCTCCACCAGACATCTCTGTCATCCTGCATTGCATGATTTTGAGTCGAGTAGATCTCGACTTTGTGGCATCTATCACAGGTAAATTTTCCCACTCCTCAAAGTCAACTGCGGCTTTCTTGGGCATGGGTCCTTCAGTGGCGGTCTCCTCGGTGCGGAGGTCACTGAGCTGTCTCAGAACCTCCAGGTGAAGGTTGTCTCTCTCTGAGGAGGACAACATTCGGAGCTGGCTATATTTAGGCCAAAGGAAAGTTGCAATTTTTTGGAGTTCTTGGATCTCCACTTTACGCAAAATCCAACAGAGATACCGCTCGCGGATGATAGCTTGATAGGGGCTGTCAGTCGTCTTTCTGTTACAGTGACGCTTCAGTCGCTCAAACCACAGAAACACCAGGTTTATGGTTGGGTACTGGTCCCCTTCAAGTTCACGCTGGGCATCATAAAATGGTTGCAGGAACTCAACAAGAAAGTCAAGGACATCTGGAGATATGGCAACGATCCGCCAGCCCTCTGCACGGTCATCTAGTTTTTCGCATAGTTTTTGATCAACCGAGCGGACAGAATTTAAGGACAGATATACCGTGCTAAACCTTGTGTCTGCCATTTGGATGACTGTTTTTGACAGCAAAGCTGCCATGCCTGTCTTTTTGACATATTTGACCAGTGCCTTGGTAGCTTGCAGAGTGTCTGCAACATTTGGAGCATCTTGGGCCAGTTGTGTGGGGTCCAGGGTGCGTCACATCACCGTATTATAAAGGTGATCTTGGCAGTCAAGTCTTCGATACGGTCTGAGGGCACTGATAATGTTTGAGCCTTGGTCTGTCACCCACACCACTTTATTAAGCAGACTCATATCCAGGCCATACTCTGTTAGAAGTCTGATGATTTCTCTCCTAATATTCTCCCATCTTAGCCTCTTCCACAGTGCTTATTATTTTAAATGTTCGTGTCATGAAATGGCAAGTGATGGTCAAGTAGCTTAATTTGTGGTAGTCCACTGTCCAGATATCCGATGTCATTCCGATCGAATTCACCTCAGTCAGAATGTCATTTAGCTGCTCAACCAGCTTTGTGCGTTTCTCTGTTGCCAGCTCACGGCACCGTTTTGACACAGTGGTGGGATCAGGCAGTACGTCCTGCGCTGCCACTGACCCATATGTAGCACCGATGTTAATAAGCTGCTGGGCCAGCTCAATAAAACCCCCTCCTTCAATGTAACGAAATGGCCTTATGCCTTTACAGCAGTACTCAATGCATTTTTCAGTCAGTTTTTGTTTTTCCTGCTGAGGGATTTTTCTTGAGGTACTAGCAAAGGCAGTGATGCTCAGCTGCAGTAGCCCAGGTGACTTACAAACTCTATCCACATGACGCTGCAGGGCGGAATTCCCGGTCCACTTGCTGTCATATTTTATGAGAACTCCGCAACCCCTACATTGAACATAACCACAAGGTTCATCACTATCGGCCTTGACAACTATGTAGGAATACTTCCACACTGTAGACTTTCCTTCATTTTCGGCGGTTTTAAAATCTCCTGAAGCCAACTTCTTTTTAACATCTTCCATCATTGCGCTGCCAGCCACATGTAGCCGAATATGCAATATGCATGCACGTGTTGCGCGTTGTCACAACTACATAAACAAATTTCCGCACACAGGAAGACGGATGTTAGGGTAATATTTTTAATGTATTTTAATCACAAAAACAAACCTTTGCATCAAGTTAAACAGGCCCATTGGCTACCTATATAATAAGCTGTTTTAAATTTCCTTATCGCGCTGACGCGACCGAGCCAGACCCGAACCTGAACATTTCTAAATATCTTTCCGAACCCGGCCCGGCCCATCGGGTACCGTCGGGTCCCATCGGGCTCGGGTCGGGTATCCATCCTCGAATGTGAATGGCTGATTTCTGCCATGGTTTTTTTGGACACATTTTTGTTGTTGTTGTTGTTGCACTTAAAATTCACTATGCTTCAAACACGCAGTTTGAATGGCCATGACAATTCTTAACACACAAAATATTCTATCATATCTATCATATGGCATATTTATCTAAATGTGTTCTGTTTTTCTAACTCTTCGCGCACAGTGCACAGAAGTCGCCAACTTTCTGCAAAGTCAATAGCTACAGACCTTCAAAAAAATTTGTTTTCTCAAACGACTTGAACATCGAGATCAGGAAACACATTTGTATCGATTTTCAACCAGCTCCGAATGAATCGTTACATCCCTACAAATCAGCAACAAAATCTGACATTCACATTAATGTTTTTATAAGCTCAAATAGTGTTAAAAGTGTATCAGGTTGGTCCAGCAATGCACGTGCAGTCCCAAGTGTGTCTTGATTTTATGGGAACCGGAGCTTTTAACAGCAGCTGCAGTGATGCATTTACAATTGCCATTTGGCTCTTTTATTTAGAGGGCGGGACTTATTCCACCATATTGCGCATTGCAGTTTCAATCTTTGTGTGGCCTTCCAATTAGCTCAATAACAGTGTGTAGAGAGCTTCATGGAATGGGTTTCCATGGCCGAGCAGCTGCATCCAAGCCGTACATCACATCAAGTGCAATGCAAATCGTGGGATGTAGTGGTGTAAAGCACGCCGCCACTGGACTCTAGAGCAGTGGAGATGTGTTCTCTGGAGTGATGAATCACGATTGTCTGTCTGGCTGATAGACGAGTTTGGGTTTGGCGGTTGCCAGAAGAACGTTACATGCCTGACAGCAATGTGGCATTGTGTGTAAAGTTTGGTGGAGGGGAGATTATGGTGTGGGGTTGGTTTTCAGGGGTTGGTCTTGGCCCCTTAGATCCAGTGAAAGGAACTCTTAATGCTTTAGCATACCAAGACATTTTGGACAATTTCATACTCCCAACTTTGTGGGAACCGTTTGGGGATGGCCCCTTCTTCTTCCAACATGACTGCGCACCAGTGCACAAAGCAAGGTCCATAAAGACATGGATGAGCGAGTTTGGTGTGGAGGAACTTGACTGGCCTGCACAGAGTCCTGACCTCAACCCGATAGAACACCTTTAGGATGAATTAGAGCGGAAACTGCGAGCCAGGCCTTCTCAACCAACATCAGTGCCTGACCTCATAAATGCGCTTTTAGAAGAATGGTAAAAAATTCCCATAAACACACTCCTAAACCTTGTGGAAAGCCTTCCCAGAGGAGTTGAAGCCGTTATAGCTGCAAAGGGTGGGCCAACGGCATATTAAACACTACGGATTAAGAATGGGATGTCATTAAAGTTCATGTGCATGTAAAGGCAGGCGTCTTAAAACTTTTGGCAATTAAGTGTACAAGCCTAAAGACATGATTAACTATTGAAGATCAATGGTTTCGACCCTGAACTAGGGCTGGACGATATAGCTAAAAAATGTATTACAATATAATGTTTCATATCATTCGGTATCGATAATTATTGACATTTTTTATAACCTTTTTTTTTAAAAGACTAGTAGAAAAGCTTGAATTTAAACCACTGTTTTTTATTTTATCCATCCACATTATTAAAGCAAACAACAAAATATATTCGTTTTAGCAGACAAAAACAAATGTAAACAAAAATATCTTCTCTATGTCTTAAGATTAAAAAAGTAAGTATTAAAGAAACTCTTGAACTTAAATAAAATGTTACAAAATAGTACCTCTCCATTGTGGACTGCTTGTGGGTTGTTTGTTGAGGTGAGGTAGATGGACGACATGGTGCATATTCCAAAGGGTGGAAGCAGTTAAGGTGATTTAATGTGTTTTATGTGATTTTATTATGTGAAAGTGTGGATGTATAGTATTGCCAGCGTCAAAGATTAATTTCTGTCCAGGAAACTGAACAGACAATAAAGTTTACCTAACCTAACCTTAATAACCTTATTTTTTTTTACAAAATTTGCATTCTGATGTTGGACGTAAGAAAAGAAACCAAAAAAATGCCACACTGGCGAGCTGACATGTCCTTTTTTAATTGACAATCTCCTCACTGCCGGCAGAGATGTGTTCTTGCATGTGTTCTGATGTCAAATGGGGATGACGCAACCGAACACGAGAGCAACGCAACCTGGCTGTTTAGATCTTATTGGTTGTTTGCTTGTCAATGGTAGCACGCTGATTCATCAAAACATCTGATAGGCTGTTTAAGATCTACGGACGACACGCATTTTAATGAAAATATTGAGCGCTATATTGAAAAAATGTTATATCGTTACCGACAATGGTGTACCGTCGATAAATACAGATACCGTTTTATCGCCAAGCCCTACCCTGAACACAGCAAACGGAACAGGCGGCACAGCCAAGCATCACAGCAGGCGAGTTCCATGTCTCATCACCTATGCTCATAATTAATGCCCCTGAGGGGGTGTTGGTGAGTAAACAACTTGTTTCCTGTTTGGTTAGTTCCCAGTGTTTGAAGCCCATCCTACAGTGAGGAGAGACTTTCATCAAACAACAAATGGCAAGCAGCCAAAACCAGAGATTCGCCCTGGGTAGGAGATGCAGGAATCTAAACCAGGCAAGAACAGAAAATCACTGAGGATTGTGGGATGATGGTGGGATGAGTTGACACTTAATGAGGTGAGGGCTGAGAGCGTAATATATATAAAACAGAATACAATATCACTCAGCCTTGTAAAAACCACAAGAGGAGATCAGACTTTACTTCAAGCCACGTGTATTACATTTGTCTCTCACAGATACTCAACAAAAGAGAAGACAAGAGAGGAGGACAGTTTTTTTTTGTCTTAAGGAAGAAAACATCCCATTTTTCAACGGCTGGCCTCAAGTGCTCTCTTTGCATAATGTTCATTCATATGCATGTGCCCAGTGAAATGTTTGCAGGCAGTCATTGGATGAATTTGATTACATTAGCAGCTCTAAATGGGGCCCCTTGATGGAGCCGCTGTCTAGGTTTGCAAAAAAAGTCATTGCACCGGAATGGGTAAGTGTGTCAATACCACTGACAGATTCCTCAAAAAAAATAACACTATTGCTCCAGACTCTGCAGTGGTCCCTGCTTATGCAAATTACACTGGAAAAGCAGTTAATCAGACTAGAAGACCAAATCTTTACGCCTTGGCAGCTCTGAAGTGGCCACTTTCAATCAATCTAGAGGGAGCGACTGATGCCTCGCTTTCTCAACCGAGTCTGATGAACTGAGATAGGTCACATATTTCCTTGCAAACATGTCAGCCTCAACCTATCAGCATGGAAAGTCACTTTGGAAGTATAGGGCTGCCCAAATACGTTCCGAAGTGTTATCTAAAATCATCACATTACCACCAGATGAAAGAGGGTGAGCGAGAAAGCGAAAACTAATAAGGTACAGGTGTGGAGATGACATATCTCCACAAAGGTGTAGGAAAAAACGCAGAATGCAAATAAGAGAGGATTTGAAAATGGGTGTTTAACTGGCTTCACATGTAAACAAATATTCAGATGGAACTAATCTTTAGCTGCTCAATACTTCTCTTTCTCTCACTGTAATAAACAGTCTGCTCTCTCCTGGGAGGTCATCCAACTCATTTCACAGTAAATTAAAGTAAATTAGCATCTCCTTCCACCTGATGAGCAGATCTTTGTCAGATCTCTTGAATGAATGTGTGATGAATATTTGAAGAGTGTCACTGACTGTGTTTCTCACTAAGGTGCATGTGGGGGTAAGCTGTGCCACTTCTTACTAAAGTTATCCTTTAAAGGGAAAAAATATGAGATATAAAATTAGATCAAATATTTTCTGCTGTAACAATAACAAAAGGCAACAGAAATATGAGTGGACAAATATAAAAAATAAATATAAATATAAAATAAAAAAACATCAGTGAAGCTGAAACACAATGTTATTTCAAGGGGTAATTTGATTGTGATGATTTATAGTTCAAATACAAATATGAACATGAACAAGAAAAATAAAAAAAACTTTTTACTGATGCAACCCATTCCAAAGTCTTATTTTTCTACACATTAGTTGCATTGTCATAAACCAGTCAGGAAAAGGTTTAATATAATGAATTAATTTAATCATTTGCATTTGGTGGCAATCACAATCGGTCAAGTTAAGGATAAGGACTGTATTTAATTTAGCTTTTTCTGAAAATTTTTACTGGTGAAATCAGATTTCACAATACGTTCAGGGTTGGTTACATGTATTCACTGCATTGACCAACAGAAAGCTGCTTGGTTTGAAGTCGCTACATATTTGACAATAGACAATGGCCTTTTTTTGCCTGAGAAATTTTTATAAAATTTAATTAAATATGACCAGAATTTTACAGACAAAAAATAAAAGATATAGCATAAAGACTTTTTTATGCGCCCAATCACATGCAGCTCTATGTAATAAGCTCTTTCTAAATAAATGTAATATAACATGGCTCGAAATTGCGGCAATTTTGGTCGCATATACGCCCGAAAAAATATTTGGGAGCATTTGTGCAAGTGCTGCAAATATTTGTTGATGTGCGACCGGTTTTCCTTTCTCTACAAAACGTATGAGCTGATATAGTAACCGATTCACGTTCAATCACATAACCAATTAAAACTTCATCTTTACACTCCTAAAGCAGAATTTAGGTTGGTTAATATTAGCTGTCTATCACTCCCTTTCACTGCGCTCTGTTGTCACATGACAAGGAGCTAATTAACACGCAACATGTAAAGAGCTGAAGAGAGAAAGATTTTTATGAAGGGGAAAGTGAGAGAATTTTACTTGCCCAACAGGACAAACGTCAATAACAAAAAAATAACTAAAAAACGAATGATTCTGATTTCATTTCATTTAGTGTAAGTGGAGACTGATGGTGGATAATATTGTACGTACTATAATGTACTGATGGTAATAAGGTTGCGCTGTTGAGGCTCGCGCAGCCTCTCGATGAGAAATAAAAACAAATCAGTGCAGCAGCACACACAAAGATTGAAAATGTGACATTGATTACATATAGTTTAATGAACAGTTAAAACCAAGTCACTTAGATTTTAGACGCAATATTGACTGTTTTTGTTCTATTTCAGCAGCGAAAATAGTTTCAAACAAAGATTACAGCAGAACCACAGTGCGTCTCACAGCAACACTCTTCCATAACTGAATGATTCAGCATTTGAACGAATCGGTTGAGTCAAAGATTCAATGACTCATTCATTAACAACTGCCTTGTTCTTGAATGGATCAGCCGTTTGAACAAATCGTTTGAATGAATAACTCAATGTTTAGTTTCATGTTTAAAGGGTAACTCAACCCTTGAGCCTAACTCCACCCACTGGCAATATTTAAAGGGGTCATGAACTGCATTTTTTTTATCGTTTTATGATGTTTCCTGGGGTGCACTTATAATGTTAGAATGCTTTTTACATAAAACATTGTCAGAATTTATAAATAAAAGGCACTGAATAGCCTTCTGCACTGAACGCTTTCTTTTTAAGAGGCGTGTCCGCTAGGAGACTTCAGTGTAAACACCCACTGCTGTGATTGGCTAATGTCTTTGCATTTGAAATAGTATTACTCTCTCTTTTAACGCGTTTTTACTATTACAGTTCTCATGGTTAACTAATCGTAAAAAGTGTTGCATTACATTTAGATCTATGGCATTATATTAAGCTTGTGGCATGAAAGGTTGCAGTGATGATCATTGTAGCCAATCACACACATGCTGAGCGCATGAAAGCAGTGATCTCGTAATTGCGACTCAGTTTCTGTACACTAACGAATGCTTTCATCTTCACTAACAGTGCAAACGTGATATACTTAAGAGATTCGTTGAATAAAACGGGAGTCACTGATAAACGCGTCACTGATAAACTCTCTGTTTGATTGACAGCTGCAGCGCGTGCTGCTCCAACGATTGCAAAGGGAGCTTTCTTTGATCGCTTTCTTTATAGAATTTAATCACTGTTAAATAACAGATTATTTTCATAAATACAAAAAACAACGCAAGTTGATGTTTAGTCACTGGTTTGATTTACGGACAAACAGTCAAAGAACATCTGACTGTACATTACATTTCAGATCAGGCATTAGAATGTTACTTACATGTTGCATTACTGTTGAACCCAGTCACTGCACAATATTTTGTAATCCTCAACGGCATGTTTATTGCTTTGTAGCTCGATGGTTTAACACTAACTTAGACCTATGTTACATGCGCGAATCGGTGGGCGGGGCTAAACAGGCAGTGATGAAGTAGGCGTTGATATTCTTCTGCTGAGGCGGTACTTGCCTTCCTTTGACGTCATAGATCCCCAACCTGTTGTTTGCTGGGCCTGGTGTCTATAAAAGCTTTTCTTTGACTAACAAGGAAGTTTTCAGCTCTGAAATTTACAGGATATTCTTATATTACCATGACCTTTTATATATCAAAAGCTCAAGGGAAAGTTGATTTCTCATTCGCAAAACTGCGGTCTTAACTCCTGATGCCGACGATGCTAGCGAAGCAGCAGCGCAAGAGAGAATGGGACCACTGACCTAATCTATGAACAGTCAAATCCTTATACTGAATGCCACTAAAAATAGATACATGTGATTTATTTTTATTCAAATTAACTGAATCAATCAGCAGCGCAGGACCAATAAGTTCAAACCTAATAGCCTATTATAAACATTTCCTTAAATAAAAGTTAGACTATATGCGCCAGCACGTTAAGTTATTGTTGTTCGTTACCACGGCAATCACTTGTGTGTCAAGGTTTGAAAGTACGTCTCATGTGAAAAGTACACATGACGGGCGGCAAAAATATTGCAAGAAAAGCCTGACGTGTACTGACAACTGCATTATTTAACCGTATTTTCTTCATTAGAATGTTGACAGCATTGTCAAGAAGGTTTTATTCATAATGTTTCTACTTCATGTAACATGAGAGTTCATACGGGAGTGAAGCTGTTCTCATGTGATCAATGTGGGAAAACATTAGGGCGTGGTAAGCTCGTGCCAGGGGCGTGGATAGTGAGCCATCGGAAGAGCCAACATACGTCACGATGGCAAACAACGTCCGATATGAAAATTCAACTGCAGTAGCCACCGTTCAACCTTGAGAGGGCAGCACTCAGACTTATTAAAACACTTTATACCCAAATGTCAAAACATTTATTTGAATCAATGAACAGCACTAATAAAGCCCCAGTCTTGCAGATCATTAACTAAAAAAAGGTTTTAGGGTTTAGTTACCCTTTAATAGCATCATTCTTTCCAGCATATCATATTTGTATATTCAAAATATATTTAAAACAATCTCATAACATTTATTCAATGCAATTGTATTTTTTCAGTGTAAATTATTTAATTTGATTGCCAACAGCCCTATAGTGTCTTATTCTACTTTAATGTATTGATCAAATTTAAAATGAAAGATGAAGCATACATTTAATAAGATTGGGGGGAAAATGCCCTTTATAAAAGGTATAAAAAAAAATGCCGTCGGGGTAAATATCACAAATATGCAGCTTTAAATAGGCTATGATAGAACTGATAGAACACTGGTGAGAATATTTCTGCAGAATAAATTATATTTATAACACATAAATCCTATTTTTTCAGTCAACTGAAGGACAGACTTACTTGCAGATGACACACACACACACACACTTAAACATAATGTATAAATATTTTAGTTGCGGTGCTCCTAAATTTTTGCTGGTGCTCCTAACTTATTGAAGTAAGAAGTAAAAAAAGTTAATTTCGAGCCCTGTATAATTTTCATGTCCTTCAGTGAAGATTAGAAGAAAAAAAACCTTTGGGAATTTCTCCTTTTTCAACTTCATTATTTATTATTGGGAGTCTCAGATTAGAGTAAAAAAAAATTCACAACACAACCGATCCCAAAAGTTTCTGTCAACCTTCATATTACTTCCCCCATTCATTTCATTTTTTTTTTCTACAGGTCCACATTAAGACTAACAACACATCTTCATTCTGCAGACTGTGCACACGCCTACTGCCTACATACACACAAGACTGTTAAAAATTTTGGGGTTGGTAAGATGTTTTTTTATATTTTTGAAAGAAGTCTCTTATTATGCTCAAAAAGTCTGCATTCGTTTGATTAAAAATTCAGTAAAAAGAAAAAGAAAAGAATACAAATCTGGTGAGTAGAAAGTTAAGAACAGCAATAAATGCACTATAAATGTGTTTACTGTCTCTTTTGATCAATTTAATGTATCCTTACTAAATAAAAGTATTCAATTATTTATAAAAATACAGAATTTTGGACGGGGTTGCACTTTATTTTGATAGTCCACTTTAGTCCACTTTCTGCATCTACATATAAACTAACTCTCATTCATTTGTAACTACGTCTCAACTAACTCTCATTAGTTTAGACTGTTTGGTTAGGGTTTGGGTTAGTAGAATAACACATACTTGCAAAGTTACTTATAGTCAGTAGAATATCTGTTGAGGGACCATCAGAATAAAGAGTTAGCAGATATTAAGCAGACAGTCTACTAATACTCTAATTACTGCTAGTTGACATATAGTTGCAAAGTTACTTACTGTTAGTAGAAATGGACTAAAATGGACTATAAACAAAAATAATAATAAATGGCGTCACTGTACGGTTCAGGTCAATGCACATTCCAACGTGCAGATTGTAATGTTGTAAATAGAAATGTAAACATGTTTTACTTTGTCTTGTTTTCTTTATTCTCTCTCTCTCTCATTCATAACTAATGCATAGCTTCAGACTTCAGTTTACATCACATATGTGTATCCTTTGTGTGCATATGCTCCTCATGTACCTCATGTGTCCTACTTTACTGTAAGACTACAGTATTACATATTCCAAAAGTTTAACACAATCATAAGGCAAGAGAAAAAAGCTGACAAAGATATTCCACGTGGGCCATGAGAACTGCTCCCAGATGGCAAACTCAATTTCACATCTAAGCATCATAATAGCTTGCCAAACACCTCGCAGCCCCTCTCTGCTTTCCTGCAGCCAAATATCTGCTACTGCTGCTCTTTTTTCAAATCTTTAGCTGTGTAAGTATGTGTATGTGGGTCACTGAGTGTGGTGGTAAACATTTTGTGGCTAGAATTCATGCTGAACTCCGCAAAAACCTTGGACAGGGAAAAGTTGTTCTAAGGAGAAAATCTGAGGAGAATGAATTAATTGAGATTATAGCTATGAAGTGGGCATGTAGCATACTGTGCATTGCTGTAAAAAGTAGTGACAGACCGATATATCAGCGAGGCTTGGATGATATTTGGCCATGTCTACTAGGCTGATTAACAAAGATGTTTCAGCTCTAAAATCTTCAGATATAAATAAAATAATAATACTAATAATAAAGTGAAGTGAAAGTGACATGTGAAAGCCAAGTATGGTAACCATACCATACTTTGTCCTCTGCATTTAGTCTCAGCCTCAGACGTCATGCCCACGGACCGTTGGCTGAACGCATTGACTGTAAATAAAGATGGACGACACGCCTTCACTCTCTACCACTGAATTAATTAAGGCTGCTGTCATGAAAAATCCTGTCCCCCTGTGAAATAGTGTCCACTTAGAACACGCCGTAATGTTAGTCTCTCTGTTTATCCCGAGGTTTACTGCAGTCAGCCGGATCCGGGCCGTATCCAGATCAGATGGTGGACCTGCGCCTGGACATGACCAACTCATCCCTGAAGTGTCTGCAGAGACCGTGTCAATTAGTCTACCCTCTGAAATTGCTCATCGACACGGCATCCTCAATGGATCCATCTCCGGCGTGATGCCTCCGATCTTTCGAATATTCCGATCTAATATGACTTCTGACCTGTAAGGCTGCCAAAATAATAATCATACACTGTTTGTTAATTGGCCAGAGGAGAACTGGCACCCCGACTGATCCTGGTTTCTCCCAAGGTTTATTTTTCTCCATTATGCCACCTGATGGAGTTTTGGTTCCTTGCCACTGTTGCCTTTGGCTTGGCTTGCTCAGTTGGGGACACTAAATTTTCAAATAAATATCCAAATAAATTTAATTACTAAACTAAATTAACTATGTCAACTACATTAGTTAAATATATATGATAATTGAAATGAGCTGGATGACATCACTGTTTTCTCCAGAGTGGTTGTACAGCCGAATCAAATTCTGTTAATTATTTTCCTGTTTAACACTGTGAAGCTGCTTTGAAACAATCTGCACTATATAAATAAAGTAGACTTGACTTGACCCCAGAGCGATTCTATTGGCTGAAAGAACCTTTAATGGGTAATCTGTTCAGAGCCTGATTACAATTTTTACAAAATCACGTTACAATTCTTGTCATTTAAATTGTGTTAAAATAGTCTTTAACATCTTGCAAATCATATGTTTCATATACTAGTATATAACCGAAGCTATAAGCTGTGAAATCAAGCATATCTGGTTCTTAATGTTTTTTTAGTTAGCGTACGTTCTAGCATAGCATACAGCTACCCGATTAGCTTAGTTTATACACCACGGTTGCACTTACCCTACATCTTAAAAGCCCTAGCCCCGCTTTAATGCTTATACAATTTTTAAAACATCCTGTTGTATTTATTTTGTGTTCTGTATATTATTGTTTTTTTTTTATTTTTTATTATTTACATTATAGGTGCATTACTATGTTATGATTTTGTATTGGTATTATTACTTAGTTTATCAATTGAAACAATTTACAATATGTTAAGCATGTTATTGCTCCCATTATAGCAATCAATTACATATTTCAAATAAATGTTGTTTGTGTGTACTTATTATGACAATGAATTCATAGTTTATTAACCTACAGCAGCTCGATTAGCCATTAAACGAAGCGATAACAGCTTTTGATCAGGCATTTAAAACAGCTACCACGTTGGGTCCTAAGCGGACACTATTTCACAGGGGGACAGGATTTGTCATGACACCGCCAGTGTCCAAATATGGAGCTGACATCTTGGGTCTCGAGTCTGCGCAGTAGTGAGTGCGAAGTGGAGCCACAATATCAAGGTCCCGCCCACACTCCCGCCTAATCAACAGCTTTTTGTGAAATAAACAGTTATGGAAATATAGAAATTAAAGTTAAAGCTCCAATCTCCTCCCGAAGTTCCAGAAAAATGTCTGTTGGTGCCTCAGTAAATAAATCGCTCAGAGAAGCTGTGAATCTCAGCTGTCAATCATAACGTCACACCCCCGTTTTTATAGCATCAAATAACTAACTAAAACAACACTTATTTAAAGAACGAACACTTGAACTAACATCAACATGATAAAACTGCTTAAAATGACACAAACCATCTTTGGAAAAAATGTACTTAAAGTGTAATTTGATTGTTTAGTTTGTCTATGTCCCATTACATTTCATGGAGAGAGCGGGGTTTATGACCTATACTGCATTCAGTCACCTGGAGGTGATCGAGACGCTTTGGCTTGTGGCACACTTGGCTGAAAGTCTGATGCATATGGCACACTTATCTGGGAACACTTCAGAATATCAAGTCATCATCTGAAACAGCCAATCACTGCAGTGCCTGGGGATCGATTGGGGGTTAGGCTTTGCTCAAGGGCACCTCAATCATTTCCTGAAGGTACTGAGTATCGAACCCGCGACCTTCGGGTTACAAGTCTCTAACCATTAGCCCACAACTGCCCCTAATGAATAATGAATATTATTAAAGGGTACATAACACACAGTTTCTGCCAATCTCATGTTAATCTTGAGTATCTATTAGGGTTGGGTAAAAAATATAGATTTCTCGATTTTAATCGATTCTCATTTTTCAGTTGAAGAATGAACGGGACATTGTAGAGCGTCTTCCATCCAATAAATCGCAATAATCGTTGTGCTTTGTTACTATTAATATGAAACAGTCCGTTTTATTATGAAATTCAAAAACATCAATACCATTTTGGTGCTGTGGCGTGAGATCGCTCTGGCGCAGCTCAGCTCGAGAGAAGCGGCAGCGCACATGAACTAATCGTCACTTCCGCTTTAATACCAGTTACAGCATGAAATAAACATGATTGAGCACCTGACAGTGTGTTAAAAGATAGAGTAAAACTTATCGAAATCCGTATCACGTCACATGTAATCGCTCAGTGTTTTAACTGCGGAAAGACATTAGTAAAACAGCTTTTAAACGATGTCATGTAATGTCACATTTACCTCAGAAAAACCATCAGTGACCACAAACTCGTTAGTCAGCTAGAAACATTAACTCCAGAGAGGAGTATTTTGCTAAATATAAGCACCATATTACATATTCATTATAATTTTTAAATGTTCTTCAATATTTAATGCATGAATAAATCTGGCAAGTTTTATAACAGCCAAGATTTAAATGTTTATAGAAATATTTTATTAGAAACTTTATTATCATAAAAAAAACATCACTGAGTGTAATTTAAGTGTATTGTACCTGATATCCAAAATAATCTATATTTAATCTAATTGCGAGCTTGTGAATCAAAATCGAATCGAATTGTGAAATTTGTGTCAATACCCAGCCCTAGTATCTAGAGTAGTATTGCATCCTTCATACCGCTGAAGAGTCTTTAGTTTTATCATATTTATAAAAGACAGATAGGCTGTATTAGGCCGATTCTTTCCGAAAACAGCCGAACTCGTAGAGGCGTGCATTGGGTGTAGCTAAAGAGTCACGAGCACACACACACACACACACACACACACACACACACACACACACACACACACACACACACACACACACACACACACACACAATACATCATGCTATTATACCTAGATAACTTTATATGCACTTACGCGCCAAAAAAAAAACACAGACAATTGATGCAGTTTCACTCACCGCCTGCAGTTTCAACTCATGACCGGGAACAAACAAACACACTTGCAGAACTGGAAAAACAAACTGCATCCACTGTTTCCTTAACGCTGGTTTACTTGGGAAGCTGAACAAGGTTATCTTTCCCTCACAACTAAAAACACACTTCTTTAGTGATTTCGTGGTCTAAAAACAAAATGACAGCACTGCCGACGGCTTCTGTAACCCGAACGAAGCTCGTTGATGGGCGTGCTCTTGCTCTCGCTCTGGTTGATGTGTGCACGCACTTACCTGGGAGAAGTGCCCATACAAGGATTTCCACCCTTTATGACATCTTACAGGGCCTAACTCGAAAAAAACTTTCTGAAATCTGAAGGATTGTGTTTGGCACACAAATACTCCATCATACGTCCAACTCGTTTTTTTTTAAATTCTGGCCATGTTTAGCATCCAAGAGTGTAACAGTGTAAATAAATTAGAATACATGAAATAGCATTAGACCCCCCCCCCCCCATTTAAGTTCTTCGCTATAGTCATTCAGTGATGTTGTGCTTCAGCTTTGCCACTCAACGAGGGTCTCAAACATAACTGTCATAAAAAAGCTATTATAAAACGCTACAAACAATCATTTAAGCAACCACTGAATAACAAATGTGACAAGAATTCCTTCCACTCAGGAATCACTTGGAATTAAGGATAGGAATGAGGACCAGAGTACTTGTATGCTTTGTGATTGGCTAAGGCAAGCTTTTTGGTGGTACTTTGTGGTCCTTTTCATCAGACATGTATGGAACGAAAGGTACTCTGCAAATATACATGGATGTGTATTTGTATATACATGTACACTCACCTAAAGGATTATTAAGAACACCATACTAATACTGTGTTTGACCCCCTTTCGCCTTCAGAACTGCCTTAATTCTACGTGGCATTGATTCAACAAGGTGCTGAAAGCATTCTTTAGAAATGTTGGCCCATATTGATAGGATAGCATCTTGCAGTTGATGGAGATTTGTGGGATGCACATCCAGGGCACGAAGCTCCCGTTCCACCACATCCCAAAGATGCTCTATTGGGTTGAGATCTGGTGACTGTGGGGGCCATTTTAGTACAGTGAACTCATTGTCATGTTCAAGAAACCAATTTGAAATTATTCAAGCTTTGTGACATGGTGCATTATCCTGCTGGAAGTAGCCATCAGAGGATGGGTACATGGTGGTCATAAAGGGATGGACATGGTCAGAAACAATGCTCAGGTAGGCCGTGGCATTTAAACGATGCCCAATTGGCAATAAGGGGCCTAAAGTGTGCCAAGAAAACATCCCCCACACCATTACACCACCACCACCAGCCTGCACAGTGGTAACAAGGCATGATGGATCCATGTTCTCATTCTGTTTACGGCAAATTCTGACTCTACCATCTGAATGTCTCAACAAAAATCGAGACTCATCAGACCAGGCAACATTTTTCCAGTCTTCAACTGTCCAATTTTGGTGAGCTCGTGCAAATTGTAGCCTCTTTTTCCTATTTGTAGTGGAGATGAGTGGTACCCGGTGGGGTCTTCTGCTGTTGTAGCCCATCCGCCTCAAGGTTGTGCGTGTTGTGGCTTCACAAATGCTTTGCTGCATACCTCGGTCGTAACGAGTGGTTATTTCAGTCAAAGTTGCTCTTCTATCAGCTTGAATCAGTCGGCCCATTCTCCTCTGACCTCTAGCATCAACAAGGCATTTTCGCCCACAGGACTGCCGCATACTGGATGTTTTTCCCTTTTCACACCATTCTTTGTAAACTCTAGAAATGGTTGTGCGTGAAAATTCCAGTAACTGAGCAGATTGTGAAATACTCAGACCGGCCCGTCTGGCACCAACAACCATGCCACGCTCAAAAAATTGCTTAAATCACCTTTCTTTCCCATTCTGACATTCAGTTTGGAGTTCAGGAGATTGTCTTGACCAGGACCACACCCCTAAATGCATTGAAGCAACTGCCATGTGATTGGTTGATTAGATAATTGCATTAATGAGAAATTGAACAGGTGTTCCTAATAATCCTTTAGGTGAGTGTATATATGTGTGTGTGTGTGTGACCCTGGACCACAAAACCAGTCATAAGGCGCACAGGTATATTTGTGGCAATAGCCAACAATACATTATATGGGTCAAAATTATCCATTTTTCTTTTATGCCAAAAATCATTAGGATATTAAGTAAAGATCATATTCCATGAAGATATTTTGTAAATTTCCTACCGTAAATATATAAAAAATATATTATTATTAGTAATATGCCTTGCTAAGGACTTCATTTGGACAACTTTAAAGGCGATTTTCTCAATATTTAGATTTTTTTGCACACTCAGATTCCAGATTTTCAAATAGTGGTATATCGGCCAAATATTGTCCTATCCTAACAAACCATACATCAATGGACAGTTTATTCAGGTTTCATATGATGTATAAATCAAAAAAAAAAAAAAAAAGACCCTTATGGCTGTTTTTGTGGTCCAGGGTCACACAAATACATATACATATGTACTTATACTGTATATATATGATTTTCTATAAGGAACACAGAAAGAGAATTTGAGATAAGATGATTTATAAACCAAGCAATAGATGGAGTCAGTCTCAAGGCTGGTTATCACAATGGCATGAGCTTTTTTATAGTACTGAACAGTTTAATTATTATCTGGGATTAATACAGGGATTATCTTAAAACAGTCCTTTCTAATTTTCATTAAACACCTGCTATCTTAATGGGTTTAGGATGAAAAGCATGTCTGTATACTCTAATTGCTCAACGTGACACATCACCATGCATATAATACAGATAACCTTGATCTTCACTGTGGCACAAGGCCAAAACATACATGTTTTGGTATTCAAATCCCAAAGTCTGAACTGCCACCGATTCACACAGAGGACCCAGCCTGTGACTATGATTCTTGTGTTGTGTTACGGTGGTCTGGGCCTCTGATGTGAAGAATGCATATGAAGCTGTGAGATATTTTTGGGGCTCAGCCTTAATCCAGATTCTGTCGCTGTGTGCCACAGCGTCTGCTGAATAATGAATAAGACAAGAATTCAGGCCAAGTGTGCCAGCATCCACTCATCAGAAATCACTGGCGATTAGGGATGGGCGTGAGGATGCGAAAACGATGATCGATAATAAAAACACAATAATTGCATGACTTGACCTTTTGTTGAAACATTTCACACTGATCCCAATTCAGTAAAACATGCAAAACATGCCAAATGTGGTCTCATTTTCAATTTTGTGGTTGGTTACAGTGTCAATTTCAACGACCTTGCTTCAGGTGGCAATTTGTTTCAACAAGACACAGCTCATTTCGAGAATGCACAGTGGACACAGTGGACACTCTTCCTTTCAAACAGTTAGATAGAAAGCAAATTGAATGAAACAGAATGTATTTTTACCATAATTTGATATAGCGCCTTAAAAATGCAGAACAAAGACACATCAAGGTTGTCTTGTCTAGGGGTTTTCAAACTGATGTCAAAGGAGCCCCAGGGAGCTACAAGAGTGTTCTATGTGGTTTGAGAAATTTGAGAGAAAGTTTTTTGTTTTTTTAACAAAATGTATATGAAGCACTCTTTTTTTAAATCACTGAGTACATGTTGTTGTGTCTGACCAACTAGCAGTTATCCAAGTCTCAATTGGATGGAACAGTCTTAATCCCAGGATACACTGCACGATTTGAGCAATCCTATAAGATCATTACAGATCACACTGTGCGACATAGATCTATTAAACTTGGGTACGACGTGCATGTAGACTGTACGATGATGACACCTATTGACTCGTAGGCTACGATGCACGTTTCTAGAACAAAACAGCATCAGCATGTGCATGTGACAGGGTTTTGTAGTCACAATTTAACAAAAAAATGTGACAATACGAACCACATTCTAGCGGATTCTTGTCTTTCTTTATAGCAGTGAGATAGTTGCTTGACAAAAACTTTGAAGGCAAATAGCCATTCTGAAGGCTTTCGGAGAAAACTAAAAGCAAAATCGGGCTTAACAAATTAGAAAAAAACGTATAAAATTCAGACGGAAATCTGTCAGGCCTTGAGTCTTGCTAGATTTCATAGAGGATATAGATTCTTTAAAGGGGTCATGAATTGAGAAATCAACTTTCCCTTGAGCCTTTGATATATAAAAGTTCATCGTGATATAAGAATATCCTGTAAGTTTCGGAGCTGAGAACTTCCTTGTTAGTCAAAGAAAAGCTTTTATTGACACCAGGCCTAGAAAATGCTCAATCTCAGAATATGTCGACCCTTGACGTCATCGTGCACCTGCTTCTGTAGCCCCGCCCACCAACTCGTGGAGCTAAACGGATCGCGCTACAGAGCAATAAACATGCCGAAGAGAGTAAGATATTGCGCTGTGCCTGGTTGTGGAAGAACGCAGTCCCTGCATAAGCTTCGGATTCTAATATTAGGAATGATGGTTGAACTTTATTTTTAATGAAGTTCCAGCTCACGTGCGTAAGACATTGCACGTTTGTTCGCTTCATTCCACCGCGGAGATTAAAAACGCAATGCTGTGCCTTCTATATTGGATCCGACAGGAATAGTGCAACATACTTATCGTATTGATTATGTGTACGTGTCTAACTGAACATACCATAGCACGGTCAAAGGCTAAAGAATCCTTTATTTGTGGTGTTGTTGGTTCATTGCGATTCGTGATCAGACTTGGACATTTATGGGCCAGTGCTCGCAAAGCCCAATGTCCCGGGATATGTGTTTTCCAGACGGGCTACCAAAACGTAAGCCCAGCCTGCCAAAACGTAAGCCCAGCCTGCCGACGGGCTATCTTAAATTGCGAAATAACATTCCTTTCTTGATGTGCGTTGTTCACTCTCTTGACTTGATATTTGAAGGGTGTGCGCACGCGTGTGTGTGTGTGTGTACGGTTTGCGGTTATATTCACTGACTTTAAATCGGCGCTACTAAACACGGATATCGGCCGATGCCGATATATTAAAAAATATCTCTACAAAGGACACTGTATTAATAGTAGGAAATTGAATGCCATTTAGAAAGGTGCTCATTAAAGAAGCATCTGGTGGGAATTCTGGAGAATATAAATCAACATAAAACTGTTTGAACTGGGAATTTATTTCTATATAATTTACTGTGAGGGCTCCGGATTGTAATCATACGAGATGCTTCAGCCTCACGAATCTAGCGGACAAGCGGCTTCCCTGTTCTGTCACTTTGCTCATAAACCCTATGCTGAGCACATAGAATCAATTTTTCAGCCTCATCAGCTGATAATATATATTATATTCTGTCTGTAAGAACTGACGCTCCTCAAAAAGCTCAGGAGAGGGATACGAAGCAAACTGGGTATCAATAATCGCAATAGAGTTAGATTATTTTTTAAGATGCCTTTTCTTTTCGCATTGATTTCATGTAGCATTTTTATTGGCTGTTCAGTAGCTGTAGGTCGTAGCAGCAAACACACTATGCGGCGATCATGCTGAATTTCTGACACTGTCAGAAAATTTTCGTAGGCTATCTTTGGTCACAAGACCATGACAACGGCCGTCTTCAAACCTCTCTCACTGTACGACATAGGACCAACGATTAGGAGCCACTATCATAGAAATTGTAATGATTGTTTCACGATGGCAATCTTTCGTTTGGGACAGCCAAAAATCACGCAGTGTATCTCGGGCTTTAGTTGTTGTCACAGGTGCAGGTGCAGGAAGACGAAGTCGGGCCAGTGGTTCAAATTTTTACTTGCCCTGCCCAAATTTTTACTGGTTCCACCACATAAAAGTAATAAATAAAATAAAATAGGCCTAGTTATTGTTTTTGTTGTTTTAGATCCATGTAACCTTAATAAATAAGGTTGACTCCAAAAAGCCTAACTCATAATAGCAGCACAAATAAATACAACAGACCAATACAACCCACATACTGTTTTTTCATGTAGGTCTAAACTAGATTTTCAGGTACAGAAATAGTAATCAAATGTAAAATATCACTGCAGTCTTCACTGTGTAAATATAGATTAACCCTTATTAAAGTTATTCAGTCAAGAGCAGTGAGTGGTTTTTTCTTTTATGAGAAAAAAGGAGAAAAATGCTTCCCTGCCATTGACGATATTTTTTGGATTTCCCTGTTATACGGTAGGGGGCGCTATTACGCATCTCCTGAATGAGTACAGAATCTCCTGATCAAAACAGAGGTGAAGAAGAAGCAGAAACGCGCGATCTCAAAGGCAGATGCATATGAAAAATAGTGCGATCATCAGCAATAAACAGCATCTAAATCAAAACGGCTGTGTTTTTGAATGAAATGTCGGATCAGGACGAGCTATAGGACTGTCGATGGACTCCATCTACTCCATCTGTGTTATGATCATCGTTCTGAATCTGGATGCAGTCTATGCAGTCTCCTTTTCACATTTCCGGGTTTCTCAAAGCGGAAGTCGTCATAGTTGGGTTAACTATTATAGCGGTGAATGAGAGAAAACATTAAATATATTTTTTGTGTCCCCATTAAAAATAATGAGACTAAATGACCTTACCAGTGCTTAGGTCGCTCTTTCTCCTATTGCGGTCATTGATTTTGAAATTTGCTGATGATCAATAAAATGCAGCTCATATCTGTTGCTTTCGTTGACGTGAACCCTGTTAAATGCATCTAGCATGGATATTTAAGATCAGATTTATATTCGTTTTGTGGAGAGGTATAAGGTAAGACAACCTGCATGTATGTTTTTTATTTTTATTTTGTTTATTAGTTTAGATTGTATAGCCCGTTTCGTTTGCGAGGCCGTTGCGAGCAGCATCAGCCTGCCTCAGCTTGTCAAATTACTGTGGTGGTGATGGTAACAATTTAAACTAACATTGTGATATGCTTTAAGTGTTTTATATCTATGGATCTATGGATTTTATTATAGGCAAGACAAGTCAACTGTTGATTTGAGAGGCTACATTGATAAAACATGTGGTTACTCGCTGTCCGCTGGCCACTTGGTCGTCACTTTAAAAAACAAAAACTTCAATTTAACAAACAAAAATGCTCCAAACATTTTACTAAATTAACTTAATAAAGAAACTTAACGAAATATAACCACTGACATAAAAAAAAAAAACAGTAGTGTGTAATAAAAAAAAAGGGCTCCAGTCGGACTCGGGCCGAGAATTTTGATAAGCTTTCGGACATGGGCCGGGCTAGGGCCTGAGCGTCTCGGGCAGGGGCCGGGGGCAGGGGCCGGGCTAGGGCCTAGACTTGAGACCCGTGCAGGGCTTTACTAAAGCGAGAATGAGCTTCTGATTCAAAAAATATTTAGTTTAGTAACTCGTTACTTTGTAAACGCCTCATCCAAATGATATTTCCACCAAATTGAAAGGGATGGTGTAGTTCTTAAATAGATAATAATATGACTGCTTTCTCAATCGTATTCAAAAATATCTTTGCATGTGCGCAGTGCCGTGATTAGTATGTTTACATATGTCTAACGAACGTGTAATTATGTCTTATGAACTGGTCAGTGGAGGAGAATGATTATATAGTAAATATTAAAGAAACACTCTTCTAACATATTTGTAGATTCAAATGTTTAACGTCCTTTCAGAATCTGAAACTACATGTAAACATATCTATTGTTCTGTCTCAACTTCTTCCAAATTGTCAACTTGAAAAAACAATCAACTGCCTTATTATGAGTACAATAATGTCCTGCTTATGTATTCCACAGGTGCCTCCATTTAAAGGGACATTCCAGAGATAACAAAACACCACAGCAGGCTTTTTTTCCAACCTTCAAAGATAACGATTCAAAGAACTGTTTGAAAACAGACAAGGGAACTAAAACTTTGTTGTGTGAAGAGTTCTAAGAGAAGCCCTAATAAATGGTGATGCATTAAAGGAGAGGCTGTGGAGTGTCTCTCAAACCTCAGTGGACTATTGATCTACGGACTGAGGGATTCTGCAGTCCTCCTGTTCCGGCCTCACTGAAGTGTCCTGAGCACCACGCTCTGTGTTAATGCTTCAAACACAGCTCAGCGGGAGAGGATGAAAAAAATGAGAAACTGAAGCAAAGGAGAGGAAGGAATAAAGAAACTGTCAAATTTGTACAAAAAGGAAAAAAAGTGGACTGGAGATTGCATTCCAGTCTCCCGGAAAAGCACCCACACCTTTTCTGATAAAAAGAATTATGCCCATTCAAACTTTGCCCCCGCAGATTTCTGAGCCAAGTGGATCCTGAAAGCTCCTGAAATTTGAAAAAATTATAAATATAATAACAATTAATAAATAAATAAAAAGGTTAATTTTAACGGGTTGATTTATGCTACACTCAAAATTTTCTCTAGGTTAATTTTTACCCAGACTGCTGGGTTCTGCCTGCTGGGTCATTTTGTCATAAGTTATAAGTTTGTCATAAGTTATAAGCTGGGTCAAATGGGTCATAAGTTTCTCTAACAGTAGAAATTATGCACCTCTTCACAAACTATAGTAACCAACTGCTGCTTTGCAAAAGTGGATTAAACTGGATCAGTAATGGTCATTTTTCTCCTGTCCCGAGAGCAAACTTCCTGAGGTGATCTTCCTGAATAACTATAAAGTAAAGACTTGTGGATCAAATAATGATTGAAAACATGAAAAAAACAAAACAAAACAAAAAATGTAGTTTCAACTTTTTTTTTATTACATTTTACCGTTGTTTGCTCCGCTAACATTATTTCACGTCAGTTGATTAAGGCTAGTTATGTTTGTTTGGTTAATATTTCCAGATGAACTTAAATCCAGTAAAGAATTATGTAAAATGCACTATACAACCACTGTGTTTACATGATACTTAATTTTGCATGCAACCACTACAGATCCTTAGCTTTTTAGTTGTTAAAAGATATTTTGTTTTCTTTGGTCATGGCTTAGCCAGGACTGCCATTGGTGCATCCCTAAAAACACAGTCTGTTCTCTTGCTACTCTTCTCACATCTACATAAATAGAGGATCAAGCCTCTGTATGAAAAGCATCTCACTCATCTCACAGCTGGTCTGTTTACCTGCTCTACACACAAACAGATTAATACTCTATCCCCCTCTCTGTCTATCTTATCTCATAAACACACGCACACACACACACAGATTAATGCTCTCTGTTTCAATATGTCAGCTACACACAGATATGACATTCTGTTTAATGTCTCTGGAGTTAAAAAAAAAAAAAAAAAAAAATGAAATGGCTGATTCTTAAGGTACTATGGGATCACCTTGTAAAAAAAAAGGCACCATCCAATCTAAACAGTAATGATAAGTCTGACTTGAGACTCGGGTGTGAGATATGACCTCATGACCAGACCCACACAGAATCAGAAAATGTGGCTAATTTGATCATGTATTTAGCTATGAATGACAGGGTAGTACCCTCAGCTCAGTTGAACATATTTTACCATGGTTAAATCCATTCAGATTTTCTTACAAACTCATCTCAGATAATGCAAAACAATCTGCAGGTTCTGTGTGAGCCTGTTTATGACGGATTACACAGGGTGTCAGTGATTGATTAGCTGTTGGTGTAACTTAGACAAGCAATAGATTTTATAGGGACAGAAACAGACTAACGGTTAATGACCTAAGCTACAAACTACAAGGTTGAAGTGTTACAGATCACAATCAAGATGCTGCACAGGATGAAATGTGTCTGCCAAGTGGCACAGAAAAATCAAGGGTTTAAACGATCCTGGTATGTGTTCTAAGCCATGTGTGCTGGTTTCAGTCTGCCGCATCAGGACTGATTAGTCTTGATTCCTAACATTTGTTGTTCCGTCAAAAGTCGGAGGCTAAACGTGACCTACAATCAGATTGGACACAGTTGACCACAATGGCAACAGCAGAAAATCCCACCTGCTGATGCCACCACCATATTGCTCATCTCTATTACTCACAGTGACCAAATACATTGACAATATGATACACACAAAACCCCAAAACATTTTCTCACCAAAACTATTCACATCAGGTTATTCACATTTAATGAAAAATATAACTCGCCACTAATTTATATTTAATGAAGTTAAAATCTTAAATCTCTTTGGTTGATCAGAAAGTGAACCAACAAAAAGACCTACATCCTATCTGCATCACTGTAGTGCACATTAATGCATTTGGTGTGAAGAGGTCCACAGGGATGCATGGTTTCATTGTAAAATCTAGTTTTTCCCAAAAAAAAATTGGGCCAAAAATCCACACAGAACAGTGTGACAGAAAGTAGGCTGCAATGAACAATAATTTTTAATAACTATGAATAAATGTGAATGTGTTCTGCATTTTTAATTTATACAAATAACAAATGCATATTATTATTATTATATTATGGTTGTTGTTGTTATTATTATAAATAATAATAATAAGAAGAAGAAGAAGAAGAAGAAGAAGAAGAAGAAGAAGAAGAAGAAGAAGAAGAAGAAGAAGAAGAAGAAGAAGAAGAAGAAGAAGAAGAAGAAGAAGAAGAAGAAGAAGAAGAAATCTAAATATAATAATAGATATATTAAATATAGAAATACATTTTATGTATCTGGATATTTTGTCTTTTAGCTGTGAAATATAAAGTAAACTTAGTAAACTTAAGAATAACTTTTATATTGCAAGTAATATTTTAAGATGAACAGTTACTGGAGTGAAGCAACTTGTTTACTTGCTTTCCATACTGCATATTTTTGAGTTTGGTTATTTTTTTCCTTCACAATTATGAGCTCCATATTCTATATATGCTATATAAGCCAAAACAGCCTGATGTATCATATATGTTACTCAAAAAAAAACAAAAAAAAACACTAAAACTTTCATTTTTGAAAATGTAGATTTTTCAGACTGTAATGCTAGTTTTTACACGATTAAGGGCACAGACATAGTTAAGAGTAGTGCTCTGCCTCTGACAATAACATATTCCCTTTAAAGGTGAAGTGAGAGAGACCTCAAATAAGAGAGAGAGAAAAACAGTGGTGGGAAGTCCTGACTCCTGAGCACAGAGATTGAAAAAAATCAGAGAGAGATAGATCTGAACAAAAAAAATGTCAGAGGTTTGAGTGCTTGAGATTCCACTGAAAAGTCATTCAAATGTCACAGTATGCACTCATACATAAAACAATACTGTTATGATGTTACTGTGTCTCTTTAGTTCCTCTGGATCGTCAGAAACGGATGTATGTCCTTGAAAAAGTGTCAAGTCAGGTATTTAGCTGCATACATTACGTTGGGTGGAGACACAAGGTTCTGGAGCAATATTAATTTACACTCACCTAAAGGATTATTAGGAACACCATACTAATACTGTGTTTGACCCCCTTTCGCCTTCAGAACTGCCTTAATTCTACGTGGCATTGATTCAACAAGGTGCTGAAAGCATTCTTTAGAAATGTTGGCCCATATTGATAGGATAGCGTCTTGCAGTTGATGGAGATTTGTGGGATGCACATCCAGGGCACGAAGCTCCCGTTCCACCACATCCCAAAGATGCTCTATTGGGTTGAGATCTGGTGACTGTGGGGGCCATTTTAGTACAGTGAACTCACTGTCATGTTCAAGAAACCAATTTGAAATGATTCGAGCTTTGTGACATGGTGCATTATCCTGCTGGAAGTAGCCATCAGAGGATGGGTACATGGTGGTCATAAAGGGATGGACATGGTCAGAAACAATGCTCAGGTAGGCCGTGGCATTTAAACGATGCCCAATTGGCACTAAGGGGCCTAAAGTGTGCCAAGAAAACATCCCCCACACCATTACACCACCACCACCAGCCTGCACAGTGGTAACAAGGCATGATGGATCCATGTTCTCATTCTGTTTATGCCAAATTCTGACTCTACCATCTGAATGTCTCAACAGAAATCGAGACTCATCAGACCAGGCAACATTTTTCCAGTCTTCAACTGTCTAATTTTGGTGAGCTCGTGCAAATTGTAGCCTCTTTTTCCTATTTGTAGTGGAGATGAGTGGTACCCAGTGGGGTCTTCTGCTGTTGTAGCCCATCCGCCTCAAGGTTGTGCGTGTTGTGGCTTCACAAATGCTTTGCTGCATACCTCGGTTGTAACGAGTGGTTATTTCAGTCAAAGTTGCTCTTCTATCAGCTTGAATCAGTCGGCCCATTCTCCTCTGACCTCTAGCATCAACAAGGCATTTTCTCCCACAGGACTGCTGCATACTGGATGTTTTTCCCTTTTCACACCATTTTTTGTAAACTCTAGAAATGGTTGTGCGTGAAAATCCCAGTAACTGAGCAGATTGTGAAATACTCAGACCGCCCCGTCTGGCACCAACAACCATGCCACGCTCAAAATTGCTTAAATCACCTTTCTTTCCCATTCTGACATTCAGTTTGGAGTTCAGGAGATTGTCTTGACCAGGACCACACCCCTAAATGCATTGAAGCAACTGCCATGTGATTGGTTGATTAGATAATTGCATTAATGAGAAATTGAACAGGTGTTCCTAATAATCCTTTAGGTGAGTGTACATCCCTTTATCTGTATTTGATACACTGTAATAAATAGAGTCAGGCTGTTTATGACAGTGGTGTTCTGTTTGAAAGCTGTGTCCTGACTATAAAAAAAACACAGCGTGCCTTTCTCTGTCCTGTCTTTGTTTTCAGTTAGATTCCAGATGAACTATGTTTTTCTTTAACTACAAGACTAGACCTCAGATTAGACACATATTTTGATATTGAGAACTCTCTGGAAAACATTCCAGTGCAGGTGCCAATATACATTAATAGAGTGTAACAGACGGGTTCCAGAAGAAAAAAAATCATTCATTTTCTCCAGAGAGAAATAGATTTTTATCAATAATGTATAAACCTTTCAAAATAGACCTACCATGAAGCCACAAGTCAAGATGACTTCAACTTCAGTTTTTAAAATGCCTACACTACCAATGAATCCTGAAGAGATCCACAAATGAAAGAAGTCCCTGTTACCATTGAAATTGTGACCTCCACTCCCATGAAGCACTACATGGCAGACAATCTTAACTATAATCTCAATTTTAGATTATCTCAAAATGTAAAACTTGTATATATCTAAATATTTTGCAATATAGCCCATTGTTTATATTCTTACAATTGTTTTATAGTGTACATTACCATTAACTGATTAAATTATATCATTTTTGCAATGCAAAATAGTTCATTCCAATAACTGTCTCCTGTGTTGTCTTATTTTTCTGTGTGAATTTATATAACTTGCATCAAAGCCTCAATGGTGATTCGCACTTATTTTTTTTATTAACACAGGGAAAAGGGCCTTCTTCACTGTGACATTGACTCTCATATGATTAATAAAAAACATGATTTTTGAGTGCAAAACACCACTGAGGTTTGGATAGTACTTCACTCCCTCATAAAAGACGTTCCCTCAGAAGTATCAGTCTTTCTTCCAGTTTTGCAGTAATATTTAGCTGGTAAATCTGATTCATAACTCTTCAATGAAAGATTATTTTCGATCCCTGTGGAGATGAATGGGAAAAATACTTCCAGAACTATAAGGCTGCTGAGAAAAGTGGGCAGTCACTGTTGCGCTGTATTGCCTCATATACTGAAAATGCATCACAGAAGTTCCTTGCTTTGATAGGCTGGAGAAAAGTAATAGGCAAGCACATTCCCCTAAAGATTGATCTTCCATTTCCACTTAAAACAGGCCATCCTGCGACACATCAGGCACCAAATCCCATCAGGCAATATTGCATAAGCATAGTGAGCATACATATATCTACATTCCATCAAAACGTTCTTCATTTTCCACCAATCTTTTCTGCACCGCTACTTAGTGCTGACACTTCACCGCTACTGAATATGAGCCATGGCAAAAGAAAAGAAATAATATGTTACCCATGTTGTGGGAGTAAATTGAATGTAATGAGATAAACAGACCATGTAAATCACAAAATAATTACAAGAAAACTCATTTATTGCATTGTGTTGCTGGCTGCACTCAAAATTAGACATACGCCACGATACACATGATTCACAAATGAATCTTATAAGCCGATTCTTTTAATGAATTATTCAAGAGACTCGTACCATTACCATTTTCAATCGCTCAAACAAATCCTTCACTCCACAAAACCACAAGTGATGTACAACTTGAAATGAAGCATGAAATGTTCTAAAAGTTCATGAAATTTAAACCAGTATCATTAGTTTCCTACTGTTCATATGATAATGTGTTTTGTTGTTGTTACTGTTAAAGGTGAAAGTGGATCGGACCGAGCACCACAACACATTTGTAGCCAATCAGCAGTAGGGGAGAGAGAGTGAGCAAGAGGGAGATTTGAAGAAAGACTGTAGAAAGAGAGATGGCTGAGAGACATTACAAAAGACAAAAGCTCAGAGGAATATCACTGGAAAAAGAAAGGTTATGATCAGGAAAGAGCTTTAAGATCCGCGTTAATATTAGAAATGCTTTCCAGTGCTAGAGAGAGATAAGCCTGAAAAACGGACACAAAGGTTGTGTTGTTTCTGCCCCATACGCGAGTAACATTGGTTTTGCTATATTTTACAGAACCAAGATATTCTGTTGTTGTAATGTTAGCTACAGAAACAGTTTTGAGTGTGACTGTTTGTCTGGAGCTGCTGTGCTGCTGGCGAATAACAACAAACTCATGCTGGTGTGTATTGTATGTTCATTTTTTGTTCTTCCTTGTCGTTGTTCGTCAACGTCACTTTATTTTTCAAAGAAACATCCACTCTTGCATTGTAAGTTTGTGCATTTTGGGGCTGGGGCAATGAAGGGAGGGGTGTGTTTGTTGGTTTCAAAGATTTCAAATATCAACAGTGTTTCTCAGAAATCACTTACTGCACCTTTAACTAAAACTATTAAAAAAAGATTAAATAAAATAAATATAAAACAAATTTTAAAAATGAACATTTGAAATGTTATTTTGGCAACTAATTGAAATATAAAGTCATAAAATTGCTTAAAAAACACATTTCTAAATAAAGCACATAAAAATCACTATAATTTAAAATGAAAATTAAAAATACAAAAATATACTAAATAAATATTATAATAGTATATGAATAATACAAAATAACATGTAGTTAAAGACACATTTGCAGCTGTGTGTAAGTGATATTGATTTTTATTGTAATAGATCATTAACACATTAAACTATAAATTACACCTCAACAACTTTAAATTAATAGTATAGTATTCCTAATTGTAGTATTTTGTTCAGTTGTGATTAGGGTTGCAAAATTCCAAAAATTTTCAGGCTGGAAACTTTCCATGGTAATTAACGGGAATAAATGGGAAATAACGGGAATAAATGGGAATTTGCAAAGTTGCAGGTTAGCCTATAACAGGGAACTTAAATGTAGTTGAAAAAAACCTATTTCAGCATAATCTTGGTTAATTACAGTAAAGCTGTTTGAAGCAATCTGTGTGGTAAAAAAACACTATATAAATGAAGGTTAAAACAACCAGATTTAATGCAATTTCAGTTGAATTTCTACCCTGCACCTTCCTCAATCACATACATGCAGCATACTACTTAATGCACACCCCCTGCATGCACTGTGCATTCCTTCATAATAGGGATGTCAATTTACATGAATTCCCATGATCGATCGTCGTTTAAATGAATGATCAATTAATCGATTAATCGTTAGCCTTAATACTGCAATATGTGTCTTCATCAGTGGCTTATAGCCGACAGCATGACAGGGTGTGCAAATGCTGCTCAAAACACCATGTTCCTCACCAAATGAATGAGAAGGGTTTTTAGTCTAAATAAAGGGCTAATAGGATTGTAAAATGAGTCCATGCGACTGATCATTTAATTAAATTACTTATTTAATAATCAAATATAACCTCTAATACAACGCATCACCAACGCCGCCTCGTGTCTGTTATTCAGAATGAACTCGCTCTTCCTGAAACAAAACACGCTGAACATGGCAACTAAACCCAATGAATTCACAACGATTTATTAAAATAGTGTTCTCATTAATGTAATGTAATATTACAGTCCCAATCAAAGTTATTGTTAGTCGTGCGTTGCTGTTTGAGCTGCGCGCGCTGAATGAACACCGGTACACTTAAGTTCTTTGCTAGCGCGAGATTTAGCTGAAAGAAATGCATCCTATATGAGATTAATCAGATATATAGAAAATAAACATAATATTACAAATTATATCTGCACAAAATGATGCAAATGCACAAGTGAACTTGAATGAAGCTATTCAGAATGCATGACTCATGTTGTGCACGCGCTCTTCCTGGAGCAACGCGATGAAACGGCAAACTAAACCCAAATAATTCACAATGTTTTATTACAATAGTGTTCTCATTATAATGTTATGTAATATGACAGTCCCAATCATAGTCATTATTAGTTGTGCAGTGCTGTTTGAGTTGCGCGTACTGAAGCTGATCACCGGCATTCTTTACTACCACGTTAATTCTTAACCAAATGCATCCTATGAGATAAATCAGATATAGACAGGCCCACACAAAATAAACACAACATTACAACTTACATTTGCACAAAACAAAAGGCTGCAAATGCATACGCACACTTATAGTCATGATGAAGGTGTAACTCCAGCTGTAAAATGGTCCCAAACATAATTCTGGCGTGCTCGCTTAATTTTTCCTCGTGTCTGCTTTACATGTTTCGCGGTTGAGCAGCACGCACGCGCATGATCCTGCTTAATCGATGATCGATAAGTTTGATCGATTAAATGTATTATCGACAATTAATCGATCATCGATTAATCGTCAACATCCCTACTTCATAACGTGCACATTTGATCAAAAATATAGAAAAAACTGTAATACTGTGAAATATTATTACAATTTAAAATAATGGTTTTCTATTTTAATATACTTTGAAATCTAATTTATTTTTGTGATCAAAGCTGAATTTTCAGCATTATTACTCCAGTCTTCAGTGTCACATGATCCTTCAGAAATCATATCCTTCTGATATGCTGATTTATCAATGTTGGAAACAGTTGTGCTGCATCATATTTTTTTTTATCCTGTGATACTCTTTTCAGGATTCTTTGATGGATAAAAAGTTAAAGAACTGTAAATCTTGTGTAACAATATACATATCCGTTCAAAAGTTTGGGGTCAGTCATTTGTTCGTTCTTTTTTTTTTTTGAAAGAAATAAATACTTTTATTCAGCAAGGATGTGTTAAATTTATAAAAAGTGATCGTAAAGATTTCTATTGTTAGATTTATTTTTTATTTTTCTATTTTTTTTTTCTTTTTAACTTTTTATTCATCAATGAATCCTGAAAAAGTATCACAGGTCCAAAAAATATTAAGCAGCACAACTTTTTCCAACACTGATAATAAATCAGCATATTAGAATGATTTCTGAAGGATCATATGACACTGAAATAAATAACATGCATAACAATTACTGCGATAAAAATATATTTATTTTACATATTTACTAAATTAGAAGTACTTAACTGGCAAATATATCAATATGCATAAATGTTTTCCAAATTTCCAATTAATTCCCATAAAACCCTATAAATTCCCATAAATTCCTTAAAAACTTTGAAATAATTGGAATATTTCCAAAATTCCCCAGATTAAGTTCCCGTGGAAAGTTTCTGGAAATTTACCGGAAACTTTACACCCCTTTGCAACCCTAGTTGTGATCAGTTATGAATTTAAACATTTTAGGTGCTATGGAGGTAGGCCAGGGGCTCCCTTGATGAAAAAATTACATTCTGTAGGAAAACCTGCCCACCACATACATATTTTTTCCACCCAGTTTCATCACCTCTTCCCGACACACTCTCTGAATGGCTTTTACTTGCCTTTCTCCACTTTCTTTGTCTGATTCCAGCAGAATGAATGTAAGAGTCTAAATTACCTGTCCACTTTTTGGTAGAAGGAAAATCTTACAACTCTTTTCAATCAGTCTTTTTTTCTCGTCTCTGTGAAAAGGCTCTCTGAAGACAGACAGAATCTGCATATTAAGACAACCTCTCTTCTTTTTCCAGTCGTAGGCTATTCTTAGCAGATCACATGAACATGTTTATTACCTGCAAATTAAGCGCAGTGTGCTGATATAAGAATTGACCATTCAATTTTACCTGGCAATTACACAAGTATAGCAGGACTAAATAACTAATCTGAATCCATATCTCAAAATAAGAGAGCACAATATGAGGTCCAAAGAAATGTATAGTCTTGGAAACATGACAGAACCCATGTGCAAGTATGATTTCATAAGTTCGGATTTTAACAAGCGAAGTTCAACTCACTTCCAACTCACACCCACTGAACCACAGCTTGTTACTTTCGTCATGTCCAACTTGAAATAAACATAGAATTCCTACTGTCTAAATGAATTGAGCTGCCTTGAAAGGCACTAAAGAACTCACTGTAAATATGAGCAAAAAATCATTAAATTTCTCATTCCTAATAACAGCCTAGACCTTTAACTACTGGCCTACACTAAATGCTTCAAGGAGCAGTAAAAAAAAATCTTTATTTGTCACTGTGAAATGTTCAGGAACATTACAATAGGTGGTAGTGAGCGCAGCAGCATACCAATAAAGCTGTTTTATAGAGCGGAGTAAAAACATGATGTAAAAATATGATGCAGTGTGTGCGACAGGGGGCGATCAAGATAAAGCAGGCATGCATTTTTCATGACTATATAGCTCTGTGCATGCTTTACGCCACACTTATCTTTTAAAGGAAGGTGTGTGTGAAGACTGTATTTAATTTAGATCTGATCTCCAAAAATTCAAATTGAATCCTATTTTGTGAGGTGAGTAAGAGCAACAAATCATCTAGAAAACAAAAAGAGCGCAGCTGGATCCGTCTACCTAGCCACTTGGGGGACTGATATTAAAGCAAGTTAAGATTTTGACAAAGTGCTTGTTATTCTAAAAGGCCAACCAAAGGAAATGCTAAACTCAGCTGGAAGAACACAATGGGTGTAAAGATATTCCTGAATGGCACATCATCTTCAAATCAACAGAGGTGTGATCAACAAAGCCCAATTAGAGCACTAATAAACACTAGCATGTATAAAACTGTCATTACAATGTTGCTGCTACAAGGGCATGAGAATGTCTGAAACACATCTGTATAACAAATTCAGAGAAATGTTTTATATTGCTTTATAGCCCTTACAGCTTGAATATCTAGTTCCATGAGCAGCAATGGAGTGAAAGTGCTTCTTTCCCCATCAAACATCTCTCATCTTCTCATACACATGGATTTCTATTATTTAGAATAGATGATTATTTCTATTAATATTTAAATGATACATTAGTGCAGCTATAATAATAACTACTTACTAGTCCTATTAGTAGTAAAGCTGCTCGTTACTGCACTTTGTTGATAGTGCTCTAGTAATTAATTACTACGGTGACCGGGAGGGGACATGTTCGGTTCACCTAGTTTTGTCTTTGCCATGACACATAAACTCGTGGGAACGTGATAATATGTCATGGCCACGGGATATTAATTTGTGGGAACGTCATATTAACGTAAACGTGATATGGCCTCAAGATCATATGTTAAGGGAACAACATATTTTTCCCGTGGCCATTAGTTAAAAGCGTAAACAACCTACATGACCATAGCAACCTGGAATTATCAGATCAGGCCTATAAAAACATTTATTTTTAATTTAGAAAGAGTGTGAAGAAATGATTATTTCAAAATATTATATATTATATTGCACGCAATGTTATAGACAATTTTCAAATGAAGTTTGTTATCATCAATAAATGATAAAAGAATATGTAAGAACATATAATAATTTAGGCCTACAAGAAAACATTTTTATCCATCCCATCTTACAGACTTTTAAATCCATTCACTGATCGTGTCTTTATTTATTATTATTGTTGTTGTTGTTGTTATGATTATTATGCCTATTAAACTTAAAGCTGCAGTCTGTAAGTTTTGCCTCTGTGTAGCCATCTCTGTTTGAAACCTGCAATTGCAGTTATTTGCGGAGTTATCATCTTAATGGCACGACTCCTCAGTGCGGATGAATCTAATGTTTTGAGGAGTGTGTGCGGCCTGCTGTCAGTCACCGCACCGGTGTGGATACTGTACTTCGGAATCAAGGATTCTACGTCTTGAAGTATAACCTAAATAAGAATTTTCAGTGGAAAATGTCCTCTGAACAAGTAACATGTCTGCCACTTTTGGGAACAAAACATTACAATAAATTGTGCTACTAACGGTGATTAAATCTAATGATCACTTGTATAACATCAAAACGTGCAAATTATTATTATTGTTATACTTTGTTCAAATTGTACAAATTGTTAATGTTAACAACGTCAACATTGCGTGACTGTGTATTTAGTGTGTATTAGCATTGCCTGTAGATTTCAATTTCTGCACAGTCTAATCTTTTGCTTTTGACTACGGGTGAATCTCCAGGTGTCACTGATAATTGTCGTTTGGGCCTTTCTGGATTACAATCTGCCATGAAAATGATAAATGTAATTATTCCAGCTGCTGTGATAAAAGGCTATAAAATGACCTGCTGAAGAACAGGCAGTCCTGCGTCATGTGACGTAATGATGACACGCTCAAATTTCCCGCGGAAATCCACCAGTACCACTCAAATTATAACACATTATTACAAGCTTACTGTTGTGAATCGGGCTAAGGTAAGTAGCTAGTTTTGAACACTGGCTGGTTATTTACTTGCTTTAATTTTAATTTTAAAAAAGTTATGGACTGCAGCTTTAAATAAAATGAAATATGTTAAATTCCCATAAAAGTGAACTTCCCGTAAAATTCCTGTGCGCCTACAGAAATAAATTCACATAATCAAAGCTTTATTGGCATGACTGTCTGGCATTTACAGTATTTACAAAACAGAGGCTATATGGTAGATTAGATTAGATTTAGTTATTATTAATAGCCTATATAGCCTATTAATAATAACAAATGATTCGAACTTCATTCGAATGCGGTCACGGGCACGAGGGGCTGAAAACATACGCTCATTTATTGTTACATAGGCTGCTGGTGCAGTCTACAGAAATACAGTCACAAAGTAAAAACTTTATTGGGCATTTACAGTATACAAAATATACTTATACAAGTAACAATATACAGAAAGGTAGAGATACGGGAAATAAAGCAAATACATAATGAATACAAAATGTAACCAATAATAATAATAATAATAATAATATAAAAAAAATAAAAACAGATGAACAGATTTAAAAGATTGTTGGATGGGATAGATAAAAATGTACACGGTATATTCTTTTAAGATTTATTGATACATTTCATTCGAATGCTGTCTAGGCACCATCGCACGGCAATACAATAGGCAAAATGTTAATATAATCATTTCTTAATTCCATGCTTTATCTTAATTCATTTCTTACATTTCTGTGGTCGTGCAGGTTGTTTATGCATTTAACTAAATATGTAACGTTAGTTCCCTCAACATATGCTCTCGAGGCCACGACTTCACATTGCGTGGCCACAATATAATGGTGTCGTTACCTCGACAAAATGATCTCGTGGCCAAGACTTATTATCACGTTCCCATTAGTTAATATGACGTTCCCACAAATTAATATCCCGTGGCCACAACATATTATCACTTCCCATGAGTTTATATGTCTAAGTGAACTAAGTGAACCGAACATGCCACCTCCCAGTCACCGTATAGTACAGTAACTTTATGTTGTGTAAAATGTTTACTAGTTTACACTTACAAAAAATATACAGTGATATTATCAGAATGTAATACTGTCATATATACCAAGGTAAATAAATGACTACCATATCCATGCATGGCATGCATACATAGCATATTTACATGGTCCCAAATACATTTCATTTATCTATGGAGCCCTGCACATGACATGCAAAAAAAGTATCATGCCCATGAATTAGGATTTATAAATTATTAATGTGTTCCCTTGTTTTGGGGAAAATGTAGAGACGCTGCATAAATCGGAACTGATCGGTTTTTGCTCCAAACACACATGAACAACAACTGGATGGTTTTTTATCCGCGATGCTTGAAATATTGGAAGAAAAAATATATAATTGAGGGTTGGGGTTTATATGAATGTTTCTCTAAAGGGAAGACTCCAGAAAAGTTTTGATGCCGTTTTCTTTTCCTCTTACCTCCATATAATGCCTATTAAAGTAGTGTTTATAAGCTCAGCGCTGCTTTTGTGTACAGCGGTAACCATGGAAATAAGCGCCACCTACTGTCCGAGAATGGATTTACATTTTCATTCAGTCCATCTGCTGTTTTTGTTTTGTGCAGGTGTCTTGTGTAGCATAATTTCATAAAGCTAAAGTCAGACCATGCTGTTTTTGCTTTAAATCTTAAAATGACACATTCTAATTGAAATAAAAAACAACTGCTGCATGTGTGTAGCATCTTTGTGTGGATCGTGATTAAAATGCAGTGGTTGCCTCTTATTTCAAATGGCTACAGATTACAGTTGTTGTTGTTTTAGACCATTTCTGCCTGTAATAGCACAAATAAACAACAAATAAAAGCTTTAAAGAAAAATGTTCTACTAATCTACTAATTTGCTTGTAATAAATTGAATTGAAATCAGAATTGGCCATGAAAAATCATGATCTCTAGTAAATTGTGGCCACAGTTTAAGTATATTAAAACGAGGGAATGAATTAGAAGAGCTTGCAATGATTTGCCTAAGAGAATAACCTAATCAAACATTGACATTATTTAACAATAAAATAAAAAAAGTAGCCAGTCTAATTCTTAATTTCTTAATTCTAAAATATGTAGTTTTTTCCATGTCATGTATGGGATTCAAAATTTCTCTGATTTCTCAAAACATGGTGCCTCCGCACCACACATTCCTGCTCCCGTTTAGTTCCAACTCTAACACAAATAAATCAAGGCAGCGTGGTGTGTTGGAGTAGGAAGATGGCTATCCAGAAGTAGAAATAAGCAACGCTGCACTAAAGAAAGCTCTAACAGAGTGCTTGACAGATAGAAACACGTCTAATTCATTTTAAGTATGTGGAAAGAGCCGAAACAGTTTGAAATAAAGCAGATTTAAAAACTATCTATTCCATCCATCTGAAATTATTTGGATGTATTTGGATGTTTACTTATTTTGCATCAGTAAAAATTGAATATCCTAAGGTTGGGAAGGGCACAACAAGATGTATCAGCTGATATGGTTGTTTTGTGTCCCAAACAGGATTTAGAGAGGCACAGAACAAAAGAAAGAGAAGTGAGGATAAGGATATTAAAGGACACACTTTTAAAAGTGCTTATCAAAGCACCAAAGAGGAAGATGTCAATTTTGCAGGTGGCTCCTGAGAACACTAAAGCTTACGATCAAAACCGAGCATTAAATCCAGACAAGTCTTACCATAGATATAAAAACCACCCCAGAGCTACCTCACTGGGCTATTTTCACCGGTCTGTTTTGCTTTATAAAGCTTCTAAGCCTTTAGCAAATATCTGAGAAGATCAGAATAAAACTGGAGACATCAGTAAACCCTTGCTCTTGTTTTACAAAAAAGTCATGGAGCAGTCTGCCAGCTGTTACAACCTAATTTGTGTTAAATACAACTAACTGTTGGCACTATACAGAAAAAAAGCACTTTAAGAAAACCACACATTTTCCCCAACCGACAACAGCATCATGCGGCATTGAGAGCCCCGGAGCAGGGTCATTGCAAAAGTGAAAACTCAATACTCATGGCAACAGCTCACTACAAATGAATCACAGCAGAGAGGAGCGCAGGAGGACACAGAGCTACGCTCAAGTCAAAAATCACAGACAGCACCACAGGGAAGCACTGTGACTCACCACATCTGAAATACATGATCAAAACGGTATAATTAAGGAGTATTGTTGTGATCAATACACAAGAATCAAAATGAGGGAAATATTTACCAGAATTACAGAGCAGCGGCTATCCTCTCTCAAGCTCTTTACTGAAGAGCATTGCAGGATGTGAATAAACTTTTTTAAAGACTTGAAGCTGACTTCAAATTGTATTACTCCAATTCTGGCTGTAGATGATTATTCATTTTACCATATTGGTTACTGGATGATATTAGAGCTTTTCATGCATCCATATCTGCAGATATTGGATATTTAATTGTACATTTTTCTACTGTACATTTTAAGGTTGAGATACCCAAAGTCACTTGTTTTATTGGCATAAAATTAAAATAATTATCGGCTAATCTGTATTGGTCAGTATTTTTATATTGGTGCACTACCCCTAGTTATAATTGTTCAATCAAAATTGCTCAAGAAAATGAGGAAGTCACAACTTTTTTTCCAGGCAGCAAATTTACAGCATTTGTGCAAGAGCTTGATTGGGTCATTTTAATTTCACATGTAAATGAGGATGTCAGGACAGACACGGACTGGTAAATGTTGAGTCAACACTGTCATCCGCTAAGAAGTACATCACACAGTGTGACAAAGAATAATTGATGTCGCACAGTCTGCCTTGGCTTTTACCCAACAGTGAAATTATTCTCGTATTGCCTGTAATTTCAGGATGGCTGTAGAGTTTTGACTGTACTACTTGGCGCGAATCGTGTGTCGCAGACAGACAGACAGACAGTTCTCAATGGGTGAGGCATTTCACTAACGTTAGTCAGTGTTCTCCAAACCCCCGATTTTAACGCTAGGTTTGCTAGGTTTAGGAATAATTGACCACGGCCCGTCGTCAGTCACACTCAATATATTGTTCTGATATTGTATTTTAAGACATTTGGCAGGCTTAAAACGATCGTGTGTTGAAACAATTTTATTGATAACGTGTCCATGTATTTTCACGTCTATGTGCGAATGCGTGTCAGAACTGCAAGTGTGTGCATTTGTATGGGATAAAGAGCGGGAGAAAGAGAGTATGCGTTTCATGGGTAATGAAACATGAAAATAGTTTGCCATTTTTATCCTGTTTGTTATATGTATTTGCTTGATCAATTTCTTTGTGGGTTTGTGGTTCTTTTGCTTTTCTAGGCTGTAAGGACCTTTGAGATAACTGAATTAAATTATTTGGCAAAATGATATGGAAGTGTAATGCGGTCAAATCCTCAAGGTGCCTGGAACTACTTGGACTTGCCCGGAACAGCTGTAGAACAGGTAATTTTGCAAAAGTGGTTTGGTTTTCTTTTATATGAACCCTTAAATTGATTTACATTCATTTCCGATTTAGTAAGATCAGAGTCATGTTTTCTTGCACACTTTGTGCACACGCATGCAGTATCTGTGCATTTGTGAGGCACATACATTCACATACATGTTTCTAGTAGCATACAGAATACACCCATAGCTTGCAGACACAGACTCAATCACTTAATTATTCACTCCTCTCTGGCTAACTGGAAATCACACAATCACTTCCTTTCACACAAGGCTAAACTGTCTGGTCATGTCTTGGCCCCTGCTTCTTTTAAGGTGATATTTTGTCTTGTTTTCTCTACTGTAACAAACATACACCCTCATTTATTTACTTTATAAGTTTCTAATTACGTTCATCTACTAAACAGTTCATTTTCTATAAAAAATAAAGATTCTTATTATTTACTTACCATGATGCCATCCAAGGTGTATATGACTTTATTCATCAGAACACAAATGCACATTTTTAATCTGGAGGAAATTTAAGCTCTGTAGGATGCGTACAATGCAAGAAAATGGGTTCCAGCATTGTGATTAATGTAAGAAACAAGTCCATAAGTAAAACAACTTTAAACTAGTGCTTCGGACCAAGCCTTTAATACTGTTTGAAATGTCTGAACTTTCATGTGACGTTCATCCTTCTATTACAATCAAAGCATCATTTTCTACTTCTCACATGAGCAACGTAAAACAGTGTTGAAACCATAAAATTACGGTAAATGGCTGGAACCACAGCTGCCAGTATTTTACTGTAAATTTACAGTGAAATTTTTTACAGTGTGTAGAAGTGACAAGAAGTGACAGGAAATGACAGCTGTAAAAAAATAAAATAATAATAATAATAAGAGAATTGTCTCAGAAACTTAAAAGTCTTCCCTGCAGTTTTCAGTCAAAATAAAAGCTTGAGAGTTTAACTCAAGTGACTATATGTTAATTTTAGTAGTGTAAAGTAAAATAATTGGTTGACATTTTCTTCATTTCGTTTTTCATCCTCTGTAAGTGTTAGCACACTCAGACCACATTTGTGCAAAGAAAGCACTGAATTAATACAAAAAAGTATGTCTTGATACACGCTTGTGGAATCACCATGAGTGTTAGTGCTAGTCTAGGAATGGGACGGTATGAAAATTTCATATCACGATTATGGTTACCAAAATTATCACAATTATCAGTATTATCAATATTTTGTTAAAATGAGATGAAACTGTTCAAAAAGAACTGATGCATAGACTGAAAACATTTCAATAAGTTTTATATTTTAAAATCACCAAAACAACAAATAAAACAAGCAGCTCTATGCACTTTAAGCAAGATTCTACTCTGTGGCATTTCCTTCCTTATAATGACCATTGTCAATAGCAACGCATTATAACACAGCACACATCCATGTATCACAACGGGCGCACTCTCTCGTTTCATTCAAATGCAACTTACCTTCTTGGTCTCTGTTTTTGATCAAAATAAAATCAGAGGACTTTACTATTAATAGTAGTATATTATTGTTGTGATCATCTTGTCTGGACTCTGGATGATTGTTTCGTACGCTGTACAAAATTAATTTATAAACAGGTAAGATTTAAAACATTAATCTCAATTCAATATGTCCCCATAATTATTTATGTGGTAAAAACATCTGTGTAATAAGTGTACAATGAGTATACATTATTATCCCTTAAATGCCCTTAATAGCCTTTTTCGTTCATCTTTGGCTCAATTCCCAGACGTAGTTTTGGTATTGAGGTCAAAGTTAACTTGCCTTGCATTTGCTATACAACAGTGGGTGATGGTCACGAAGACGACGCGACAGATTTGACTTTCTATTTGCATGTTCTGCAGACAAGATGACCATCCTTGATTAAGTTTCCCTCAGGACTTTTGTAAAAGCCAAAATATGACAACTCCAAAAGGATTTGGTCCTTTTAGAAGGCTGAAAAATCTCCCGAGCACTGTCACTGCCTTCCGCCATTTCTTCTCGTTCAGAAAACAACGTTGCGCGCTGCGCTAGACTGACACTGGCTGGACAGGATTTACCACAAGTTTTAAAAATCACGATAAACAGATTTAATGATAATTAAATTTTAAACGATAATGCTAACCGTCAGTACATTTTATCGTGGTTTAACGTGAAACCGGTAATCGTCCCATCCCTATGCTAGTCTACCATTCATTAGCACTGCAGGGCATGAGGAACATACAGACACAATACACACAATATGCTGTTCACAGTCAGCTCTGCGTGAGAAGAATTTCATTAGGTTATGCCATACTAGACTCTCACCTGCTTTTGATGTCTGCTCCCTACACATGAAGCACTTATCTTTAAAATAGAGGCTATCTTCAAAGTAAAACAGCATGCTTAGCCATTTGATGTCCGGGCTCTCAGTGTGTGATAACACGGCCAGCAGTGGACAAAGGGTCATAACAATACAGCAAGGGCAATTCAGTAATATAGACAGGATGTACATTTGACTCATGTGATAATATGTTTGCTCTCTTTCTCTCTCTGAAGACACATAAAGCAGCATGAATCTTTACAGCTTGACTATACGACTTACACTCACCTAAAGGATTATTAGGAACACCTGTTCAATTTCTCATTAATGCAATTATCTAATCAACCAATCACATGGCAGTTGCTTCAATGCATTTAGAGGTGTGGTCCTGGTCAAAACAATCTCCTGAACTCCAAATTGAATGTCAGAATGGGAAAGAAAGGTGATTTAAGCAATTTTGAGCGTGGCATGGTTGTTGGTGCCAGACGGGCCGGTCTGAGTATTTCACAATCTGCTCAGTTACTGGGATTTTCACGCACAACCATTTCTAGAGTTTACAAAGAATGGTGTGAAAAGGGAAAAACATCCAGTATGCGGCAGTCCTGTGGGCGAAAATGCCTTGTTGATGCTAGAGGTCAGAGGAGAATGGGCCGACTGATTCAAGCTGATAGAAGACCAATTTTGACTGAAATAACCACTCGTTACAACCGAGGTATGCAGCAAACCATTTGTGAAGCCACAACACGCACAACCTTGAGGCGGATGGGCTACAACAGCAGAAGACCCCACCGGGTACCACTCATCTCCACTACAAATAGGAAAAAGAGGCTACAATTTGCACGAGCTCACCAAAATTGGACAGTTGAAGACTGGAAAAATGTTGCCTGGTCTGATGAGTCTCGATTTCTGTTGAGACATTCAGATGGTAGAGTCAGAATTTGGCGTAAACAGAATGAGAACATGGATCCATCATGCCTTGTTACCACTGTGCAGGCTGGTGGTGGTGGTGTAATGGTGTGGGGGATGTTTTCTTGGCACACTTTAGGCCCCTTAGTGCCAATTGGGCATCGTTTAAATGCCACGGCCTACCTGAGCATTGTTTCTGACCATGTCCATCCCTTTATGACCACCATGTACCCATCCTCTGATGGTTACTTCCAAAGCTCGAATCATTTCAAATTGGTTTCTTGAACATGTCAATGAGTTCACTGTACTAAAATGGCCCCCACAGTCACCAGATCTCAACCCAATAGAGCATCTTTGGGATGTGGTGGAACGGGAGCTTCGTGCCCTGGATGTGCATCCCACAAATCTCCATCAACTGCAAGATGCTATCCTATCAATATGGGCCAACATTTCTAAAGAATGCTTTCAGCACCTTGTTGAATCAATGCCACGTAGAATTAAGGCAGTTCTGAAGGTGAAAGGGGGTCAAACACAGTATTAGTATGGTGTTCCTAATAATCCTTTAGGTGAGTGTATATAGCTATAGTAATAATGTTAGTTTACCAATTTACCAGTACTTGAAGTATCAAAATGTGATTTTTATTCAAATACACAGACAACCACCACAGATGGTACAACAGAAAGCCAAATGATGAATTGCTCGTTGCAAGTGGCCTGTCCAATAAAACATAGCAAACTCATACAAAGGCAATGAATACACACAGGGTCATACACACAAAGACAAACCACCATCAGGGTAACACATGACTAAAATAATGTAATAAACATTTACCAAATATTATAAAATGTAACAAAATACTCTAAGGTATATTACTGGTAACAAAAATAAAAAGGAAAAAATATTATATATTATATATCATATTAATATAAACATTTAATAATTTTCACACAGGAAAGACATTCACTTTGTTGAAAGTTTAAAAAAAAATTGTATTGTAAATTAAATGGATTAATGGATTATACTGTTTTACAGTAAAATGACATGCGATGTTCAACCCTTTGTTTTTCACTATGTATGATAACTTACAGTTAACCAATTAACAGGTTTTTACTGTAGCATTGTTACTTTGCTGGTGGCAGCCCTGAAAGTATTTGATCTTATGAAACAATCATATGAAACCTGGGGTCTTATGTATAAAACGTTCAGTAAATTTCATTCTAAAAGTGTGTGTACACACAAAAGCCAAAACCTGTGCAAAATTCCCTTTATAAAACCCAGTCAGCGAAAGATACGTAGTCAGCGTACATGCATCTTCACCCTATCTCCTACCCAAAATAAATATATATTGAGCTTACAATGCCTTGTTTTACTATGCATAAGGCATCTGCATATCATTTCCATTCATATTCCCACCCACATGATACCATGTTTAATGATACAACAAGATATTAGGAAAACATGACTAATATGTAATTTGTGCCATCACATTACATTGCTAAAATCATTCATGTTTTAGAATAAATACATTTCAGAGACAGTTTTCAAAGAGATATTATGTTCCACTGGCCAAATATAATTTTTAATTGCTTTAAACAAATCAAATTGATCCAATTTTGCCTTTAAGGTAAACATATATTTTAGGATTACAGGGTACCTCACAATACAATACGATACGATACAATACACAATACATGGCACACGATACCAATAATGTCACGATACAGCTGCGATAATCAATATATTGCTAGACAATCCTATAATGACACATCACGATATCTGTCTAACTATGAAAACAAAATGCCCATGAAAAGGTTAAGTGAAGGTTTTCCAGACTTTTGACTTAAGCGTGGCTGGGGCATCTATTATTTTACTCACACTGCTGTCTGCCATCCCACTAAAAACCTCTTTTTCTTAGACTAGTTAACTTATTTTCACGTTTCCCTCATTCATGTGTTGAGCGCCACCTTGAGGAGCTATCAAGTAGTGACACTGGGAACAGGGAAATCTATTTAGAGCCCCTTTATTAATTAAAATATCGATATTTGGTGCACGTGTATCGATTCTTGTATCGTATAGAGAAGGACAACGATATATTGCCCTATTGATATTTTGTCCCACCCCTAATATAATCTCTCTCTACTAAAATGTAAAATTTCCCATTAGTTGTATTTATAGTAAAATATATGATCCAAATGAATGCTTCCACCTTTTATATGAGATACTGCTACATATCGCAAATGAAAATGCAAATATGCAAAGGAACCCCATCTCCACTCACTCACACCAGCTCAGAGATGCACTCGGTCAACTTTTACTCATGTTACTGTAGTAAATGCTGCACAAAGGTATCACTCTTTACAACGTCGAACAGTAATTAATATGATTATCCTTTTGCTTGACTACGTTATCAAACAGCTAATAATGTGTTGCTAATGCTACACAAACCATGCTCCCATTTGCCATCTCAGTCTGCCTTCTAAAAATCAGTATCCTTAGAAATGCTTTAAACATCATAGAACGTCAGTGGAGAAATGCATATTGTTCATCATAACATCATAATATACATCATATACATAATTCACCCACTATATTGCTAAAAATACACGATTTTTCATATCAACAGAACAATATATCGGGCTAACCGGGCTTCTCTTGAGACTTCCCTGCTTCAGAGCAATTATAGTTAATGATATGCTAAAGCCAGCCCGCACGATGATGTGATTGGTTAAGGTCAACTTAATAGTAATAAGCTATTTTCTACCCTGGTTTTGAGCCTAGCTCTTGAAACACTCGTTTTTATGGGAGTGCTGCACTGAAGACATGGAAGTAAACGCCCACTGCTATGATTGGATAACAGTTTTGCATATTATAATGAGCTTTGGCTCCCTTACAAGTGAGGAATTGTTTTGAAAACTTCCAATGTGGAGAAACGGCAACCGAAATGATTTACCCGCAGGGCTCACAAAATGTCTTTATCAAACAAACACAGTGATTTATCTCTCATCCACCTCCATTTAATTGGAATGTTAGTTTTTATTACTTGGCCGGCCTGATCAGTGGATACAACCATGAACTGTGCATAACACACACACACACAAACACACACACACTGAGTTACTAAAACAATCTTTGTCATATAATATACTTGTTTGTTTACAGTTTGAACATTCTTGTTTACAGTTGTTTAATTTCAAGATCTGAGGTGAATTATCCATTGTTGCTATTAGTATGACTACGTTACAAAGCTGGGAGCACTAAATGATATTCAAAGTCACATTACACAGTTCTGACATTTAATAAAGCACATAAACATTAACTGAGATTATCATTGCCACGTTTTGTGTTGTTGTTCCAGCCGTGAGGTTGAATAGAAATAGAAACCATTTCTAAAATAGAATCATAGCGTGTCGCCGTCGCGGCTGGTTAGGACAAAAACTCTAATTAACATGGAAAAGACGGCTTTTAACGCATGTCGCGGCGTCGCATCGTGTGTAGTCAGGACACGGTGTAAGGCGGCGTTTCACTGCACTCTGACGTCACAGAGACGCACATTCGCAGATCGATCGTTTGCTGAGCCAGCTGTCAATAAAAGCTTTTCTTTGACTTAAATAAGTTTTCAGCTCTGAAACCTACAGGATATTCTTATATTTTATATATATCAAAAGATCAAGGGAAAGTTGATTTCTCAATTCATACCCCTTTAAAAACACATCACAAACATACTGTATAAACAACATTAAAAAATTTCACCACGGGGGTCTTTAACTGTAACAGTTTAACCAAGAGGTACAAAAGCAAGAACACTATAATGCCTGTCTGCTGCAGACACTGATTCATACTGTAATCATCAATAAAAAAAAGAAGAGACAGCACAAAGCAACAGAAAGCAAGCATAGTGTGTGTGCGCGAGTTTGTTTATAATGCTCTTGTGTGCATTTTGAAGCACTGAGAGCACACATGTAGCGACTGAGGGGGGGATAAACAGACTTCATCCCCTGAGGAGAATAACAGCACTCCAACTGAGTATCACACCAGCTATCAACCCTCATCATCTCACCCCTCAGTGTTCTTCACACACAGCTGTGGCCAGCACTTATATCTCTACGCCACTAACCACTAAACCCATTTTTACCAGTCAGAGAATATTCTAGAGTGTCCTAATGTTCTTGAAATATTTAGAGCAACAACTAGTCAATTACATTCCTGATGTGTAAAAGCAAATGGCTCTGTCTAAGGACCATTTCTTCTTGTCGCAGGCATGCTGCTGACAGCTTCAATTTGTAATCAGCAAATAATGCTTTCAAAGATACTTTGAGACAGTTTTGTTTGGATCTTCTGTGGCTAAAAAAGCATTGCGAGGAGCTCAGCGAAAGAATGTGGCCCGAAGGATCAAGGGAGATGCTGATAATAGCTACATAAAAACGTTTTTTAATCCGGAATCATTAGCAGGCTACATGTAAACAACAGAACGAGATGCGAGCGTCAGTGAATCTCACGAGGTTCACATGAGGACCACTATTCACAAGGCATGCTTGAGTGACTGTTTATAAAGTTGCTGCCTGTGAAGAAGGTCTCAGATCAGTGGCTTATAAGACTCTGTTTCAGTTAGGATGTGGTTTAGGTGGTAGACAGCGACAGTAGGACAGAAAATCATAAAATATCTCAGAGTTACTGAGGTAAAATCTGTTCTGAATCCTTGTAGTATTTTGGAAAGAGGCACATTAAATCCTAGGGATTCAACACATAATTAACCAGCCCATCACATTACATAAATATTACAAGAGCAGAATCACAGTCAAGGTGAAAACAGCTGCACCATCAGAATGAAAGCTAGCTTTTCCAGCTGCACAGAACCAGAGAGTAGCTTAAAAAAGCAGCAAAACTCTTCACACCACAGCTTAGCATCCAGAACTACACCATCAGCAATAATCACTATCATTTCTTTACAAACCTATGAAAACGCTTGACAACAAGGATAATCTTTAGAGCTAACAACACTGAGCCCATAATGCTTTAGTCCACAGCAGCAAAACACACTTCTTCCAAATCTACTAAGCCTTAAAAGAAATACCTTGTGAAAGAAACATATTGCAAAGACTCACCGTTTTGAAGTCCTGGTGGCTGCACTCCTGGCCCTGGAAACGGCAGTAGAGCATCATCTCCTTCAGGTCGTGGCCCACTCGTTCAGTGAACTCCCGCATGCTGAAGGCCTTTGGCCGGTAGTTAGTGAAGTTGGATTTCTCTGTGAGAAAGGCCAGCACATGGGGCTCGGCCAGGTGCGGCTCGGGGATCTGCAGGTGAACGTCCAGCAGGGCCAATAGTTCTCCGGCATGGTAGAGGTCATTCTGCGTGAGGCGTGTGAAACGATAGGCGTTCAAATTACAGAAGGTGATGGTGGGGAAGACAAGGCTGCCAGAAACCACAGCATCCACACTGGTGACGTGGGGGTAGGAGAGGAAATAGGCTAGCCGTTCGGCACTCTCCAGAGCCAGCAGGACTAGGCTGGCCAGTAAGGCCACGCTCCAGAGCAGACGGCGCGAAGTGGAGCGGTAAGGGGAGGCAGAAGAGGAGGAAGAGTAGGGGAAGATGAAGCGTAAACCATGTAGGGTGCTTCGGTGGGCAAAGGACTGCCAAGACGAGGGGTCTCCCAGGCTTCCCATGCCTCCGCTCTCAGTCTCACGACTAGCCTCACTTCCACAGCCCTCCTTCAGGTCCATGGCTGACACGCACACACCTGCAGGTAGATCAGCACATAGTGATTGTCAGCTTACGCCCAGGCACCTTCTGGCATCTGATTCTGGCTATATTTCACAGACAGATCAATAATATATCATGAAATACAGTGTCTTTCTTGAAGTGGTGGAAAGACACTGTAAGGCTTTATGAAAAAACATAAAACTGAATGTAGACACCAATGAGAGAGAGTATTTATGTAACATGAACCCCACTGACCAAAGAAACGAACCGTTTTAGACACAAACGAAAGGGAAAAAAACTGAAAGAAAAAGAAAGATAGAACAGTAAGAAAGGAACGTGAAAAATAGTGAGGATGGTGAAAGAGATATAAAATTAGAAGGAAGGAAAGAAAGAAAAAACAACAACATGGCAAGGAAAGGATGGAATGAGAAGGAAGGAAGGAAGGAAAGAATGAGGAAAAGGAAGAAAGAAAAAATGTCAACACTAACACATATGCTTAAACAGAGACAAATCAAGGTAGACACACCCCCTGAAACCATAGTCAAACTGTCTCCTGTCCAATCAGAGAAAGCGACACATACACAGAGAGAAAGACAGGGTCCATTAAACACTAGTAGTCAGAGCTGCTCCTATAAATAAATATCAGGCTGGACCAAAGATCACACACACACACACACACACATCACAGAGCACTGAAGGAAGAACAGATCTTGCTCCAGTTAAGCAGTGTGAGATGGTGGCAATAGAGTGGAAGATGCTGCCCAAGGGTTTCCCTCCGTCTGTCTCTCCACCCACTCCATCACTTCAGCCCCTCCAAATCCTATGATCCTCCCTCTCTACACAATATCCCTCCTCCATTTCCTTATTTTACATCAGTCTCTCTCTCTCTCTCTCTCTCTCTAACTTTCTCCAACTTGTTTAAGAAATGCTTTGAAAATACCCAGAGAAAATATAGTAATGGTTTCCAAAAGAGTTTGGCAATATTGTATTACTTACAGACATGCCAATAAAGCTAACTGAACTGAAATTGAAAAAATATTACACAAGAGCTTAAAAACTATACCATCCCCCATAAACAAATTCATGCACGTGCACACACATACACATACGGTCACTGGACATCCAATGGCAATTCTAAGCACCTCACGTGCAGCCTAACGACACAACATCCAGCCGTACATGAGTGTGTGTGTGTGAGTGAGTGAGAGAGAGAGAGAGAGAGAGAGAGAGAGAGAGAGAGAGAGGGCCGAAGACGATGTTGTCGTTGTTCCTAAGTCGACGGACTGTGTGAACGCGATCTTCTCCCAGTCGCGCGCTTCCCGCGCTAGTCCAGCCAAATCATCACGCGTCCGTGCTCTTCTCGACGTATCCAAGCAAAAGACAGATGTGAGCTACACGCAGACATTCACATGTAATAACGCAAACTGAGGTAGGGAGAGAGGGACTCGTTCGCTCTTGCTCTTCGCGAAACACTGTGCAGTCTTCCCTCTCTCGCGCTCGCTTTTCTCTCCTCTCCTCCCGCGTGCGTTTATACTCCACTCCTCTCCGCTTAGATCGTGATGGATGGACACAAGAACCAGATTGTGGGTAAATCAGGAACGGAGAGACTAGAAAGAATCAAATACGAAAAAGGGGAGAGGAGGGGAACACAGAGTGAGAAAGAGAGAAAATAGGGAGAGATGACAGATACTGTATTTGGTGCCCGGCGGGCGACTATCATCACATTGAAAATGTGTAATAAAAACTGTGTGAGGCATCTTTAAATTTAATGCTTGCGTCTGCACAACATTCAAGGCACAAACAGTTGAGGGAAGGGGACTGAGAAAAGCAAGAAGACTGAAAGAGACAGACAAGAAAAAGAGAGCTATACAAACAGTGAGAGAGGAACATAGAGATGCTACAAGTGTGTCATAATGCAAGCAGACAGGACAAAAGAGAGGGAGAGGGAGAGGGAGAGGGAGAAAAAGCGCAGGGACTGCGAGATAAAAAATAAGATGACAGCAAGAGCTGAATTTGGAGGAAAGTAAGGATTTGCCAGAAGGGGATAAAAATAAAATTTAAATGGATGAGAGCAGCTGGTGAAAATTTGATATATTAAAAAAAATGTCATTGCTCCATCTCTGAGCAGGCTCCACAAGATCATTCTACAATACTTTTCGCATTTATTTCTCCTGACAGTCATGTAGTGTGACTCTTCGGAAATGGCATCGTTTACGCCACGTTTTTCACGGCTCATCTGTCCGGAGACGCCAGGCCGCATCAAGACTGGACGGCTACTTGAGCTCCCTTCACCTCTCATAAACCTCCCCAGATCAAGCAGACAAGAAAGAAAGCAGCTTGTTTTATCTTTCACAACAGACAGTAAACATCTTTCTCGTGTTTTTTTTTTTTCTTTTCTTTTTGGTTAGGTGAGGTGGAGAAAATGTTCCTCTCTATTTCATTGCCCTTGACACCCATTTCATTCTCCCTCTCTCTCCTTCATCAGTCTCGCTGCCACACACTTTCATTCCCTCATTCCATTTCCCTGATTTTCTCATCCGTGTGAGGAACAGAGAAGGGGAACGAGCAAAGAGGTAATTTATGAACCTCTGCAAACACATTTACACAAAACGGGTGTACGGGACACACACACACAGAGAGCTCTGATTCTACGTGTGGAGCGTGTTTGGCACACAGATCAATAGGTGAGGCTGGAACTTTATATACTGGAGCTCTGATAGCCTGTAGTGACACATGCTCAGCTAAAGCCATTTGGAAGAGTAAAGGGCATAAAAGACACACAGTCATGACCTGACAGAAATAAACACACTGCCTGAAGCATCATGCCCATTCACCTGAATTAATATTAAATGCAACTTCCAAAAGCAAATGATTGGCATCTTTGAAAAATGAACATGCACAGTTATTATAGGTAAAAAAAAATAGAAGAAAAAAAGGTCCACATGACCATCTGAAAGTTTAGGGTTTGCAAGAATTTTTTAATCTTGAAAAATAAATCTGATATTCACCAAAGCTGCATTTATTGGATAAAAATGCAGTAACAACAGTAATATAGTGAAATATTATTACAATAACTGTGTGATGTCAAAGAAGCTATTACTCCAGTAGTCAGTGTCACAATCCATCAGAAATCATTCTACAGTCATGGCCAAAAGAATTATCAGTGACAAATTTGGTGTTTTAGAAAGTTTGCTTTAGTATTACTTTTTCACGTTTCTATGGTATACTGGAAAACACTTATACGCATTTCATAAGTTTTAAAGGCTTTTATTGGCCAAAACATACGCAAAGATTCTATATTTACAAAATCTTCTTCATAACCTCTGCAATTCACTTCTGGCCCAAATCCTGACTGATGGCGATCCATTCTTGACTTTTTAGTGCTCGAAGTTGATCACAATTTGTGGGATTCTGCTTGTCCACTCGCCGTTTGAGGACTCGCCTATTGAGGATTGTCCACTCGCCTTATGGGATTACGATCTGGGGAGCTGCCGAGCCACAGATCCAAAATTTCAATTTAATGATCTCCGAGCCACTTCATTATCACTCTTGCCCTTTGAGATGGTGCTCTATCTTGCTGGAAAATGCACGGATCATCACCAAATTGCTCCTGGATCATTGGGAGAAGTTGCTCTGCAGGACGCTTTGGTATTCTTTTTCACAACAACACAGGACTCATGGTAGAGCTCAATTTTAAATCAATTTTCCAGATGTCCCAAACATTCAGAAGGGGGCTTCATCAGAGAAAATAACCAGTTTTCTACTGTCCAGAATTTGTTTCTGTCCTTGTTTTTCTTGGAGTGAAGTGGCTTCTTTGCTGCCCTTCTTGACACCAGGCTGTTGTCCAAAATTCCTGGCCTCACTGTGTGTGCAGAATCTGCAATGCGCTTACACCCACCTGCTGCCGATATTGAGCAGCTCTGCACTGGTAGTGGTGACACGATTCTGTCGCCGACTCCTCAGGAGGAGACAGTCCTGGTGCTTGCTGAACACTTTGGGACTTCCGAAAGCCTTCGTCACTGCAGTTGAACCTCTTTCATTGAAGTTCTTGATAATCCGGTAAATGGTTCTTTCAGTTGCAATCATCTTTGCAGCATTTTCCTTGCATTGTGAGGCCATTTTGATGCAAAGCAATGATGGTTGCACATCTTTTTTTGGAAGTGACCATTGCTAACACAAGTACACAATGATTGGAATCACCTTTTCATTATTTTTATAGAAATCCGTCTGCTCTTATAATCCAATCCAGTCACAATGAGAGAGTGATTTCACCTGAGTAGTACTTGTTCACACTTTCCCATGTGCAGATTATATGATTAATGAAATTATGTTAGCTATTATTATAACATATTATAATTATGTTAGAGAAGATCGCGTTCACACAGTCCGTCGACTTAGGAACAACGACAACATCGTCTTCGGCCCTCTCTCTCTCTCTCTCTCTCTCTCTCTCTCTCACTCACTCACACACACACACACTCATGTACGGCTGGATGTTGTGTCGTTAGGCTGCACGTGAGGTGCTTAGAATTGCCATTGGATGTCCAGTGACCGTATGTGTATGTGTGTGCACGTGCATGAATTTGTTTATGGGGGATGGTATAGTTTTTAAGCTCTTGTGTAATATTTTTTCAATTTCAGTTCAGAAAAACAGTGAAAGTTGGGTTTTTGGAAAGTTGATGGCCTGTGAAGCTTTTTGCAATTATTTAAAATGCATCTGATCACTCTGCACAATAATAGAAACGATGTGAATCATTAACACAACAACTGAAGCAGCAAACTTTGTGAAACAATTTATGTCACTGTCAAAACTTTTGGCTATGACTGTAATATGCTGATTTAATGCTCAAGAAACATTTCTTATCAATTTTAGTTGTGCTGCTTCATATTTTTGTGGGGAAACGTTTATATTTTTTAAAATATAAATTATTTGAAATATAAATCTTTTCTAACTTTATCAATAAAAATACTACTGAAACTTTGAATGGTAGCGTATGTCTAAAATGTTGCAAACGTCACTCTATATTGTCAGTTCAATTAAGTCGCACCTTACATAAATCATCTATTCAACCTTATGCCTCTCCAAATTTGTATTCCCTTTTTTCTCTGTGGAATAAAAGCATCACTTTTCCATTTAACAAAAATGTACGATGATCAATGGCTGGCAAGATCAACTGCAATTTTAGTTGGTTTATAAAAAGAAATTGTTAGGTCAGAATTTGTCCTCTTTCATGCTAAAAAATGTATCAGCATAGCTATACCACTTTAAATATCAATTGAAATCTTTTCTTCCTCCGTTAATGTGATTTTTCACCTAGTTCATTAAGTGAGCCTGAACTGCCTCTAGTGCCCCTTCACAAAAAAGAACACCCATGCCCACTGCCATATGGTCCACAAAGAATGACAAAACATTAACTATACTTTACAATGTATCAGTCCTGTTATCCTGCCTGAATCGCTGAACATACAGACTTCATTTAAGTTTATTTAGAGCTAATAAGGATGCACTGATTCTGGCTAATACTGAAAATCCAATTATTTTCATGTTATTGCTGATGAATGGCACATATTAAAAATTCATTAAATAAAACAGATCTTTGGCAGTGCCGTCACATCTGAAACGTCACACAGAAGCCCTGTTATGTGTTGATGATCAGCAGCAGAAAACAGACACACGAGTGTCAGGGCAACAGAAAAACTTGAACAACTGTTCCTATAGCAAGCACATTTACTTCACTTTTAGTTTGATCCCGTGTTAGTTTAGTATTGTTAATATGATCGTTTTTTATGATCGGATGTTTTTATTTTCATATTTTCCATTTTTGTTTAAACTTTTAAGATTTAGTAATTTTGTGTTTGTCATTTTTATTAGTTATATTTAGTTTTAACTAATAGAAAATTATTTAACTTAAGTAAATACGTTTTTTTTATTTAATTTGTATTTTGTATTGTTTGAATGTATGAAAATGAGAACAATCCTTTACAACTATCTGAAATAAAAGTAAAATGTCTATTTTATTGTAAGTAACAAAAATGTTTATGGTTTTATGTCAACTATAATAACCATGATTAATATTTAAAAAAAAAAATCTAATTAATGATATAGGATTTAACAAAACTTGCCAAAAGGACATGGTATTGCTCTAGCTGCTGATAATCATGATTACTTCTTTCAGTATTAAGATGGAAGCTGTTTTTGTTTGTTTGTTTGTTTGTTTGTTTGTTTTTTCTCTACCACAAGTACCTGTTATTTTTAAGTAGTTAAAAAATAAAATAATAAAGTTATATCAGCAGGCAGGGTCACTCACATCACTCTTGGCCAGGGGTTTAACTGCACATCACCAGACCTAAAATAAAAACATTGAAAACACACCTATCTAGTTAGAATGATTTAGCTACAAACAGGCAAATCTTCTAACCACACATTAAATATATATATATATATATATTTAATTTAGTGGAGAAAAATAAATGAGAAATGTTTATAGGCCTACTTGGCGCGTTCAAAGAGGCGAGATGGAGGCTCAGAATCAATGCTGTAGAGTTGGGTGATCCTTCAATTGTCTCCATGTATAACAATGAAGAGCATTTCAAACTGACAGAAGACCCAATACTGATTAAATCTGGCTTCCGTTCAAGTGTCAGTTAATTACTCGAGACAAATTACTAAAACGTAAAGAAAAAGAACGGAACAGTAGTAACGTCTTCATGGACTGGCTCTAAAAGACCTGGTGGAAGCACATTAAGCTCAGTAATGACTCTGTAAACACGCTTCAAGCTGAGCCTGATCATTAGTGCACGTCGCCCCCTAGTGACTGATACACATCCTACAACATACATTAATGCCTGCATAACCATATAGAGATTATTGGGGTGATTCA